>CABPRJ010000955.1:907538-1123913 GCA_902439185.1 Cinara cedri | reverse complement strand
TGTTGTATATTAATATTATGTGTTTCGTGTAGCTAAAGCTTATTCAATCATATATTATTTGTTTTTTTTTTTTATCCCTATTTTTAGGGGAAATATCATACAGTACCTATTTTCATATTAATTTTCATTTAGTAACCAATATTATAAATTCCATAAATAGAAGAAGTTTCAGATATAATTTTGTAGTTAATAAAATGTATATAAATTAAAACATTATTGATTTATGACATTTTTAATATATATTGCTATTTAAATACCAAAAGTGGATTAATGTGACACCACTCTAAAAAATAAGGGTGACGAAAAATAAGGGTATCATTTTAGAGCTGATTGTTTCTTGAATTTTCTAAAAAAAAGCAATTAGTATCATATTTTATGTTGATCATTCCCTATATAACTATACCGTTTTTATAGAAAGTCCCAACTGTTCATTTAATCATTTACGTCGATTGTCAAATAACATTACGTTGATTTAATTTGTCCAACCTTTAGTTAATCAACTATATATTGTACTCTATTTTAATATAATACCTAGTCAATACATATTTTCGTAAAGGTGTATTTCGTCTTTATATTATGCACCTACATTAAAGTTTGTGATTAGCGTGGCCCGGATTTAAATGGCTTAAATATTATCGACAATTTTGAATTTACTAATTCGTAGGAATTCGAGGGCTCCTGAAAAAATAATCACTTTATTTTTTCTTGCCAAAAAAGCTTTTTTTAAACGTGACTTTAATTATTTTTTATTTTATTCTGTATCTTCTGCTAGTGTGATACAGAACGTTAAAAAGTATACCTATCTTCATATAGTATACGAGTAGGAACATTAAGTTTTTTCACTGAAAACGGTGTCCCGGTGTCATATCGCAATAGACCTTAATAGACCCTTTTTTTTTTTTTTTTATCGGGAGCCCGTGTTTTGCATGCATACGCACTTCAACTAAGAAAATAAAATAGCTGAAAAATGCTTACAAAAATAACGCAAAATCAATGTTTCGCTTTTTATGTATCTAAATGCGATCATCACAATGTGAATTGAATTATGTACTTTGAAAATATATTTTGTCGTATACTACCTTTGTGTTGAAATCCGGGTGCACTAAGTAGGCGTGGCATTTAGATATCAAACTACCTATAAATAATAGGTAGAATACTAATCAGAAATCTGTATAGAAGTTCAGAGTGTTTATAAACTTTAATCATGACCTCTGCAGATAGTTGTGCTATCACATTAAACGGTCAGGGGTCACATTGACTAACTGACGTCTGATAATGTTAGTTAAAATTATAATTTTTAGACCAAAAGGATATTGTCCCCCTCCCCTAGAAGTTGAACCGAATTCGCGACTACCACTAAGTAAACAGCGATGTACATACCTCCGTGCGAAATGTGTGTGTACGATGTATTTTATCCAAATAAAAATATTCGAATATTAAAGTTAAACGTATGCATTTTTTTTTAAATTTCATTAATGAATTATTATTCGCCGTCGAGGATTTTTGGTATATTTCTTCGAGTTCTTATACAAGTAATATGTCTAACCGGGCGTCACGATCCACGATTGGGCATTGTGTATATATATATAAATATATATTCATAATAATGCAACGCGTGTACATGTAAAAATATGATGCAATCTTCGTTTTTTTTCCACTACATTTCAAGTTTTTTTTTTTTAAAGTGGATATTTTGTATATGTATAGTTGTATACGCATGAGCCATAACCGAATTTCGCGTGCGTACATTTCGTAGTGTAACTATAGTGAATTTGATAAAAAAAAAAAAAAAAAAACATCCCCTTTTGCTTTACACCGATACAACATTATATAGAAGTTTGGTGTTTTTTCTTTTTTCGGCGTATACGACGGAACCCCCGTAGGAATAATAAAGATACGAGGCGCCTATTATCGCGCTTCCTCCTCTCTTCACAAACGCTGTATAGGACTTAAAACATATTGCAACGATGTAGAAAAAAACTCATCCCACACACACATAATATAGACTTAGTTATATAGATATATGTCGTATAAACTTCATTTCCAGTGATTGATGTTTTGTAATTTTGTGTCCCACGTTATTATTTAACTACTTTTCCAATGTACGACTGATTTATAGAAAGGAAAACGAATAAGATTTATCTAAAAAAAAAAAAAAAAAAAACTCTTATGTAACTAATAACAATAATATTGTAGAATTGCTGTTTTATTGCTTTTTATTTCTGATTTCGAATTGTTTCCAGATAAAATATAGTTTTGAAAAGTGTGACAAATGATGTATCCAGGGATTACTGGACCCGCCCCCTAAAGCGAAAAATAAAATCAAATCAATTAAATGTTCCTGTAGCATAATAGTTAAGTAGTAAGTATAGACATTATACATATAGTTGCGTCGATGTGCTATTTGATTTCCAAGCTGCTGCTAAATGTTGAGTGCATTTAAGACAATGCTCTTTTACCAGAAATTTTTTATGACACGGAAAACCGATTATTGATGGATTATAGTTAGGTGATTAGGTAATTATAATGTACACACATATCTAACATTAAACGTCCTTCAAAACATGCTCAAGTATGGTACTGTTATAAATTATCGACCCTTCCCCCACTCCAAAAAATAGTTAAAAATAAGGCATTGGTACTGAAAATGATTCAAATGTGTTACTAATCACATACTGATGATGTCATTGTGTGAAATGTGAACACTTAAGCAGCTGAACTACATATCCACATGAATCTTTCCAGGGAATGCAAAAACAAACCAAAATATTTATTTGGTATAAATATATTGTGCAGACCATTATAATAAATTAGTGTGAATTCGTATCAAATTAGTAAATTAGTGTGAATTTGTATCAAATTAATAAATTATACATAATTGCTGTGCATTTTGATAAAGTTTGTCTTTTGAGATTTTTGTTAGACATACATTTATTTTGGTACAAGATTTGAATTGTGTAACAACGAACTAAAACACACGTTAATTTACTGTGTTTCAAAATATTTCAGTTCACGACTATTTTTTGTTTAAAATTTTAAATCCATTTATATATATTAGTTCTTCTTTAGAATTTAAAATTATTTTTGAGTTAATTTATGACATTTTTTATGGTTCTTTTTTAATAAGATTGTTGTATATTAAATCCACAATCTTATTAATTACATATATTTGAAGTTTGATGAAATTAGAAAATAATGCGAATTATCAAATTGTCTATAGGTACCACTAACCGTACCAAATAGAAAATTATAGACAAGTATTTTTAAAAACGTATTAAACGTACAGACAGGTTTGAAAAAATAATATTCCTTACTTTTAAAGATGCATATTTTAGAAAATAAATTAAACGTTTTAAATTTATATGTGTCATCTTATTTATTTTTTAGATTTCGGGTTTAGCGAAGGAGCTATTCTTGTTATGAAAATACGTTATTTTAATTTCTACTACGCCCTGAATGATTTTTTTTTTTACAATATTATCTTCTAAAAATAGCCTAATATGTTCACTAAGAATTGTTCATTTCGTATTTGTATTCGGTGTAGTTTTGTTTTGTTTCGTTTAGCCCAAGATTGAAATCCGCCGTAATAAATAATAAACAATAAATTACTCCGGGCAAAGATTTCTGTTCATATTTTTTTATTCTATATAATTTTAATATGACGTATCGTTATTGAATCACACAATGTAATATCGTATTATTTTACAACTCGTAAATTAGCGTAAAAGTATGTAGAGATGTTGGTCTTGGTGCATAAATATTATAATGCGTGACAACACGTTTTATTATTTGTTATTATACTCGCATTCCGTTTCAATCGCTGTACGCGCAAAACTAATAATAATAATATTATATTCTAAATAGTATTGATTTGTAGTAACGCGATGTATTTATTACGAGGCTACCCATTACAAATAAATCAAACAGTTTATGTTGAAATGCCAATGACACGCGCAAAGTGTAATATTATGAAACGATTGCGCCCGAATGATTTGTTATTCGCTATTATTATAATTGTTACAGTACCTATAGTAATTATTATTGTTTTCATACGAATGCAAAAACTAGTAAAATATCATTACTTTTATAGTCATGCAAGTTATAGTTTTCGGGTAATTTAATACAATTTTTGTTTTACGAGTTCAAAATGTGATACATATACGACCTATAATAGCTGTTTAGGCATGTTTATGAAATATATGTTTTTAAGAGTTTAGCTAGTTTTGGGTTTTTTTTTAAACGAGTAGAGTCGAGTTCAAAAGTCGGGTACCTTTAGTTTACGAGTACTGAAAAAAAAAAATTTGCCCGACCGTTTCTGAATTAAACATAAATATCGTTATAATAGTACTCAAGTGTTACGATGAAAATCTATATTTGTAAATTCAACTGGCATAATAATTATTTGAAATACCTGGGTCTAAAGATATTTGTAATTTATACCTAATTATATTACATTTTTGTTTTAAGAAATCAGACGAGTACTAGAACAACTCTAAATTTATTTTATCTAATGATAATAAAGGAATACTGGTATAGATACTTACGCGATATTGATGAGCGATAAAATGCGATGTATAAGTGAAATCGTATGTGTTCTTTCTGTGTCATCATATCCACCAAAGTGACGTTTCTTTTTTCGGTATCGCGAAATTGATCTTTGTTAGAATTCAGAATCAGAGTAGGAAAAAAACTGTTGTTTTCCGCCCTATAACATACAGTTGTTTACATAGAAAAAAAAAAATAAGATTTCCACGTACATTTTTTTTTTCGATTGCACATATCGTTGCATTCAGTTTATAAATTAATAATCACATTTATCCGATACAATATACTGTTATTTCTTCTCAACTTCGTGCCTAATATAATAGTGGCTTATCCACGGTGCGAAGTCGTGTATTTTTAGGATGAAAGTACGTAATAATTACTTCTGTACAGTTATAAATGTAACATAATTTTTGCCCAAGTGCGGTTTTATTTGCCTTTTTCGAACTACGAAGGTGTTTGGTATGGAAAGTTTGGACGAGACGTTAAACCTAAAATAATAATGTGGGAAGGTATATTATTTATACTTACGATTTATCCACAGTTACATCGAAATACTACTTACTCATTGTCGGTTTCCAAGGACCGTGGTTCTAAACTCGAATTTTCTTTTATAAGGGGCGGGCCTTTGAGACTTGCTTAGTATACAGGTACCAGTAAAGTAT
The DNA here is from genome assembly GCA_902439185.1 of Cinara cedri. Lineage (NCBI taxonomy): Eukaryota > Metazoa > Arthropoda > Insecta > Hemiptera > Aphididae > Cinara > Cinara cedri. The sequence continues at coordinate 1,118,706 of CABPRJ010000955.1, read as the reverse complement.
ACGAAATCGAGAATTTAGATGGATACGTAATATTTCTATAGTTTACAACACACGTTGTGATATATTTGTTTATAAATTAAAATAAACAAGAAACACATTATTCATTTGATATATCTTTAGACAATAAACAATAATAAGAACAGTCGTAGTGGCGTTTATTTGTTGTTGTTGTGTGTCGTTGTCGGTATGATAATAGTATTATGTGAGGAAATATTGCTACTTTTAGAGCATGTAAACTGTGAATCACTTTCAAATCGACATTTAAAAATACTAATTTTAAAGGAATATTGAAATTTTATCAAATAAATTGGAGTTTTACATTTTTAAAAAAAAGATCGATTTCGTTTTAATGGCTAACTATTCTGTTCAACCACGCCAAAACGCAAATTAATATAAAACTAAGTAATTTTTTTCGTCTGTTTAACCAAGGGAAACCAGAAATTAATTTTTTTTTAAATTCAATTTTAGTTATAAGTCTAAAATGATTCAAGTTATGTGCATGAAAAAATCATCTAGATATAAGAAGTCTGCCAACTAAATTTACGGTCAAAATATCGGATTTTAGCAGCAGTCTTTTTATTATTCCAATATTCTTCTAATTTTTGATTTTGTCATCTTCAATCACTCGATTAGTTTTTTGTAGATTTCCATTTCTTTTGTAACTTCATTCCTTTAAATTCCTGTAACTATTTTTATATCCACGTTTATTATAGTTTTATTCATGTATTTATTATATACTCGAGATACTTCCCCTAATATGGCCTTTACGTTCCTTTTTATGACGTTTTTCTTATACAATTATGCTATTTTTAAGAGCTTTTTTTGACGTTTTCAAATGCTTTCTTGTGGATTTTAAGAGTACAGTTTTAAATCCAGTTTCTAGTAATAAGATATAGATATATAACTATTATATTCAGTTTTTTATCTTTCAAATATTAGAATCTGACTGAGGTTTGATAGATTGAGTCGCCAGATATGTCATCAATATCATAATCAAGCGCATGTCCATATAATAGAAGTTAAAGGTTTAGGTTCTCGTAATGATATATAATGTCAGTAATGATTTACTTAAAACCTTATTGTTGGCGATAAAAAGTAGTAAATTTACTTTGTAAGTTTTTAACACTTTCTCGCTTACAAACACATGATAAATTATTAAGGTTTTGTTCATCTGTATGGTAATACTCGGACCAAATTGTTGACGACAAATGACATTTACCGGCGAGTCAGTTCTTTTTTTCTTTGTTAATTGTATTCTATAAAAGACGGTCAGCGGTTTAATGGTTATTCGTTTTTCGGGAATTGTGGGGGGAGAAGTAATAATAAAATGTCTATGTATTTTATGTACTGCGATACTGTAGCAGCGTATAGATTTTTTGTCGCAAATACTAGGCTTAATTCCTTAAATTATCATTATTGTTATTTACTGCTGTAAAAAAAAAAAAAAAAATCATTTGCTATATAGCTTGATGCAGTATTTTAATATTTCGTATATCCCAAAGACCTTCGTGATGATTGCGGTCGGGATTTGGGATACGTATACGTGCGTGTCATCCGGTTACGTGCGTCGCGGTCTAGTGCGTATATATCTTGTTTGTATGAAAATTAAATTTTTTTACGTAAATTATTATTCAAAACAAGTACGACTGGAATTTTAGATCTATTCTAGCTAGTTCTTTGCATAGTACTTTTTTTTTTTATGAACGAGCTGGATCTGTGAAGAAAAACTAAGGTTTGTAGAACCAGACCGGACGTATCTAGACGATTTTAGCTTGAATCCTTTTCAGCACTAGGTCAATTCTGGTAGGTCTATTTAAATTTCTATGTAGGTAGTATTTTATCATGCATGTGTAGAAATGTGATACTGTGTTGCTGTTATCAAAAATTAACATAACAACATATGACGTAAACAATTTGCTTTGTGATCGTTGATATTGAACCCGACTATAAATTTCGTATGAACAACGCGTTAGCCCACCATAAATACTTCGTATACATACCGATAACTTAACCACAAGAGCAACACAATATGATTTCTACTCGATTGAAATAGACCAATCGAAATCATGGCTTTCTAGTTGCTGAAACAAATAGCATAATGCTTATACGGGAACCGGTATAAATACGAAAATTGACCCCTGTGATATTTGACCTGATTTCATTATTTCTATTTCACTAGAGAAATTATTATTCCTTCTTGGTTAACTATCATGGGGTGAAGTGTTATTAGTGTATATTGACCCCCCTTACCGATAACAATTCACTAGTGAATATTTATCTCTTAGGTTAAATAACATGGAGTCAATAATTACTGGCATACTACACTACATGGAAAATAAATAATTACTAAACAACAGACCGCTCAAATAGGATGATTTTTAGAATCAACCGTTGTGAACTAAAGATATATAAAACTGACATGCTTCACATGATGTTTTATTTTTATAATTTGTAAAGTAATATTATTCTTGTAAATGAGAGGGGTAAGTTACCAATAGAAAGTATCACATACTCATACATACATATGTGATATACGGTATACGTATATGATTAATTAATAATGAACATTGGAAGTAAAACATTAATTAAATGCTACGTTAAAGTTCGCTTGTTATGTGAATACAACTATATTTGTATAATTTTTATACATTTTCTAATTTAAATGAAAATGAAAAAAAAGATACTTCTGATGGATGTGTTATGACTTTAAGATGATAGTTGGAAGAGAGGATATATCAAGTAATTTAATTTATAACTCTACGCTACTATGAACTAGTTGTCAAAGCGAACTAGAAATCAACAAAAATAATATAAATAATTTCCACTTTTTCCTATTCATTAAGAAATCTACCTACTTGAAAAATAAAAAATTATTATCTCAACGCACCGACTATATTAAAATTTCTACAAGAAAGTTTCTATAGCATTTTTGTTGGAGTAAGATTTCTGTTTGAAAAGTTGTTTGTAGGTACAAAAAAAAAAAGAAAACATCATATCAAAACCAATTCAAGTTCTTCGCTTCACTCAGAGTCTAAAATAATAATTTAGCCAATGTTCCTTACTCTAGACTTATCTTAAATTTCTAAATATTTTTTTTTCGAATAACGTTTTTGGAGAGAAAAAACGGACACGTACGAAAACGAACTAATGAGTTTTCCGTAGTGATGAACGACGTTATTGTGGTATTATTACGACTTGGGGTATTTGCATATTTTTATAATTAATATTTTACTCCGTTAACAACGAAACATAAATTACTTGATTATTATATGCGAACTTTTATTGGTATTAAAAGTAGTAGTTATTTATCTAAAAAAACAACCTTCATAATACCTTCGTCATGTTTTATTATTAGTTTTGAATATTGGTATTAATAATGCATTATTAGGTGTGTTTTGTGCAATATTAATCGAAGACGATTGAAATGTTGTCTATTTAAAACGTAAATTTCCATATATTGGCTGTTAATGTTTGAAATGAGGCTGCATCCACGTGCGAATATGTCTTTCCTCTTTTAATAGGTAGCTTTGATTCTTTACATTTTTTTATGTGTTATTTAACTTCAATTTTAATCTAGACGTCACAATTAAATTCTAAGTAACGAAATTTCGCTATTTAGTGTTGACAACGAAAGTTATTTGAAACGTTTGGTTTTAGTAAAATTCGTATGCAAACAATTTTTTGCCTTTAGATGTTCTCAGTATTTAGATTTAGCAATAGCCATATTTTAAATATTTCAATTAATGTTATAACCCTCTATGCATGATAGGTATACAAAATACAACTGTTATATTATTACATCATAAATACTGAAATCAGTGGCGGATTTTTAACATTTTTCTAAGAATGGTCATGATAAATCATAATTATTTAAACGGTATCTGTGAATAGATGCCTCTTTTTTAGACGAGATTTTATTAAAATGATATCGGTGTCTCCCAACCATTAGTATATCTACCTCTTTTTTAGACGAGATTTGATTTAAATGATATCGGTGTCTCCCAACCATTAGTATATCTACCACTGACAGGAATAAATCTCGCTCAAACACTTCGTGGATTATCGCTGAAAGATGATGAGAAAAAAAAAATCATCTTCTTTATTATACCGTATAACTTTACTAATTACTGAATTCTGTCTATTTATACGTACGTACATGTATATTATTATTATTTTCTCGAAAACTCAATTATAATTATGTTCTCTACTGTACACGCTCGTAACATAATTATTGCATACTTAAAATAATATGATGTGTCCATAGATATACCGTCGGAATACTCATTGAGGATTAAGGCATACATTTTTGAAATAAACCGTAGGTAATGGATTTCCTAAACCGTCACAATATTATGAGTACCTAGTATATGTATAGATATACTAGGTTTTACCCGTCGTACGTGTATAACGAATAAATCATTAACAATTATCGTTATTATAGTGCACAGAGAAAATTAAATTACATACACCTGCGTACTATTAAAATATGTTGGTCGTTAACGATCGTGACCAAAATAAAAATGGAAATATGGGAATGTTTTTACGCGAATTAACGGTACGTCTTAATCGCATATTATACAAGCTGTAACACTATGGTCTGACACTCGAAGTAGCTTTTCTTCTGTTCAATATTATTATGGTTTTGTTCTTATAATAATTACTAGACCTTTGCTGTATAATTAATCTATTTTCTATTAATATTATTATTATTTTTTTAAATTTAAAATTTAAAAAAAAATGATTTTTATAAAATCCAAGATAGTAATTTTATAAAATATTATATCATTGAAACTATCTAGTAAACACTTATCTATATTTTCACAGACCGACCACAATATTTCTTGTCCACTCTGGTTTCCAATTCAGAATTAATCTGCGCGTACCATACTGTGTATTCAAACTATTGAATCCTTTGTCTTCGTATATGAATTTTAGCTATGACAGATTGCATACCCATTCCTTCTTGTTTAATTTCCTTTTCCACGTTCTAAATATTGTGTTTCATAATATTTTGGGTCAGTTGGTCATGATTAACCTTATCCCACTTGAATTGGAAATTAATGTAGACGAATTTACTCCTTTATTGTTTGTCATAAATTTATACATTTTGTGAAAATATTTTCATAGGTTTGGAAAATTAAAAACATTTTTACTTAAAATTTTTTTTTAGCCAATTTTTTCGTATCTTTATTTGTTCACGTATCGGCTCTCATGTACATGAATACTGTTTTCTCTAAATTGTCTCAAGTTATATCTATATAAACAATGATCGATAAAAACTTGCATGATCACTAATTGTATGATGTTATATTCGTATTACATTAAGAATAGGATCGATAACCGTTCGCATTTTTCTCAAGATACCTAAATGATTGAATTTTTAATATTAAAATATTTAATAATAATAATTTGGAAGAGAAATTTAATAGGAGGGGGGATAATCTTTTATTGGAAAAATTGAGATTTTTTATTTAATTTACAATTTTTTAAGCATTATACAATGGAGATTTTCTGTTTTTTTAGATATATAATTATCGTTTAGGTATATGAAATAAAAATTGCTCAGTATACTCGTAATTTATGTCGGTAGATATTTAATATAATAAATTGTAATTGGCGATGAATTCTGTGTCGAAAAAAGTAAAATTTTAACACTCGTAATAACAAAAAAAAAAAATAATAATAATTATACATGCCTAGGAGGTCCATATGAATATTTAATATTTTTTGCATTTTTTATGACCTTGTTTAGGCGGTATATAATTTATTACGTGGGTACCTAGTCATGTATAATATTTATAATAATAATCATTTTCAACAACGTTTTTCTAATTATTCGTAATTGTTATAACATATATACCTAAATATTTTTTAGTGAATGAGGATTTATTGATTTACGGAAAGAATGGACGACGGATTCCACACGCCCAATGAATTTATTATAGATAATTTTTCTTCTAGACATTAAAATGAAAAGAAATATATGCATTTTTTTATTTTTATTGAAATTTCGTGACGATATAAAGGTATATGCCACTCTTATCTTAAATATGAGATACGATACAGTGTATGCGTTTTTGTTATTCGCACGTAATAGTATATAGTGAATTCCGCGTATAATACGAACACCGTTTTATTTTTATTGTGAAACGAACGAAAACATATTACATTAATGTATTAATGAAAATTGTATTTAATTTGTTTTTTGAATATTATTGTTGCAGGTCTCGTTTTGGTCGACTAGTCCGGAGCTGAGCAACAAACAACGATTCGAATATTTTACTCGGACCATACCGTCAGATCTCTATCAAGTGAAGGTTATGGTCGAAATTGTCCGGAAACTCGGTTGGAGTTACATATCTATCATTTACGAAGAGTCCAGTTATGGTATCAAAGCTTTCGAGGAACTAGAAAAATTGCTGCCCAGGCATAATATTTGCATCGCGGTGAAAGAGAAATTGGTCAAAGATTCCGGTGTAGCGGAAGAAAAAGCGTACGACGATATTGTCATGAAACTGCTCGAAAAGCCCAAGGCCAAAGGTAAGATTGTAATCATATTTGACTATGGATGTCTACGATTAAATATTATATATTTAAGGCCGAGTTTCGAGAAAATACTATTCTATAGACTCAAAGGGAACGTTCGTATATTTTGTATTTTCTGTGTTCGTGGCGCTAAAATACAATATGCCTATATTTTTTAGTTTTTGTTGTAGAAATAATGAATTCAAAAACCATGAGCTCGATGAAAAAGTTGAAGTTTATGTGAACTTAATCGATACGTCTTATCATTTTAATCGAGTTTCCGTGATATTTCTATGAATAAGTATCTTATAGACGTTTGCTGGTAAATAATACTAAATATAATGTTTTATAAATAATTTTGTCGTGTCAATTATTAAACTTATTAAACTCTTTAGATAAAATTTAAAAAAAAAAATGCGTTACGTTTTTAAATAATGTATTATTATAATGTTTATTTATTGATATCTAACTAATTACTAGAAGTACATACATTTAACTGGGTTTTCAGAAGAAATAACTCGAAGTATTACTGCAAAACAGACAATTACTGATTTTTTTAATCATTATTATAATTAATATTTTTGATGTAAGAGCTCCGAATTCTTTTAGCTCAATGTGTGGTTTCAATTGATTTTTTTTAGCAAATTAGATGCATTAATTTGATCAAATTTCTATAAAATTACTTTTGTAGCTAATGCAAGTTCATCTTACCTATATATTTTCTCAAAACATTTATTTTCAGTAGTTTGGTTTTAGTGCTTGCTAGAGAAAACGAAATTTTAGGACACCCTAAATTTGAACGCATATTGGTAATGTCATGGATAAAAATTTCAAAATTTTGATCCAACTAAGAACCGTATTTAATTTCAAAACATTTGTGCATATGAAAACATTTGTTCCAGCGTTTTTCAAATTAATTTTAAAAGACTCATAATGATTCTCGAAGTTCTTTTTCTTTTTCCTCAGGTACACATTTTAATGCGTTTTTAATAAATTCATAAATACCAGTAGCATATGAATGCTATGATTTTTCATAGATTACAATTTTAAAATTTGAGTAAATAAAACATAAAGAGAAATTATGTGTAACTCCATTCTAACAACTAAACAAAATCAATATAAAAACGTACTGTTAAAAAATGTGGACAATTTATTTTAGTTTTAATTTTTTTTAAAAAGTTGTAAATAGTTGTAGATGCAAATTATAGAATAATATTACTGACTAATTATGTAATAATGTGTTAATCATCTGATTGCGTGATTCTGTGAAAATTTTTTTGTAAACTCAATGAAAATAGTAGAAATTTGAGTCAAAATTAAAATTCTATAGTACAAACGATTCTTTTATAATAAAATATTTCTGTAATATTCATAAAAATTATATTTTGTATAAGCTTAACTAATAGGGTTCCCAAATATACCGATTATTACGACCAAATCTGTACAAACAAATTGTCTGACAGAGAACAACAAATTAATAAAGGTGTATGATAATATTAATATTATCAGATTCAATCAATTGCGTTATTATGATAGTTCCGACGCAGTAGTATAAAACAATTGTCTGATAACAAAAAATCAATGTATAAACTTGTAGATAATCAAAATACAAATTTAAATTTAGGAAATACAAACATTTTTTTTTTTTAAATTCTGGACCACTGTGCGTTGTAGGAACTGCATTATGATTTATACACGAATCGTGAATATTATTTACTACATCCTATTAAAAATTACTAGATACGCCACTATAGGTAAAAGTTGCCGAATTTCCAGCATATCTGTTGTCTTATAAAAACGGTTCATTTCGAAAAAAACCAAACAAACAAACTACGCGTAATCGTAAAACTAATGGCCTTATAAAATTATAAAGTTTGTTTCGTATCATTATTATGTTTAATAAGACGCGAGACGTTAATAGTTTTAATTATTTTCTTAATATTGAATTATTATTATAGGCACGCGCTTACAGGCGCGCGTGTAGGTAAAATTGTATAATAAGATCTTCTAGTATACGTATATAAACCTAATTACTTGACTTAGGGAGTAGTTGTTTTTAATTAGTTGGGTGTCGGTATTAATTAATTCTTAGGTAATATTTTAGAAACTTTTTTCCGACGGGGTGTGAAGGTGATGTGTTTATACTCGTCGTTTAATATAACGCTTATCTAACTGTTATATAGTTTAAACATTAAGTCACAAATTTAAATTTATTCGAGCGAGTGTGTTATTCGTAATCCCCCCCCCCTAGAAACAAACTTACTCAATATAAAATTTGTATTAAACTCGATGTAGCACAAAATAATTTAATCTACCGGAAATTCGATATTAATATTAAACTGATATATTTTTACTTATCATTTTCACAGGTATTTTAAAAACTCTATATTGATGTGAAACAAAAATATTGAATTAATATAAATAATAAATACAAAAAACAAAAAAAAAAAAATGTCTTGTAAACGAAATAACGAGATATTATTATTTTTTTTTTATTGTTTTTAACGTAATTTATATTAGGTAATTTTTATTATATAAGTAACCGAATTCGTTTGTTTAGTGAAATGCGATTATAATAGGTTTAGTCTACTATTGTTTTTTCATTGAAATTTTTTAAACGGTATCTTTTTTAAATATACCAGAATTTTTGTTATGTATTATCGATTATTTTTCTTATTACACTTTTTCTTATTTTACTTTTGTCGTCTATGGGATTTTAATATTATTAACAAGTATCAAAGTTATTGTAACTATACTGCAGACAAATGACCAGTCTATTACAGAGTAGTTTTGAATTGGTCAAAATCTCTTTAGTCAATCGTTTTTCATTTTGATTACGCGACGGGTTTTAAGAGTGATAAACGTAAAAGAGTTATTAAATGCACACTATTTAATATAAGCTTTATGCTGTTGAGATTAACCGGAGGACGAAGATGTTAGTGGACCTATCCGGGAAGACCTAAAAAAGGATTAAACGATTGTGGCAGCATTGTGAAAGCTGAGAACTATATGAAGTTAAAAACGACGTTAAATTTAATAACCTCTTAATTTTGGTGTTGATTTCTTAACAACGACGGCGCCGCTATGTTAGTTCGAGATTTTCCGTAAAAACTTCAGTGGGTTTTGGAGATAAAAATATTATCCACTTTAATTACTTACGTAATGATTTAGAGAAAAACAAAAAAAAAAAAAATCCAGAAACGGTCGCTTTAATTCATAAGTATCTAATAGTTTGACGAATTTAATGAGAATAAGGGCTTAAGTCGATTTCGGCCGTTTTCGGTTTATACATAAATTCTATGTGATATTTCAAATCACATCGAATACCGGTACCACTGTTATTTATTGATGCGGCTTTGTTATCAAAATTATTATGAAATGTGTTAAGCTAATAGGTCTTATTGGTTTTTTTTTTGTTTTATGATAAGAGGCTTATGTCAATGAGTTGGCATATAGGCATATAATAGTAAAAATGAGAAAGGCCATAATAATGGTGATGCTTACGAGGTAAATTCTAAAAGTCTTACATTTTAGGTTATTGTTTGTTCTCTTAAAGTAGTTTTTTTCGACCTTTTATTTAAAAAACCGTTGGAATTTTGACCACATAAAAGGTCTGGTAAATTGTTATTTGCAACATTATAACATTTTAACAATTATTTTAACAATAATAATTATTTATAACATTATAGTAAAAAAAAACAAAAAAAAAAACGTGTAATTGTTTATCAGATTGACAAATTTCGTCAAAAAAGTCGAAAAGAAAATGACAATCATAAATAATAATAAAAACGCTCTTATGCGGAAAACTACAAATCGTGATTTACTACTGTTTGAAATATTTTGACGTATTACTTGACGTTTAGACAGATAATTAATTTTCGGCTTGAATACAAAATATAATTTTAACGGCGTAGACCGCAGAACACGACACTAAATTATATTATCAGTTTTCGATTTTCATTATAAAAAGTAAATTCAAATACTCATTGCTATTACCAGTTGGGCTAACTTTTTACTACCTTAAGAAAACGAAAAAAAAAATATTTATTTTTTTCATTATTTTTATTACGAGTTCGGGGTTAACTGACAGTTTTTGAGAATACAAATGCATTTCATGCTTAGCTCTTTAATACAAAAGTAGTTTCTAAAAATCAGATTTAAAACATTTTTATTAGAGCGAATATGTCACATACACACATTCAGTATTCAACCTCTATTTGGTGAGTTTTTTTTTTTTATCACAATCCAGTGAATTTCTTTAAGGATTTTAAGTAAATTTGTTTCTTTTTTTTCAATCATCGTTGAATTATGTTGAAGCTTTATTTTAATAGAATTTTCAAATGTTTACTCCTACACCTTTATTATTATACTTTAAGTGAATATTGTGTTATACAATTTCAATCCGAAGAGTAAGGAAGAGTATTACATTTTTTTTCAGACGACAACACGTTTCTACTTAAACTGAAATAATTTAATAGTTGTAAAAGTAAAGATGGCAAATTCAAAATTAATGCAATGCATCGATATCGAAATTCGTACACGAGATTATCAAACGATTCTATAATGACTGAACTAAAAAAAAAAAAAAATCAATATCAATTTTATTAGACATACGCCTCTTAGAAAATCACTCGATCACGATAGAAAAGAAAATACATTATTAAATTTTGGTTGTTTAAAATTATACAAAATAAAGTAAATAATACTGCATGGTTGATATGTATAATATTTAAAGTACAGGTGCCAGGGTAACACAACTAAAAATCACCCGATGTACAATGCACTACGCTCTTATAAACAGACGAATAGTGACTCTTATAGTTCAAAGTATGCCACTCCATTTAATAATGTTAAAACAAATTGAATTAAATATATAAAAACTCGTGTTCAATTCAACGCAATTATGGTTTTGAAACGTTGTCGTTTTGAAATATTTACTATTGCAAATTTCACAACTGCCTACGACGTTTGTTCGTATATTTTTAATTACAAATCCGAACCGTACAATATCATTTTAAATGGCGTTTTTGCTACAACAATATTTCTGTTCAACAAAATAATATGCACCAATCCGAAAAATGAACTAAACAAATCGCCACGTATATTCAAAATATTATACACTCATACTCACTATTTCTACCTCTTTATTGTTGCGTTTAAATATTATCAGCTTTATATTTTCTACAGGTAGTATAGGTACTATTATACAAAATTATACTGCGTAATAGTATTTTTTCGGCGTTTCGTTAAAACAATAGCCTATATTATTACCTCCTACTGCTTTATACTATCTACATCTGTGCAGCACATTGTAATGAAAATCGAAAACTTTTGTTCTGGTAAATTACTACGATATACTTTTTACTTGCATAGTCGAGCTTTTTCACCGGCGTAATAATATCTCAAAAATATCTCGCATAAGTTTACTGTTTGGAACTAAAAATCCATAAGGGAAAGTTTTTCATTTTAAAAATGAATTGCCAATAACTGTAATAAATGAAATTGTTCGATGCCCAAAATTATATAAAAACAATTATACTTAAGTGTGCTATTTTTTTTCATTAAAATTTACATTTTTATTTTTACCTAGGGTGGCTAATTTCAGTGGTAATTTTATGACATCGTTCGATTTGTTGCAAGACAGGGTTTTCCTGAGACAATATAGGAAATTACTAAATTATCTTTTTCCATTTACGTTAACATTGTTGACTTCGGCTTCTCGATATTTTAATTCAATAGTTGACAAGCCTGACTTAATCTCGAAAAGTTGCCTAGATACTGCCACGGATGTACAACCCCATTACAAAAAGAAAAGACAAAAAAAAAGAAGCTTATAATGGGGATAGCTGTGACCACTGTTGTAGGTGGGAAGTTGGCTATATAAAATTATTTAATTAATACATGTAACCAACGATAAACCATTGATACTGAAAAACGTTTTAGATGGACATTCGGTTAAACATGATTTGAAAGGCTATAACATTGACGATTTTTGTAAAAAATTGATTTTAAAACTCTTATAACTATTTTTGATCACTAAGTACGATTTCTAATGAATATCCTGTCAAATATTTAAGAATTTCTCTTTAGTCTAACAATCCACAGATAACTACAGATAACTACAGATAACCCAAATATTACAAAAACTTCTTAGAAAATCAAAAATTTTAAATAAGGAACTATATTCTATACAACTAAGTATACGAGTAAGATTTCTTTTCAAATAGTGGTTTATAAAAAGAAAAACATATTTTCAAAAAAGCCCACATTATAGTAAAATGTAAAACCAATATTTCCCTTATTACGTTTCGAAACTAAAAAGAGAGTAGATCTGATACTGCTTATTGGAGTGACATTGTAGGTGGAAATGTAGGATACTTAAAGTTATTCAATATATATCTACGCAAGATAAATTATTGTAAATGAAATATGTTTCTGAGAAAAATTTGGTTAAGTATGTTTTGGAGTTTGACTATTATCGTTATAGATTGAATTTCAAATGCGTATTAAAAAAAAAAAAATTGTGAATTTCACGATTTCCATTCAAGTTTGTCAATTTCATTTTTAAAAACGTATATAAAAATGACCATATTATACCTATTTAGATTCTAAGTGGAGTGAAGAAGGTTATGGTTTTACATTGATGGTCTTAGCTTCTTTTTTAATCTGTAAACAACTTGTTTACCAGAGATATACAAGTGTAGCAATTTTTCTTAAAGGAAATCTGATTGAGGTGATACTTTTGGAAGGTTATTTTTTGATTTACTTATGAATTTTTTCATATATTGAAAAACCCGGAAAAAACTGAGGAATAACGAGAGAACGGAAAGTAGGTAGGTACAATATTAAACAAATATTATTAAAGAAAATGTTTAATGTATTAATGGACAGTATTTACCCAGCCGTTGTCCGATAGAGTCGTTTATTTGTTATGTTCCGTTATCGCATTTTTACTGTGACAATCCGCCGATTAGGACGTTTATTATTAATCATTATACAATACATTGATTTTAGAATTACTTTAATAATTTTCACAAAACCACTGAAGAAACATAAGTTATCGAACCCATCGTTATCGTTCCGATAACAACTCAGTGCTAGTCCACCTACCGGCTTTATCGCCTTATTTCAATTGGGGCAAGATTTCAGGTAGAAAAGTTGTTCACAGACAAACATATACATATACACACGCAAAAACACATCTTAGTAACCCAATATTATCTTTTCTTCTCAGAATTTAAAACATAATACGTTCATTTTTACTACTCTACTATACCTGTATAGTGTATAATATTATATATTATATTGACGACGATACGATGCCATCGGTCACCAGGGAAAAGTACTTCCTAAGTTTTAAAATGTAGTAATTCGATGAGACTTTACGTATACATATGATCACGTCGTACGATACGCGTCGTGCTAAAAAGCGACAGCGACGGAATAAATTTAAACTTAGAATGAAAAAAAAAAAAATACAAAAAAAGCGTTCGACGGTTTTTTGAGAAAATGTTATACTTGTTTAAAAATGAAACATTTAAAATTGCCTAAAAGAGGTAAAGTTATCCTGAAATATACAAACCAGTTGAAATGATACAATAACGGACGTTGAGTTGAATCTTCCTATAATGTACAATTGTTAAGGACAATTTTTTCCTTAATATACCCTAAAAATTTTCAACATTTATAATAATACATATTTCCAGATAAACTAGATCGGACTATCGTTGAAGTACTATAGTTCGTCACAACATATGGAATTTAATTCGAACAGATAATTGAATTTCGAAATAAATCATTCAATTATTTGTCTTATGTTCATTCTACTCAACCAAAACTTTATTAAAATATATAATAATCTTTTTTTGACGTTTAACCCACATAGGCATAGTCATTATGTTTAAAAAAAATATAAAAATATTCGTTTATAAGTGTAACCTAATTTTTTCTAGATTTTATCACACGATTTATTATAAAGAAAATGAGCTGATATCCCTTATAGAGACTTTAATTCCCCCCCCCATAAAAAAGGAATATGACGAATGCAATAATCAATTTTTTAAAAAACATTTAATAGTTTAATTTCTAAGTATCTATGTGTTTCACGAAAACATTATTATAATATGTAGTATGTTATCAGTCTTATAGAGTTTTCAATGTCACAGTGCTAACCGAATGCTAATAACTCTTGTCAATTTTAATTTTTAAATTTTTTCTTTTTAATCCTGTTTTATGTTGGGGGGACATAAACATAGAGATTTATTAAATTTTTATTTTCACCCTTTAATCATTGAAAAAACTTTTTTTTTTATTTTTTAACATTTTAAAATAACCATTTTGTAAAATATATTATTCTAAAAATTTTAATTTCATAACACATTCATATTCAATCAATAGTTTCTTAGTAATAGCCGTTTTAGTTTCCAACTATTGCCTTGTTTTATGTCTGAAAAAAAATATGATTCGCGTAACTTGGTAGCCTCGTTTTCCATATCTTTGTTTTAAAATAATTTTGTTTTCATAACACTTCAGGTTAACATAAAAATCTGACCCGATATATTTTTATGATAAATTGGTACATTACTAAAAATGTTTGTACAACTTATTATTATCACTATTACGATAAACCTTGGACCCAAGGCAGTGATAAGTTATATCCCAGTTAGTGATTGCGGGTTGTTTTGATTTATTTGTTACATAATCACAGTTTGTTATATCTGTGAGTTAGTATTTAACTAAAATCCAGAATGAATTAATTCCGTTTTCAGCCTACGGATCACAGGGTGTACTACGACACACCTGGCACACCCCTATGTTTAAACGTGTTTAATAATATTTAAAAACCACGACGTTTTTATACGACACTAACCGAGAGTTATTATTTGTAAATAATTAATTATTATTAGTAAAAAATTACTATGATAATGGCAGTTTCTCGTTTTGTTTTGTTTTATTTTAAACCTAGATAAATATTAGTACCTAAATAAATATTAGTTACTGTAAACGTCACAGAGAGATTTCTATTATTATCATCACGATTAATTATTATTATACATATATACATAACTGTTTTGCAATATTTTTAAAATTGGACATTTATTGTATTGAATAAGGGTACAATTTACGTAAACACATATCAAGAACAGGGAAAGGCTATAATTTTGAAATGGAAATTTAATTAAGGTATTATTCTTCTTTTTTCATTTGGTATAAATACTGGATCGACGTATAGCATTAATTAGAGTGGTAAAATCTGGAGTGACACAAAATTGAAACGCCAAGGAATTTTCTTTTTCAAAAAAAAAAGAAAAAAATATGTATAGGAAAATACAATCGTTTTATTTTTTGTAATTATATATTTTCTCATTTCATATTTTGTGTTTTTAGATTTTAATAAACTATTTAACTACTGTAAAATATTTATTATTCGATTTCCTTAGTATTTAGAAAACTCTTTTTACTAAGAAAAAAAAAAGCATTTCCATTTACTGCTAAGATAAAATAAGTAATGCATCCAAATTCATTAAAATTTAGATGATATTTCAAGTAAATTTAAGAAAAAAAAAAATTATTAGTTAAAATATAATCCGTAAAAAAAAAAAAAAAAAAATGGCCACATAATAATTCTTACTAATATATTTGATATATATGATATAATTTTGAAATAATTATGTCAACATGTTTTATGTTATTTCATTTGTTCTTAATTTTATCATTTGTATTCAAATTCCGGCTTAAAATGAATTAGTTCCTATTTCGTTTGACATTTCTTAAAAATATAAGTAATTGCATTTACGAATGCATTTATTTAAATAGGAATTAAATTCAACCACTGAATTATTTCCAAACAATAATGTACTTATACTTACCATAAGTATATTATGCTTTATATTTCCGAATCAGTGTGTTGGAAAGAGGCTATTCGTAAATCAAATGTCGATGTGCATAATGTATTTTGACGATCTGTTCGGAATAAATGGAGTATACACTATACAACGTATCAAATATAATTGTAAATACGATCATTGTGAACAATCACGATATTCTATAACGGTACTGATTATTCATAACCTAAAATCAATACAATTGTAATTCGTATAGATCATGATAGTCGCCGGATTGAAAAATCACCCCGTATATATACTCTGGTGCATGTGTGTGTATGCGTGTGTACGCGTGTGCTTGTATATGCGGATAGTAATATTTATAGAAACGAACACAAGTCTCGAAAACTTCCTAAAACTAAGCCGATCAATACCTGTCTGAAATGTAATATACTATTATATACACGAGTACGAGAGCGTAATGTACCTCTATATACATCATGTTATAGTGCAGCAGTGTACACTCGAATGTTTCGTGTATGGTGTAGGTACGTGTATAATAGGCACGTATTCGACGTTTCCAATATAATATTCTATCAACAGCACATTTCGGCCCGCACAGTCAGATGACGGATCAATTTCCTCGCGAAAAACCCGCGGTATTTTTGAAAACAATATCGGTTAATAATAATGTGTTTGAACTATATTATATTGCGAAGACGTTTAACGGAAATTGTACCGGTGTGCGTATTAACGTCCCATACTTGAAACGAGCCGCAGACGCGAATTGAATCGTCGAATTGGTACTATGGTCGCTATTAAAACGAATTTATAATATTGATAGCACAGTTTCAATAGTAACAATAATCGACACGCTATTATGTTATCTGTGTGTTTTTTACTGATGATACAAACCTGATACTGTGGCTCTGATGGAGTTAAGTTAGTTTTCTGTAGTGCAGTGTTTCCTAACCGTTAATCATCACTCCGAAAATATGTTTCTGGTTTTTACCAGCCTTGAACCTATAGTTCGGCAGCTTTGATTACAAGTATATACCTATAGGTACACATTAGGTTTCATATAATGGATACTTGAAATTTATGATTTATATTTTTCTCAAATTTTCAATGGTTTTATAATGTTTGGCATTCCGGCTGTTGTCTTTATATGGGTCAAATATAATAATTAAAATTTGACCCCTACTCGTCATTCTTCACTCTGTAATTTCCCATATAATTTTATACTCTGATAACAGTGCAATGTGTGAAAAAATAATGAAATATAAAATTGTCATAATTAATTTTACGACTAAAATCGTCGTTTTTTTGTTTTGAATGTTATTTAGTTTTTCAATCATATTTTAAAGGCATAATGTGATAGAAAGTTATTTTTTTCTCTGTAATTTTGAAATCTGGGTTCCAGGCTATACGTTTGTTACTCTTGGATAGTTTATTATGGGCATTGTCCTGCCCTGTCAATACGCAAACATTTCGATAATACTATTATTATTAAAACCGCCCTTTTGTTGCATAATAACGTAGGAAAAATACCAAAATAACTTGTTACATAACTTACTGTTGGTACTGGAAAAAATGTAGACATCTTT
The DNA here is from genome assembly GCA_902439185.1 of Cinara cedri. Taxonomy (NCBI): domain Eukaryota; kingdom Metazoa; phylum Arthropoda; class Insecta; order Hemiptera; family Aphididae; genus Cinara; species Cinara cedri. The sequence goes on along the minus strand of CABPRJ010000955.1, from coordinate 1,100,750 downwards.
ATGAAAAAAAAATTTAACGTTTTATAGTAAATATTTTTATATTAGCATTTTATATAGTAGTAGGTTTATACGAGGTGTATACACACAAGTATAGGTATGAAAAAAAAAGTAATATGTAATGCCCTTCTCCTAAATGGCGGCAGTCTTACGTTTCTCGCTATAAACATACTATTTATCACGCCGTTAATGTGTCGTTAAATAAATATAAGTTTTCGAGTATATCGTTAAAAGGATTTTCACATTTTATTCAAAAAACCATCTTGAACCGTCGCCGATATACGAACAATATTATTATATGTATACTTAATTGACTTAATAAATTGGACACGTATCGTTTAGCATGCGAATTTTTGTAATAAAATGCAATTCCCAATTAAAACAAAACGATAATCTACTGTGGGTAGCAATTAAGTATTTTTTTAAGTGTGATATATGTACGTTCCCCCTTCTCCCCAACTGTAAACAAAATTTCGATCAGAATTATTGATGTCAGGGACAATGTTTTTATTGGACTATTTCAAAATTTGTTTTAATTATTTTTTTTCTGGTTAAGCAAGTAGTGTTGGAATAGGCCACCGGAAGTTCTCCGGTAGGCCACGATAAAATGTATTAGGCTAATCTAGTTAGGTCAGGAATAATTTTCAGGGTGAATAATAGGAATAAGTGACTCGTTAGTCTCATACAACACAATATATAACTTAGTTATTCTGTTAAGCTATGAAATAGAGCTAACAATAAGTTTTCAGGAACAGCCGTTCGCTGTCGAGGTGTCTTTAAATAAGCCGACAGAAATTACATTAGGTTATTTTAGAGATTTATAATATACTATCGAACGTAGGTTAATAGTTGGCTGTAATGAGCTATGATTGAGGACGCTTTCCAGAGAATGTATTGGTGTTAGAAAGTATAAGGCTGAAGCGGGGCTGTGTATCTTTTGGGGTCGGTAGAATACAAATTTTCTGGACGTTTTTTTTAAGGATGTAAGCTCTTTTAGAGATCATTTATAGAACCAATACAGTGATCCAATATGGTATATCCATCTCTACCTCGACTCTTTGTCATCCAGTGATCTTAAATCTCTTCTTATTCTGCCTGACCATTATTTTTAGGACGCCCTCTTGGCAGTTCAGTATCTGGTCTGCGTTTCGTTATTTATTCATAAGTAGTTCATCTGACCTGTACATGGTTCACCATTCGGTCCAATTAAGTCTATAGTACGTTTTTAAGACTCCTATTATTTCAGTTATTCATGTATAGTTTCTTCACTTTTTCATTTACTTCTATTTTCTAATTCCCGTTATCATTTTTCTTCGGTCCGATGTTCCTAAAATTTAGTAGTCTCGTCGTCGTATTTTCAATCTGACTTTTCTGTGCTTTTCTTCAGCATAGGTTTTGCTCAACATCAATTTAATTTGTTTCGCTGTTGTTATTGTGATAATACAGTGAGTAATAAAATCATAAATATCACCCGGATACTCATTATTTGCATTTGTAGGTTATAATTCACAAAATATGTTTGGTTATTTATAGCATTTTAAAATGTTCGAGGTTTTTTATTTGGTTTGTTGTTAATTTTGTTTGTGTTCACGTACTAACAATGCTCGTGAAAAATAAATAAAAAAAGCAGTAGTAAAAAAAAAAAAAAACTCAAAATTATTAACCATATTTTTGTATCGTTTAATCATTGAAAGTTATTTGTGCATTCCGTTTTGTAAGCGAGTTACAAGCACGATTATGTATATTTAGTTTCAAATTACGATATTTTCAAATATTATTACTTCCGTAGTTTTTGTCCAACGCCAAACAACAATTTCAATATGCCACAAAACAAAATAGCTGTTTCCCGTTACTCTGCTAAAGGGTTTGATTTATTACCATAATGATAATAATATTATTATTATTTTTTTTTTTTAAAATACTAGACAGTATTATGATCATCTTAAACGATGAGAAAAAGTTTTTTTGTTGTCTAAAAATTCAATAGGATAAAGAAACCTAAACCGTTTTACAAATATTTGAATACTTTCTACGGAATCATTAATATTATTAAATAAAAAAAATTATTTTTTTTTTTTTGTTCGAAAAAAAATATTAGTTATGCGCATATTATATCATATAATATGTTATACAGCTAACGAAATTTATCCAAACTAAAAACTGCATGAATATTTATAATAGTCTCATTACTCCGTCGTATTGTTTTTTTTTCGAATTCAAAGCAATGTTAAATCGTTGTATTAAAAAAAATAAGAAACAAAAAACATTAACAACCAAAACAATTGCGGATAGAGTTTGGGATTAAAAAGTACGTAAAATCGCTTGGCATAAATATTTTTATCTTGACATTTCCTTCCCCCCTCGTCTCCTAGTTTTCTGTCATCGCATAACTGGTCCGATTTTCGAAAAATCCCATTGGTGTAGTGTTAAACTATTGTGCGATCTGTTGATGTTAAAAAAATGTTGAAACCAAACGAAATAATAACTATAATATATAGTATTGTTCTGAAAAGAAAAAAAAAAGAAAAGATTTTAGGGAAGAAAGCACCATGTGCAGGTGCGTAGTAGTTGGGTTTCTCTTTTACCTCAAATTAACCGTGTTAAAAGGTTCCCAACCTTTTTTCCAAATATTATTTCATTAAATTCAAATTACACACATTTCTTTGCATTACATATAATTAGTTTTTATTATTGTTTAATAAAACCAAAATTAAAAACCAATTAGTTATAATTGTATAGATAATTATTTTTTCCAAGACATTTATAACATTATGAGCTTAGTCCAATTCATTAATCCAATTTATTGAAGGTTCTGTTATTCACGGCGGCCATAGATCAACATGCACGTTCGAAAATTCAAATATTACAGAGAATAATAAAATTCGAAATAAATTATCGTTGAAAAAGCCTATTTGAGAAATGGGGATTCCGGAAAAATACCGAAAACTTTTTGAAATTCTTCACGGGTGATTCCACAACGATACAAGAGTCGATAGTTTATAGTAAAATAACACAAAAAGTGTTGAAAGTTAGATTATTGTATGTTAATTCAAAAATTGCTTTTGACATTTGTAATTTTCTATACCTATATAATGTACAAAATATATATCTAACCATATTATTAAATTTTAAAAAAAAAACTCGAACGTTTTCGCTAAAATATATAAAACTTTGGTTTTTCGTTATCTTTCTTTCTCTCTTCGAAAAAAAAGTTAATGAACGTTGCGATACGAGTAATCTGTCTTGAAAGTTTTATATCGATATGTTTGTGAAAAAGAAAAAAATACGTTTATACATATAAATATAAGCATACAATAAAATATTATACGTGAATTACATAATATTATTATTATTTTTTTCTAAATTTTATCGAAGTTTCGAGATTACTTGTAACTTTTTATAATTTTTTGCATCAATACTAATAAAATGTCGAGGAAAACATAAAACTAAATGCTACTTTGAAATTAAACATAGATATTTCAAGAGAAAAATAAAACGGTACACGATATAATTAAAAAAAAAAAAAAAAATGTTTTTAACGTGACGTGAATTATTTCAGAACAAAAAAACGAAACGAAACGCCCACGTAATTATATTTTTAATAATATAAAGTAAATTGATTATACTGAAGAAAAATTAAATAATAATGTCTATTATATACATAATTTACGCTAAACTGACAAAAAAAAAAGCACGTCTTCTGCCCTTTTTAATAATACGGTCGATCACGATGACGACAACGACGATGGCGGTACATTTTAATGCGATAAAAACTAAACAAATAATACTAAGCGAAACGAACTTAAAATAACCTAGAAGCAACCAAGTATAATAATTTACATAGTACCCACCTGAAGATATTTCCCAATATTCCTAATATATTATACAGGGGGATTTTTTTTTATCATGGACCAGCAATTGTCACAGAGTTTTGTTATAATGATTTTGATTTTTTTTCTACTTGTCCTATGCAAATTTACGTCAGTTGTATGCATTCGTCTTATATTGCCGTGTCTAGGGTTAAATATTAATATACGAGCGTATACTTTATCTTTCCTTGTAACTTTTTGTAGCGTTTCCTAAACGGTACATTTATTAAAAATACTGTGTTCCCTAAGCTGGATGGTCTTAAATTAACTTTTATTTGTGATGATGAAAAGAAGCGGACAACATAAATTCATACGTAGGTATTATATTTTGTTTCCATATACACGGGTATTTTATTATCATCAATATTATGTACAATGTACATTATGAAAGTAGTGCTGAATGAAAGAAATTCACCTGCAACAGTAGACGCGTACCACTAAAATCTAGTTATAATATTTTAACAGCTATCTATTTACGAAAGTTTGAAATTAAATTTGTCCGTAAAGAAATAAAATTACCCTTGTACTGTAAAGTAAGTACTAGAGCACTCTAAAGGTTTGTACCACGTCCTTTGTAGAACGTTCTAAGAAACGAAAGAGTAATAAACAGCGTTTTGTTCTGATACAAAAGTATAGTTGTGAGTAAAAAAAAAATTACAAAAAGATATGTAAGTATTTTTAGAGTTTTAAAAATTTAGAGTTACATAGTGAGTCTTATTCTGTACAAATCAATCTAAGTGCACTTATATACCTAGTTAAAAACGTTTAAATCTTTTCAGTAGAAAAGTAAATATAATAAATAATAATAGTGGAAAAGTAGACTATAATACTACTAGTACTATCGCTAGAGAAACGTATGACAATATAAAATGGAGAAAATACATGTGGGTATCAATTTATGATAACGTGGAAGGAGCGTGGAGGAGAAAATTTAACAAAAAAGAAGATATGGGTATCATTCATAAGTTTTATATACGAGTACAAATTATAAAATTAATCTGGGAATTGATACGAAAATGTGAGAATGTGTAAGAACAAATAGAATAATCTTGAATGGGAATCGTGAAAAGAGTCCATCTCGAGGTAGGCCTGGAACAAATGCATGAATGTTGCAAAAAAAAAAAAAACCTTGATAGAATGAGAGTGCAGAGAGCAGTGGCTCACATATGTTAGGACTATCGCATGCAGTTAAGTTTACCTACTTTTTAACCTTATTTTTATTTGAGGTTTCTTAGGCCGTTTTAAGTTGATCTGTGACAAATATAAGTCCGCAGTAATATACATCCACTTTCATTGAATGCCGTCGCATTGCTTATGATAACCTGTCTGTGCGCAACTGGAAAGAAATAGTTCAGAATCGAGTAAGGTGGAGATATATTGTATTGACATCAAAATATCTGGATAGTATTAAACTCGTATAAATGTCAGGAGAAGATGATGTAAAAGATAACAAAATAATGTGGATAAATAATTATGATGAATATTATTAATAATCAAGTGGATTATCCTATTGAAACAAATTAATCTAAAATCAACATTATTATACAAACTATAAGAGAGTGGCTTGGATAAAATTAATGGATTCATATAATTTTTTTTTTTTCTGTGCATAAAGAAGTACGAAAAATAAATTAAAGTATTTCTATAATTGATTATATTATCTACCAACGAGATAAAATCAATTTTGTTTAATAACTCCGAACATTCATTCATTATTACGAGTATTATTATCAAGTAATGCAGCATGCTAAGGATAGTTATTAAAAATATTCCCTAAAACTTAACTACACGGCCTTTTAAACGAACTTGGTATGAGATTAATAGAATCTGAGATTATAATTATTTTTATTAAATAAAGTCCCTACCCAATCATTTTTTTTTTTATTATTAAATTAAAAATTTTGTAACTAGGTCAATTTTAAAATAAATTTTTTAGGGAGATTAAATTCCCAAGAAGAAAATATATCAACAGTAGCCTCTCAATCTATTTTCTAGATATTTTTTGCTTTTAGATGTTCGATTTTTTTTTTTTTTTTTTTACTAGTGAACCATTTTTTCTTGGTCAAAATAAAGTAGGTAAACTCGACTTTTTTTGCTCGTAAATATTGCTTATGTGTCACAAAAATGGCTCCCCATGTTAAAAATGCTTTTTTTTTTTTATCCATGTCTAATATTATAGTTTTAATACTAAAATATATCTTTGGTCCCAGAACTCCTAGGAAGGAAGGGATTAAGTAAATTTCGTATAGTATTCAATACAAGCAAATTAAATATTCAGAATAGCTAAGTGGCTAAATTACAATTAAATAAATATATGATATTCCTTTTTTGCTAAACGAAACACATCATAGTGAATTCATTTTTATTATAGCATTTTTTAGAATATACAAATACTTAATTAGACCAACAAAGAAAGGGAGAAAAATTGTATGACGAAATTATGAGAAAAAAAAAATGCATTATAGATTGTTTTAATCATTTTTTCACTGGAAGTCTGGGAACAAAGGTGTATTAATCAATGGATTCGTGGTTCGGATGTTAATTTCTCATCTCTGTCTTAAAACTATGTTTAAAACGAATACATTTTATTAATCTAATTTATTGTCGACAAAAATGAAATATGTTATCAGCTTTTTACAAGACAATAATCGATTAAATTACAGTTGTCAGATATTTGTACGAATTTAAACGATACAGCGAAATCATAATACATATTTACTAAACGTAAATATTTACTAGCGTGGTTTATTTTATTGTTTTTTAAAAGAATATTACAGAGCAAAGGATAAATGTAATATTTCTTGTTGTAAATATATATATTTTTAATAATGTAATCGTTGTTTTACTTAATATTCTGTCTTGAAGTTTTTATCGACCAAATTTATGATATGTTCATTAAGAATAAAAATTATTATTGTGAATAATACTGTTATAAGATACATTTACAATAAATATACTACTTGAGTCTTTTTAATATCGCGTTAAACGTGCATCTAAATGTTATTTATATTTTAATAATAAAAATTATAAAACTTACGAAAAATATCATTGTACATTTGCACCAACCAGCTGCCTTTTAATAATTTTGTATTTTAGATTCTGGATGTAATAAAGGATCTATTGGTATTATTATTTTTTTTTGTAATTAAAGTATTCTGGATTTTTTACTCAGTATCGAAATTTCTGATAAAGTACTTTCCATTGTATAGTAATTCATTTATGAATTTCTCTAGATCCTTTTTTTTTCTTGGAAAACATTTTTTCGGTTTATTAAAATGCTTCGTACTGTTCACACCATGCGTTTAAAGATGCGAATTTCTAGTCTGGTGGCATTTTATTCGAAATAATTTTCTAGTTTCTCAATAGAACATGACGTCGATATTTTGGTTTTATTTTCGTTAATTTCCGGTTTGTTTTAGCTATAATTATATAAACGTGAACATAATACGACTAAATAATATCTCTGCTTAGAATACTTTTAGATGCCGAGCGTAGCGAGGGGGTTATTGGTTTTATTAAGATGTTTATTTTTTTTCTTTATTCTTTGTTTTAGCATTTGGACACATTTTCCTAGTAAACTTGCTCCAACTTTTACGTGTAGTAACTTTTCTGATAGCTCAAGGTGTCTAGATTTTTTTATCGTCATATTTTGATTTTCGACGAAATTTCTTTAATAAAAGTACTTTTGTAGGAAAATACGTGGGAAAACATACAATTTCACGATTTCCTTATTTTATAAAAATACGGACGACGTTTTCTATTAGAAAAAATGATTTAATCGAAAAATCAAAAAATACCTTTTTTGTTACCTTTTTGATTTACTTTCTTACGGTATCATCACTAAAACTTTTGAGCTTTCAGGAATTTTAATTTTTGGGAGTTGTTTTACTGTTATTCGGTTATAAATACACGTAAAGACTTAAAATTAGGTTATAATACTTATATTTGACTCACCTAGACGTGGTAAAATTTCCAAAATCATCGGACCAAAATCGTAAAAAAAATTACGGCACTTCAAATTATGTATTACCGAACTGCGTTCGAAATCGTTTTTTGTCAAGCGATATATTATCGTTGCTTACTTATGTAAATGAAATAATCTTATGTATTCTACCTTCCTAACTTCTCACCTACAACAACTGATCCCCAGAGGTTTTGTGGCTGACGTCTACCGCCGGCCGTCCGTGTCTTAGCGATGGGTGCTACTTTCGGCCGATCGGGGTGCTGGAACGACAACGGCGAGCCGCCGCCGGTCCAGGGTCTTCGGAGGGAACATCGGTCCCGGGCTTTTGAGACCCGTACCTTTCTCGCGACCGGGATGGGTTTCCGTTCGCCCACTAGGTGCAGTGGATTAGCTTTACTATCTCGCACCAGTCCCACAGCCACCACGCTTCAGCCGAGTAGGCTCCTCAAACTTGGGGGCATTAAGTTCGGAGTGAAGTGGGGCTCCCCGCCCATGATACCGACTGGATTTTTAGTTGACGTCGGTTGGTCAACCCGAGACTACGTCTCTTCCACTTTTTTAGCTCCCCATCCGTCTATTGGTGGACCTATTCTACCCTACAACAGTGGTAGTTCCCATCTCCAGTATCAGCTCTTTATTTTTTTATTACTATTGCAAAGTTTACCGTTGATTTCAGTATATATAAATTAAATCACGCTGCATAATACACTACACGTGAATCACTAAATACAGAAAGAACACATGTTTAAATATCAAAAGTTTTTCAAGAAAGACTTTAAGCACCTAGAGTTTTATGATATTATTATTATTATAACTAAACAGTATAGATGAATCCAAGACTATCACGTTAGATAAAAATGTGACATTTTTTTTTTTTTAGAATAGGTATTAAGTCTTAGTTTTTCGTCTTTCTTAGTTGTCTTTCTATGTTTGTAATTCGAATATGCGCCCATTTTGTATTTAGCGCTTTGCATATTCCTTGCAACAGGAAATGTGTGACCTGTTGACCCATGTGTACTCATGGTGCGAACCCGAAGAAGTATGCCTGGCCTTTGTATTATTATTACTAGTATGGGCTATGTACAAGTTTTGTTTACCTACACAGTTTGTCTTCGTAATAATATTATTACTTTTTTTTTTTTTTTTATTATTATTTCTACTAAAGTACGTTTACCTATTCAACAACCCACGCGATTCGAAAAATAACTCGTACACATTATACGATAGGTAGGCGTGTAATATATTATGTATATGGTTTACCGATATATAAATAAATAAATTATTATCATAGCAAAAACAACCCTGTGCGGTATAGATATAAGTATATACCTACCTACGTCATCAGCCGCGAAACATCGATGGTTACGAAAATGTCGGTCGTTCGCCACTTATAATGAAAATTAACGCGACATCAGCATAATTTTATATTATATTATAATATCAATATAATTATCAGTGGCAAGATCAGGAATATTGAACGGTAATAAGGGACGGTCATCGATTGAATTCATATTCAATAAATCCAACTTTTTCCCTTGTAACTGCCATATATTGATTGATGTATTTAATTCCAATTAAAATTACTAAAAACCACTTGTATATGTGTCGTATAATGGGGTGGATAAATCTCTTAATGACTTAATTTCTTTACTTGTTTTCGTCACTGAATATTACAGTTAATACGATTGTGATTTCACCGACCTATTATATGTTATCGAACACGTAAATACCTACTTCCAATACTATAGCTGCAAGATAAAAATATTTTTGAATTTTCTTGATTTTTTGGTGTGAATATGCTGGTTTTTTGATTCTAAATGAAACGAGGAATGGATTGATTTTTACTATGAAGTGTTTTTTCCAGTTTGTAAACAATATTTCTACCAGAAATCTTGATTAGGTTATCAATCAATATTAGGGGTGGGTTTTGGTAGCAAATTTTATCTATTTGATAAATTGAGGATCTTAATTTTATTTTGTTTTCCTTGAAGTTTCCTTAAAAGTTGAGGATTAGGGTTAGGAAATTTAAGTAAAAATGTTTTTTGTTATACTTTTTTTTTTTTTTTTTTTTTGAGCATTTATATTTTATTAGTGCCACTGCATAAATAGTACTTTACTACTCTCCCCCTAACTAAACTCAAAAGTGGAATATTTCGTTAATAGATCGGCGAAAATCATAAATGGTGATACCAACATTTATTTAAAGTAATACTCCGTTTATTTATGACATTTTTAATATAGTTTCTCGTTTAAAAAACCAAAGGTGGTATTACCACAAGATATTTCTTAAATGTTGTGGAAAATCTAAGAATTCGAAAATATCGGTTTTAACTACACTTAAAATTTCCAAAAATCAGAATTCAAATTCATGCAAATTTAAATGAAAAAAAAAATGTGGTTATCACGCTTAGTGAATCATCCTTCATATACATCGATAAGGAACATGCTTTATGGTGAGATATGAGATTGATTAATAGGTATAACCTCAATAAACGAAAGTAACACATATTTTTTTAAATGATCTTGATAAGCTAAAACAAAACAATAATTTCCAACAGATTGAAATGTATGTTGTCGTTTTCAGAAAAATATTCTTTTTTCGTTTCTGGTTTGAATTGTGGATGGTTAGGGATGGGTCGCTGTGTGGAAATGTTATGCGTTATGGTGTACAGATAATAAAGGTGACATTTTGATAATACCGTTATTAATTTTCGGTAAACGATTCCGTAACATATAACAACGGTCGGAAAACGGGTACCGAAAATTTACTCGAAATAAATATTAAAATCGCTGGATCGCGATAAAAAAAAAAAAAACCACCCTGTATATATAACATGTATGGGCCGTTTGCTACACCGGACAAGGGTGGTGACGATGACGACGGCGGTCATGCAGACGACAGATTAGACGGTAGTATGGATCATGTGAACGCGCGGGTAATCGGGGGAGGGCGTGGGGTTGGCGGTGAAAGTTCCGCAGCGGATTTTGTCACATTTCACGGTCGGCCGGGCCCGCGAAATCCTAAAACGACGCCGCGTACAATATCGTCTCGCGTTTAGACGCCACACTAGCCCCCCTCCCTCACCCATATGCGGAAAACGAACACGGAGCCGACGACCGCGAGCCTCCTATAATAATAACGTGAAGGCGGGTCGGAGGGGTAAAGAACACATTGTAGGAGGGGGGGGGGTGGCGGTCTTATATTATATTATTTTCGGTGACGCGGCGCGCGAGATAAACGGTCCGTCGCATCGGTCGTCCGCGCGCGCGACGTCGTTTAAAAGCTTGTTAAGTCCGCGCGGCGGCCGTCGTCGATGTCAACGCGTTTTATCGGACCGGTGCAGGCCGCCCACACGCTCCGTCCGGTATCGCCCTGCACACCTCCACCGCCTCCCACTCCGCCGTAAAACAGTCTCGTAAAGGCGGCCAAATGACCCGCGAAACGTCGATGCGCGAAATTAATGAACACCGCGTCCGACCGTTACACGCTTGTCGTGCTCGTTTTCCGGTGTTCCCTAACGATTTCCCGTCGTCCCGTCTCTTCGTGTCCCTCTAATATACGTACACGACGATACGGCACACGGGTGCCGTACGGGATCGCGTCCGTTGTACAAGTACTCGTACCCCGTACGCACATGGTGGTGGTGAGCCTTTCGGGAGGGTAGGGTAGGGTAGGGTAGGGTACGGCCGGACGTTTCATCGGCGACGGCGGGGGTTCGAAGCGATCGTACCGCGGCCAAAATTCGGTCGGACGGATAGCCGTTATATTAATAATAATTTTATTATGTACTCGTATAATTATTAAAAGGCAGAATTATATGCTGTCGCGCGTTTGTACGTATAGTGTATACTGTGCACTTCCCCGGGGGGTTTGAAATGTCGACGGTTCATATCACGCCGGATTCGAATACTAAATTTTATTTCACAAATTTTGATGGATTATTGAACATTATTTCATAAACGCATATGGACTAATTGGAATAATGCATATGATGTTTCACGCATGTGAAATGTGTTGCCAATAAATTGAAAATTAAATTTACGACAGATCCATTTTACTGGTGAACAGATTTGCTGACATTGTTTCTCGGGGGAATTTCGTCAAAATACCGTTATGTATGCCAAATTGTATGCAATCAGTTATGCAATGTATGTAGGTAACGAAAACAAATAAATCGCCTCGGTGTTGTCGTTTTGTTAATTTGTTCTACATGTACGTCATATACGTTATATTTTTTAATTTTGATTGAAGTTTTAAATTATTTAGATGTAAATACTATCCTAACATAGTCTGTGGTTTAATCTTATTTTTTTAGATTCTGAGTGTAGCCAAGAATGTATTGGTTTTACTAAGATGTTTATTTTCTTTTTTTTTATCCTGTGTACAAAAATTCGACCATGGATCTTACTCAGATATATATGCGTGTCACCATTTCTGAAAGGAAATATTGTTCAGATGGTACTTGTAGAGGTCATTTTTGATTTTATCAAGCGGTTTTCATAATATCTGGGAAAGACCAGGATAAAACGTAAGAAAAACGTGAAATTTACGAAATTAATGCTTTTATTATTTTCTCAATTTAATTATTTATTGTAATTCGGTTGAAAATATTCGCAGACTTAAAATATAGACAGAAATTTTATATTTAGTAACATTTTTAAAAAAATTGAGCTATTTTTAAGCTATTTATTGACATTCTAATTTTGCGAGTTTTGTACGTAATTTATATTTGGCAGGTAGTCTGTAGTAAAATTGTTAGACTTAACAGAAATGCTTGAAAATTTAACAGGATGTTCATTAAATCCTACTTTGTAGTAAAAAAAAAAAAAAAAAGTTAAAACGAGTTTAATGTAGTATTTATTTTTATCAAGGAATTTTGATTCTACATTTTGACGAAAATTGTTTGAGTAAATAATTATGTGGAACAAATCTAATTTTTCAATTATTTTTTTCGAAAATATGTGTTCAATTGCCAATTTTAAAAAGGATGTTAAAGTCAGAATTGAGTTGACTGAATTGTAAATTTGGTCACGAATAAGTATTGGCATAAAAGGTGAGTTCAAAAAGAAAATTGTTGGCACTATTCTTTACCTTTTACATAAATAGGGAATTTTAGATTTTAAGCGTAGCGAGGGAGTTATTGGTTTTACTAAGATGTTTATTTTTTCTTTCCGTTTCTTTTTTCTAGTCTGTAGACACGTTTTACCTAGTAAACTTGCTCAGATGTATAAGTGTAGCACCTTATCTGAAAGCTCAAGTTGTCTAGATTTGTACTTTAGAGAGGTCATTTGATTTTCGAAGCCATTTTTTAAATGAAAGCACTTTAGTGAGAAAAAACGTACAATTTCACGATTTCATAAAATTATTATATAAAACACGGACGAAGTTTTCTACCAGAAAAAATGATTTAATCGAAAAATCACAAAATAATTTTTTTTTTTTTTTTTTTAAATTTAATTACTTACGGTATCATTACCAACAATTTTGAGCCACTTTTGAGCTTTTAAGGAATTATAAATTTTGGGTGTTTTTTGCTGTAATTCGGTTTTAAATACATATACAGACTTGAAACTGGTAATTATACTTATATGTGACTTATATATTATATGACTTACCTAAATGTGGTAAAATTTCAAATATTATCGGACAACTTTTTTTACTTTTTTTTAATTTTGTTACAAATTGCACTTTTTACTTTTTTACTTTTTTTTTCATACTGTAGACTATTTTTATCCTAGAAAATATATTATACAATTATATAATCTGATATACCAGTAAAGAATTTTTTGAAAGTCAATTGCACCTTGGTAAATACATAGGTCATTTTTTGATTTTCGAAATGGTATTTAAAATAAAAACGATTAATCGGCAAAAAAAATTACGATTTTTTACGTTTTTGTTATTATAAATAAGTACCTACCACATTTTTTTAGCACAAATATGGCTCCAATTGAAAAACAACAAGAGACCTTCTTTATTAAGTTATTAATCTTATTTTTAATGATTTGGTTTTTTTTTTAATTTTCGAATTTGTTTTGAATATAATTAGAATAAAACGCAGGAAAACCGTACAATTTCATTATTATTCAACCGTACATTATTTTACATTAATACGGAAAACGTTTATTATTAGGAAAAGTGCTTTAATTGAAAAATGGCAAGAAAACTGTTTTGTTTCATTATACACCCTATTTCCTATGGCACAATTTGTTTTTGATTTTGAGCGTAATTTTTCTTTTTTAATTAGCGTTTTAAAATCAAATTCAAACGAATATCGCAAAATAAATGTCAGCACTTCAAATTATGTATTACCGAACTGCGCTTGGAATCGTTTTTCGTCAGCAATGATTTGTCTTTGCTTATAGTTATAAATGAAATAGCTTTATGTATCTTACCTTCCTATGTTTCTATCTATAACAGTGGCTGCACCCGTCCTCAGTATCAGCTCTTTTTTTATAATGGACCTTATAGTAATATTGTACATTACGCATATTTTATAATACATGAGCTTACTACGGTTAACTATTATAAATATTTTTTTTTTTTTGTATTGTAAAATAAAATTTAGAAAAAAATCACAAATATTACCACGGCCTTTTAAAATAAATATAACCAAACTTTGCTCCGATCGTTTTTCGTTATCAATAGTCTATTATGGGATATACGTATAAATTAAATAACATTATATAACCTAACTTCTTACTACCCACATACATTATTCGTTACATCCGACTCTAGTATCAGTTCTTTTTGATGATGAACTCACTACTATTTTGAGCGAGCTTGATGTTATTCTATTTTTAACAAGAAATATATGTTCCATAAAAGATTCCATTAATGATTTTTAGTAGCATTTTCAGCTTAATTTTCATTTTTTTTTTCCGTTTAATTTTCATACCTCATGCGTATATTTCCATTTATAGACCAAGAATACTTGGTCCCATCAAATTTTTCATTAAAGATATTTTATAACATTTTTAATTTTCTTTAAACATAACCTTTAATGTTTGAATTATTACAGTATTATCTCTTTTGGGAAGTTCTTTCCACTTCTTCCTTCTCTCTACGATTGTCGGTAATATTTATAAACCACTAATAAAATACAATTCTTCATTAGATACAACGTTCAGGGTTATGTTTTGTTAGCAATTATTTATCGTTGAGTACGTATACAAATTAAACAACCTTACGCATTCTATTTTGTTTACCTACATTAAGCCATACACATGTTGGCAGTATACCTATGTTTATTTTTAAACTCGAAAAGTAAAACTTAATTTGTAAAAAGGTTTTCACCCCTAACATTGGTTATTTTTAACAAAATTCGGGTCACGAACATTCGTCTCACAACCGTATACGCGACACACAGACGCGCACCCATTGAAATTTCAGAGATATAATGTTTCAAATTACGCCTTAAAAGTTTTTTCAATAAAATCATTTTTTTTCAGTTTTTTTTTTTTTTTTTTTTACACATCCTGTAAATACGAAAATACGCCGCCGTAATTCGATATGATTACATGAATATATTGTCATCCATCAACGAACAAACGAACAAATATTTCATCATTATTTCTTATATTTGATCGTATTCGCATGTTGTATTCATAGGAAAGTGGGCGGTATAAAGGAAATATTATCTCCCTTGAGCTGTAGGTATAGACTATCAGGAGGAGGGGAGTACTGTGTATCAATTATTACTCGTAATAGAAGTGAATTAGTATTCAGTTTTGGTAACTGATAATTATTTATTTACTAATTGGTTTTCTTCCGTTACATATGTCCTTGATTTTTTCTCCTCTCCTTGGTATTTTGTTTGTTTGTTTCATTTATAGGTGTTATCGTTAAATTTTAAAATTGGGTCAGACAAATTTGTTACAACACATTATTATTACCACAGATTTTCAATTATTGTAAGTCATAAAACATATTATACGGTCATTCAAATCACTGAAATTGGTTATAACTCCCTCCAATTATTTATTATTTTTTATTTTTTACATTTCGAATGTATGAAACAATTCTGAAATTTAATAATATTACCGCTTCGATAAAATCCCGGTCACAGCGCTCAATTGTCTTGCCGTAAATGTAATTAATTTTAACACATAACCGTACGTTTATAAATTACGAATAAACATGTACTCTCTAGAAAATATTAAACTTTACCAATATTAAAAAGTCACATAGAATGTTTTATCGTTCCGGCTGTAAATTTAATAATAAAAAATAAAAGTATTATCATCACGATATCTAATAAATAAAATGTATTAATTTAATTTACGATGTATACATTTGGTTGACCGATTACTCGTTGTTTTCGATAACTGGTAAGAGTTTAGGTTTATTTTTTATATATTGATTTTTCTCATTAAATATCGTTGTTTTTCGAAACAATCAAGACTAATTTTTTTTTTTTTTGTTTATATTTTACTATGTACCAAATGCTTCGAGGTTAGTTGTTTGTTTTTAAATTGTGATTGTCTTTAGTTGCTATTTTTTTGATTCATTGTAAATTATTTGTATTATACAAAAACAAGAAGCTTCCATTTGTTTAAGGCAATTCAACATTTAATAGGGTAAACTTATATTCAAACTTTCACAGGACATAACATTGTTTTTATTTTATTTATTTTACGTATATACGAAATAAATCATCTTAAAAATACTCGCATTAAGTTTTTTTAAAAAATATCATCATTGTTATTATGAAATGTTAAACATTTAAATTAAAAATAGCGATCGTCCTATAAAACAAAATGTATGCAATATTTGGTACAATCTTATAATTGATATATATATATATAGAATGACTCTTTTATTGCTTCTTTGCCCCTTAACTTTGTCTTCCGATCGAAATTATAATCTGTTTGTCTATATAAATATACATATTTCTGTAATACAATAATAAACAGTAACAAACACTAAATTAAATTTTTTTACTAGATAACAGAGTAAATTATTTATAATCTAACTTAACCTAACCTAACTTAACTCTTATAAATAAACATTTAAGATTTAAGTAATATTAGAATATTAGAATAAATAAAATAAAATATTAACATCCAAAGAAACCAGCCGGGCCACTGCTTCAGGGGTTATTTTATTGTCGTCCACCATATTACAGTTAGTATCTCCTAAAATGCCAGTCTAAAATTAGATATTGTATTGATTGCACATTAGCACCACAATTTGCATTTCCGACTCTTGCTAATTTGTATATTATTAGTTCGTAGCGTCTTCCTTGTCACGTATGAACGGGATTGGGTCTGGCCACAAATTTTCTCTTAGAGAGTTCTGTAGTTATAATAAAATATCATAAACAAAATATTTTAGGGGTTATGTTTGTAATCTGTAAAAAAAAAAATGATTTTCCGAGCCTACGTTGAAAATAAAAATTGGTATTTGAAATTCAAAAAGGCATAATAATTTTTATATATAAAGAGTAAAGATAAAAACTTAAAAATACTATACAAGTTTAAATAAATCGGAAATGATATAGAAAAAAATAAAATGTACTGCTAGCTTTGGGTAAAATAATCACCCAGTATGGCTGTATGTTATTTATTTCTTTTATACCTAAACGTAATATGAGTTTCAAGTACCTATACCTGTACAAAAATGAATTTCGAAAGTTGGAATAAAACGTGCTTAACACGCCATTATCGATTGATAAATTGCATTATAATTATATTAGAATCAATTTAAACTTTAAGTATTTCGACTTTGTGTATTGGGTGATCTACCATTTACCTTTAATTGTACATGTATTATATATAAAATACATGACCATGGGTGAAATTTTGACCACACATCTTACTGAGAAGTAATCGGCCGGGCTATATTTTACAATAAACATTTTAATCGACAAAAAAAAAAAAGTTGACAACTATTTTTAGCGCGTTTCGGTAATATTTATTATAAAGTAGATATAGTCAAAGATCGGAAACAAAAAAAAATTGTATTTATAATATGGAATCATACTTACGAGTTTTAATATGTTGAAAGTATATTTATGTTCTGAGCGCAACGAGGAATGTATTGGTTTTACACATAATATTGTATTTTTTGTTGTTTGTTCCGGTTTTCAAATATAGCACTTTTTATAAAAGGAAATTTTAACATAAAATTCTTGATAATCGGGAAAACGTTATGTGCATACATTTGTAAGATATGGGGATGATACATATGAGCTTTATGTCCTTTTCACTTTTGAATATGAATAGTATATATAGTTTACGAATTTTAGTGGAAAATTCGTTTCTATCTACGTTATTTTTTTCATTTCGGGTTAAATATTAAGTTTTGTTTTACACTTCGTATTTGTATCATGAAACAAAAATAAGTTTCGTTGCAGTGAAATGGTCACTATCGAAATTAATTTCGCTCGACTCTTTTGCACTTTTGTAGTACGTTCGACCAATGAAATATAAAATAAAACGTATAACGTCGGATCAAATATTACAGTTTTAAACACACTTAGTTTTATATTTTTCATTTTATCGTGTGGATATTTTTTTAAATTTAATAATGACGTTGAAAATCAACGTAAAAATTATATTCGTAAAAGTTATCGAGTTTTAGGAGGTGGATAGTAAAATATAATATTATCATTCACATGTCGATAAAGTAGGTTTTTATGGATTCCTATGTTGATAATTGTCTCTTGAGATCAACTTTGTCGTTTTATTTTTATTTTTGAATAATAATAATAGTAGTAAACTAAAGTACTTGTCAACAATTTATTTCGTATTTATATGCACGTATTTATGTTATCGTATATAACGAAGACGTTTGCTGATAAACTATTGTTCTATAAATTGATTGAGTTTAGGTAAAAGGGCCTAAGCGATACTTCGGGGCTAGACAAAAATGTATTTATATTGTATAATTGAGCATGTATAGGTGCATCGAATAGACATATAAAAAGGTGAACTGCGTATATAGAGAGAAAAATTTTCAAAATATACCGCAAAAGATAGGCAAGGTGCAGTCGATCTATTTCTATATCTATATGGTGCATTGTCCGGCCCAAATCTTAATTCAGTGTGACCAATTTATAACGAACAATCGAATTTTCAATTTTACGATATAAAACGGTATTTCATAAATAAATGATAATAGTAAAAAATATCTGGGGACCAAGCGACGTTGTCATATAATAATAACTAGTAAAGTTAAAATCTGTTCAATAGAAATGTTTGTAGAATAATTTGCAGATATGATTATATTAAACTTAATCGATGACACATTGTGTCGACGACGTCGATGACTAGGGTGGGGAAAAATGTCTGCATGCTGGAATATTATCGGTCCTAAAAGATAGGTAATTACATTGTAATTTTATGACACTATATTATCCACCATAGGTTTATGAATAGGCGGTGGAACTCGAAATCTCTTACGCGTGTTAATTAAACATTTCACGCGATAATAATAATAATTACCTCGCATAATATTACGATACGTTGTATTATATTTTAGTCCCGAGCCAACCGCATTATCCTAAATGGTCATAACCGCGCGTACATGATAGGCACGTGCGAATTATTCGTGACATAATAATATTAATATGTAACCTACTTAATTTTGCATGGGTTAAGTTAGGTAACTTATACCGCGGACTTGGTAATGCGTGTGTAATACAAAAACCCACAAACACTCTCGTTTGTATAATTCACATTTTTGTAAATAAATAGTTCGTTTTTGAATTATTATAATTATTAGGGTGTTTCGATCAGATTTGCACACAATACAGATATATAGAGTTAAAAAT
This sequence comes from Cinara cedri, assembly GCA_902439185.1. Taxonomy (NCBI): domain Eukaryota; kingdom Metazoa; phylum Arthropoda; class Insecta; order Hemiptera; family Aphididae; genus Cinara; species Cinara cedri. Next base: position 1,081,143 of record CABPRJ010000955.1, on the reverse strand, counting down.
CTTTATCGCCGAACAAAGCGCGGATCCCAATTTTTCATATTGAGAGGGGGCTCCTAATTTTTATTTACGCAACATTATCAAAATAAATAACTGTTACAGTTTATGAATATTTTTCTTAAACTCGAAAAACATTAAATTTATAAAATACACGTTTAAAGTATTGTGAGTATTTAATTTATTACTTGTAAAATAATTTAAATGAATACTAATAACTTTATACGAAAAAAAGTCAGTCGATTAAAAATTATCTTACTAATAGTTAACTGAGGTCGTACCTTAAGACTCGTTTGGACAAACGAAATCATATATCTAAACCACTAAAACATAGTTAAAAAGTTCAAAATCATATAAATAGTTAATATTAAAAGTAATGAAATAAAATAGATGTTTCCAAAATAACTGGAGTTAATAATTTTGCAATATAGACATGCAGTATAAGATTATCAGAAGTAATTTGGTGTACATCATAAAAAATAAATGCTATAATAAAATACAACTTTAAAAAAAAATTTAATTGTTAATAATATTAATTAATTAATTTATTGATTATAAATTATTAATAATTATTTAAATAAATACAGTAGTTATTCTATATTAAATTAAATAATAGTTTATTAACTTAAAAATTGTTCTATGTAAGGACTTGGCCAGTTCCATGTCCGTTATCAATTGACAAAAAAATTGAATTTAAAATAATATTATGTATACTAATTAAAAGTCCGCAACGAATATTGGTATCACTGTTTGTTATAGGTAGTTATCAATTTATTTTTAAATAATCTACAGTTTAATTATTATTATTATTTTTTTTGTAGTTGTGCAACCATCAGCACTAAAACAGCATTTGAATTTATAATAAATATACAAAATTCGTGATTCACGATTTCACAAGTGATTTTTACATTTTAAATATCAATCGTTACACTGAGAACACAATTTGTATTGGGGCCCGGAAATTTCGAAGCCTGGAGCTCGGACTCAAGGAAATTAGTAATGACAAATTAAGAACAAAGAGTAAACAATCGTGAAGAGTAGAAAAAAGAGAATATACAAATTCCATTTGATTAATTAAACAGCGTCCTGTATAGGCAAATCGTGTATTTGAATGTATATATTTTTTATTTTCTTTATGCATTTTGTAATGTAATAAGGTAAATTACCATTTATAATAATTCACTGTATTATTGTTATATTGTATTTGTACTGCAAATTATCTCTTAAAATCCATAAGACGCACTTTCAAAAATTGTTTTTAATTTTTAATACCCCACGTCTTGGGTACATTATTTTTGTTCATCTCTACTGCCATTTGTTGAGTCGACAAAAACCATGATTATTTTTTTTCTTTTTCTTTGTAAACATTGTAAAATATATTACCTGTATATTTTTTACTACATAATAAAAAACTTAAATTAGACTTATGATGCTGGTTTTTTAAGTTATGGTATTCCGAGTCGTCGACTTTTTGTAGTCGATTATTATGAATTATTACGAAAACGCATTTTGATAAAATGAAAAAAATTGAATTAATAAACGTAGACTTATCTGGATTTTTATAAATATTCGATAAAAACGATGATATGTTTGTAAATACATTTATTCTTTTCTGTTGTCGTTGTCTTTATGAAATACAGTTATTTTTCAGAAACGTGTCACAAAATCGGTTGTAAACATTTTTACATTTTTTTAGAATCTGCATTTAACGAAAAATATATCGGTTTTCCTACTATGAGGGGTTAATTTTTTGATATTTCTTGTTTTTTTAATAGTTGTGTAAAATCGTGAAATAAAACAGGAAATATTACGCAAAACTTTTTTCAAAATAGTTTCTATAATATTTCTTTTTAAACGTTATAAAATGTTCAAAATATTATGATGATTAGCTGTGCTGATATCATTTGAACGCTAACGCATCTACGAGCCTGGTATAACATTTTAATTTTCAGCATGTATAAACCGTCAAAATTCATTTTATTTTTAAAAAGAATATAATATATTATTATGTACGCATTAAAATAAGATAGATAAAAACTAAAAAATTATGATTGATGTCGTCTTCTTTTATTTTCTATTTTGTATGGAATTTAATGAAGTCTTCGTGTAGGGCACTCCTATTTTTCAATTCACTTAATAATTAATATCAAATATTTAAAAATATATGTATAATAGTTTATATACAGGCTAGCAATGTTTATTATTATTTTTTTTTTTTATAACGCTAATATTTGTATTTATAATTCTTTATATAAGGTTTGATTACTTTGATCAAATAAGAGGATGTGATTTTACACACCTTTGCAGTTTAAATTACTATTATCATTTTTTTTTTTTTTTTTTTTTTTACATTTTAAAATATTGATAATAAATTTCAAGCGATCGATCGGGGGCAATATTTCAATTTTTGCATTAGTTATGTCGTTATATTGCCTTTATATTTTATTAAATGCAGTATATTATGCAATTTGTGAAATTGTCCGTATGCGTATTAATAATATGTGTATAATATTATTTATGTATATATATATATATATATATATATCTGTATACATTTTTTACTTTACTGGGCCGTTTTTCACCCATAATTACCCTAAACCGTTATCACTGTGACAGTTTTTTTTAATCGAAAAACACACACAAAAAAAAAGTAATTTCATTTTCTAAAAATCTTTATGAACCTACGTCCATGTAGGTATTTTATTATACCGACATATAGTATATTGCGATTCCCAGGTGATTATAGGAACGAGTTCAAATTTTAACTAGTATTATACGAATATAACTTGTGTTATAACTAACAATAACTTGTGTTCTGATGTACAGTGTGTGTTTTAATCACTGATTATAGGTACATTATGTAAATCAATTATTTGAAGCAGGGGTTTTGACTTTTCTCCAAAATGTTTTATAAACTTTATCTACTTTAATACATTCGAACTTTATTAACACGAAATCGTCTATACTTCCAGCTTTTTTATGGTTCCTAGATTTTCCTATTTTAACAATGTAAAAAATCGCGTTTAACTAGAATATTTCAAGAATAACTCGAAATGCCGATTTTATTCGTATCAATGATACACGGTTTTTTCCCATATGTATATACACATACTATTGAATGTAAAGTTTATTAATGTTATAGTTACTGATACAGTGTATACATTTGGTTTACCACTCGATAATAGGACACGGTATCCATTAACTTACCTAGGTGTACAATATAGTGCTCAAATTACGTTTTAATGTTTACGATTTTAAGACAGTTGTTTGTGATATCGGTATTAAAACGAACAAAATTAAAATTAAAATAAAATTCGATAAATCGAATTTTTTTGTAGGTACCTTCAACTTCGAATTAACAAAAACCTGACTGTTTAACTATTTTAAAATTGTGTAATTGGAGGAAAGACCCCCTAAACAAATGAAGTTCTGGCTGCATATCTGGGTTTTCCGAGGTCCATTAAACAACGATTAGTTAATTGTCGATCTATTATCTCATGTTGTTATAATAATTGGTTTACATTTATAATATTACGATTGTGACTGATATAGTAAGAACTGCCAATTGATAAGATTGTTTTGAATTTGAATATTATTTTTAGTACTCTACTTTATACTTATGTATTATACTTACAATACCTGTATTTGAACAATACACCATTCTTTTATATTATTCACTCGTTTTATAAATATATAAATACATCCGTTTCTTAAGTTATACAATTTTGCAGTAATAGGTTTTTAATTACGTGGGTTCATTATTAAACTATATAGATAAATACCATAAAACTGATAAGTGGTTATAAAATTTAAAATATAACATGACGATTGATGAGATATCTATATTATTATGTGTGATAATTATTGGTATTTAAAAATACGTTTTACGTAAATTACTGCCAATTACTGAACATTTTTTTTTTTATTTTCATGTATATGAATGCTCAATGGACAAACAATTTGTTAAACAAATTATACATTATAGGGTTAATACTGAACTGCGAAAACAGGCCTTAATACGACCATTCGTGTTTACATAAAACTGGATTGAAATTTCTCTATTTTCATATTTCAGGCGTCATAGTATTCGGGTCAGACCAAGAAGTGTTGAGCTTAATGCGAGCGGTGAGACGGAACAACGCTACCGGGAATTTTTCATGGATCGGTTCGGACGGATGGAGCGCGAGAGACATGGTGTCCGATACGAACGAAGCCGAAGTAGAAGGATGTCTATCCGTTCAACCGCAAGCAAATACTGTTCAAGGTTTTGAAGAATATTTCTTGGGACTCACCGTGGAAAACAACAAAAGAAATCCCTGGTTCACGGGTATGTGGATTTTTAAGTATAAATTTATTATATCGAAGTATAATAAGAGTACAATAGTATATGTATGTGAACAAAATCCTTAAAATATTAATTTGGAATACGTTTTATAAAGTCGAAATGATAAAATTAATAGGCACAACTTTTTTTGTAGGGGTTTTCCGGTATAAAATAATTAAATTTTTGAACAACGTCATTGTGGTTTTTTTTCGGTTTTTCGATAAACGATAAAAATATATAAAGTATTTTGTGAGACAAATATTAATATCAGAATGGATTGAGTTTTTTCGGAAAATGGTTTTTCCACGTAAATCTGAAAATCGTACATTAATCTTATTTTCTGTTACATTCATATACGTATCATACTCGTATGATATTTGCTGGTAAAGCTATTATATACTGCCGTCATTTGGTTTTCAAATGGCAGCCTATACATATGAGAATTTCACAAATTGATGAATTTCTAGTTAGAAGCGTTGACATTTTCGATTTTCTCGACCTACCATTTTTTATAAAAGTTCGGTATTTTTGAGATACGCTATCCATTGTACAGTTTTTTGTTTGTTTAAAAAACGGAAAATTATAAATTTATAGAAAATAATATGTTGACAATAAAAAGGAATTATGATGTTACATTTTCTCCCGTTCCATTAAAATTCGTTTTCCAACGGAAAATTTCAAAAGTCCGTTATTATTTGCCAAATTGCATCTTTGACAGAACATTTGTAGTACATGGTTACCTATACACGGTTAAAGTTTTGGCGAAAAACTTTGTAAGTACCTAGATATTTTGTATTTTATTCAAAAACCGATAACTCAAATTGTACATCGACGTACAGAGTACGATATTAAAACTATGAGAAACGTGTGTTTTTCAATAAATAATACTTTTTTTTTTAGACGATATACACAGGCAGTGATTCACTAAATGTGCGCATTCCGTTTTATTGGTTTAATAATGCATATATTAAATTCTGGTTTTTAGAATTTTTAAGTGCAGTTAAAGCCGATATTTTAAAATACTTATATTTTCCACAACATTTAAGAAATATCCTGTGGCGATACCAACTTTTGTTTTTAAATGAGTACCAATATTTAAAATTCTATAAATAGTCAGAGTATTACTTCAAATAATTTTTTCTACCAAAATTGTTGATTTTCGTTAATACATTAACGGGATATTCCATTTTTAAGTTTAGGTAGTGGAGTATCATTTGTGTAGCGGCACAGCTCGTCGTGTTTTACTAGGACTCCACTACCGTCTTCTTACCAAAACTTAAAAGTAGAATATCTCGTTATTGGGTTGAAGAAAGTCAAAAATATCGAAACCTACAATTATTTAAAGTACTGCTTCGTCTATTAATGGTATTTTTAATATATGTTCTCATTTGAAAGACTAAAGTTGGCATCAACACAGGATACTTCTTAAATGTTACGAAAAATATAAGTATTCGAATGTATCGACTGAATCGGAAAATATTAGAATTTGAATGTATTCAAAATTTTACTAAAAAAATGGGGTGTTTTATGTTTGGTAGGGAGGAGGAAAGTAATGTATTATAATTTATGTGGTGATACAGCGCGTAACATTTGAATAGTACTCTTAGTGATGAGCACGAAATCTGAATATCTGAATTATTTGACTTTCCGGATTTGTTGAATTATCCGGATTATCCGGATTATTTTCTTTTTTATCTGACTAGATCACCCTATTTCCTCATTCAACGCGAGACTACCGTATCATAAAACTATTAAAGTGATAATGAGTAATGGCACAAATATTAAATACAAGATTGCTTGTTATAAAACGAATTCACTGCATGTATGCATTGTAAAAATCTAAGCTGTATTTATTATTACTATATTATAACATAAGGATTAGGGTTATTCACATACAATAATAATAACAAAAGGAGTCGGATAATCGGGGTTATCCGTGAAATCCGGATGTCGTAACTTAAAAGTGGCAAATCTCGTGTTTGGGTTACAAAAATCAAAAATATCAATACTAAAATTCGTTCAAACTAATACTCCATATATATATATATATGTAATTTTTACTATAGGTTATTATTTAAAAATCAAAGTTTAGTATTCGTTTCACGCCTAAAAATTAGGGTGACAAAAAGTAATAATGTAAAATTATAGATCTGCTCGCTTGTTTCTATTGACAAACTATTTTTTATGTTTTGAAAAAAGTCCATACATTGAGAAATAATCAGTGTTCAACGATGAAACATCATGTATAACATTGTTTTTTTCAAATATGATTTTTGAAAATAAATTTTCTGTTAGATATATTTAATAAAAAAGTTGTGTAAATACAATCCTAATCACTTGTATGCGCATACTTTAAAGTGAACGATCTAATATATTGCACTGATACTGCGAATAAAACACAATGGCATTATAATGTATCATGAAATCATGAAACTGTCGCAATATATGAATAAACAAAAGTTTTAATCAAATGATAACAATGCAGTTGTCGTTGCGTTAGTTCCGATTTATCTTTCGCCACTATATTTGACCGGTTTTTTGTGCTCTTATTATCGAACGCTATTGTTTCACTCTCTTATATATATAGGAATAATATACATTTATACAATACAATATTTTACGATTTATTTTTATGGAATCAAATTTAAGCGTTAAAACGCTTTAGCGTAGTTGATAATAATTATTATTATGAACTTTCGTCGTTTAAAAACGCTTAGGTAATGCCAATCATACGCGAATAGTTATCATATTTTTCACTTTTGTTTTACGTACATTTTCACAGTCGTATGTAATTTTTATAATTTTATTTTCTCCTTTTCTGTAAAACGTCTGTAATAATTATTATTGTACCTACCAACATTAATATTATAATTTTAAATAAACGTATTATGTAATGTGTGAGCCCATTTAAAACGCACTCGTAAAGAATTACATTTATTACAAAAATAAAAAATATATTCAGGATGTCCGTGCGTGTGTTAAACATTCCCCAATTAAACATTTTTATGAGAATAATTTAGATAATATTTTGTATTTTAATATGTGGTGGATTTTGTTTAGATTTCGAGCACGTTGAGAATTGTACGGTTGTTTTTATCATGGTGACGTGTGCATTTTTTTTTCTAACTGTAAACCACTATTTTACCAAAAATCTTGCTCCGATAACAATTGACGCGAATATTTTGAACCATTTTAGATCTAATCGGTGCACAAGGAAGTTATTTTTTAATTTGCTTTGGATTCATAAAGGTTGGAAAAATGCAGAAAAAACGAGAATGTTTACGGCGACAACGGTCTCTTTGTTTTAGATTTTGATTTCGTTGTAATTCGGTTAATTCTCACAGTGTATGCGAGTATTTATATTAGTCTTTTATAAAACAGTAAAATTGTCAAAACCTATAGGCGATTTTTGGGCTATTTATAGACATTAGAGTTTTTTAGTTATTGGTTATTATTTTTTGTATGTAAATAAAATTGTTTTGGCAAGCAGAAATGCTCGCAAAAAAAAAAAAAAAAATAATTTTTTTGATTTTTATTAAAATGTACAACTTATAATGAACATCTAAAATGTCAAACAATTTTGTTCAGCAAAATAATTGTATCCACATAAAACTATACAAAAACTCAAAACATACAAATAACTACAAATAGTCCAAAAATTACCAAAATGTTTTGGAAATTTAACAAAATCTAGAAAAGGTTAATATTATTATTTAGTAAATAAATTTCATATCTCTACGATTATTTTCTATCGAATTACAAGAATAGTCCGTTTTTCATTTATTATGAAATCAGCTTTAAAAATTAAAAACTGATCTCAATGCATTAACTATTAATATTAACATATTCAGAGTTCTACAAAAAGAAGCTTTTGTATTGATTTTTGTTTTGAGCCAGATATTAATTCAGTTAATACTGAATGTCTTTCATAGACATTAAAAAAAAAAAAAATCACATACATCATATGTGGTGTCCTGCACCGCTCAGAATCTAAAATGATATTTATAATAATAAAATAAAGTAAATAAATTATCATAATAACCTAAGATTTCATAGACAGGAAACGACAAGGGGCGGGTGACGGGGGACAGGACTCCTTACTTTTGAATATTGTGATAGTGCGAAGATTTACGAAAATATACAATTACCGTTTTAATATTGTTTGTATTTTATAATACTGTTATTGTGAAACTTAAATAATATTTTTAGGAATTTATCCAATTACTGATTTATCAGAAAAAAAAATTGTTTATAAACGGGTAAGATTGTACGTAAAATAATAAAAACATTTCAAATAGTTACAAAATTACATTAAATTATATCATTATTTTTAGCTTTATTATTCGACGTAAGGGAGAGAAAAAAAGCGGTTTTTTTCTAACTTGTTTATTGGTTAACTAAACTCGCTTAATTATTTTGATTGTCGGTAACGAGTTACCGTTTCTATAAAAAATAAAAGCGTTTATCGGTTTTTAGTAATTAGTTTAAGATCCGGTTTAACCGTTATAATCGGTGTGCAACCTATAATTTATATAGGTTTATGTTTGTTCTCAAACTCTAACAATACTATCGACTCTTATTGATAACGCAATCGAAAGCCTCGTTGGAACGATGGCTATGAATACGTTAATGATCGGGTTTTGGATTTAATTTTTCGAAAAAGTGACTTGGCTCCTGCAGAAGCGGTTTGAAACGATTAGGAAATAATCGTCGAGAACGTTGCAGGCAATATTTGCTGCGTGTATGTGACCGTTGCGACAAAACGAGAGATAGGACCGTCACCCTTTGCCGACGGGCGTAATATATTTATCACGATTCGGGGACTGGAGAAAAAAAAACCGTGTATAAAAACCAGAAATAGCAAAACGCCGCGCAATAAATAATCGTCCTCGTTGGCAGTTCCGAGTCGTTTCGGTAGATTAAGAACGTTTATACCGGTCGCGCGGTCACGATTCGGTCCCGAGAGCTGTGCAGAATCGGCTTTTCGGAGTTTGCCGGAGATCGCACTTGCAGTTTCGGCACTACTGTCCGTTTCGCTGAAGTTAGTTTCCATAATAATAATCGTCGTACGCATATAGTGATAATTCACATCGGACGACGACGTTATTTATTACCCTTTACTATTTTTTTTTTTTATTTTTATATTATATTTTTACCTTTTTTCGTCACACTCGAGAAACTGCATAAATCGAATATCGAATTTTTCCACGAAAAGCTTAACGAGCTCGGATTTCAACGCAAATTTGTTTTTTATTTTATTCGACGGTTTATAATAATTCGATTCCTTTAATAGGAATCTATATGATAATTTACGTCTTACTTTTAAATTGAAAATTATGTATTTTGGACATTTTAGAGTGTCATTTTTTTTTTTTTTTTAGGTCATTACATATACATCAAGGAAACTTTGTTTATTATTTATTTTCAGCTTCAAAAGACTATATTTGCTCCACAAAGCCGTTTCCATTCTTTTGTTTATTCGCCGCTTTTTTCGTATTATTGCTTCTTAGTATCTGAAGATCTTGGTCTAGTCCATCTGTTAGTAATTTTTCGTTCTGCTTAGTGATGTTTTATCTTCTAGTTTTTTCTATGCAATTTAACTTCCACACGTATAGCTTATCTTTTTTCGTTGAGTGTAGATTATTACCTCTTCTTTGAACAGTTATTTTATTTCAGTTCTGGTCTTACTTCATATGCAAGTGTTTGTTCTTTTTCTTTGGTCCAAATATGAGCCAAAAGAATCCGTTTTCTGATTTTCAATGAAACATCAAAATAAATAGGTACCTAATATAAAATATTATTTTTCGTTGTCTTTATATTTTTGTGTTGGTTTTTATTTCTTAGAGTAGTTTTGTGATTGTTTCAAGATAGCATACAATATAATAAAAATATTACAACAAATTAACGTTATGCCGGTAAAAGACACAAATAAAATAGTTTTTCTGCCATTACAGATGGGATTCTTTGACAAAACTTGCTCGTGGACAATTCGGATTAAGAATTTATTACCAATAACTCAATTCTACTTCTTAAAAATTGTACAGAATAATTTCTTCAAAAATGTTTAATATGTTAGGTGTCTGTATGAAAGTATTTTTTCTGTACACACAATAATATTATTACTTAAATGTAAAGAGACAAATACAATATTTAATAATTTAAACAGTCTCTTATTTTCAGTTTTTCCTTTTCGAAACTAATAGATTTTAGACCCAAAATTGAAGATGCTAATATTGTATAAATATTGATACCGATCATTTGAGCCAAATAAACGTATAACGTATTATACAAATAAAATTCGGATTTACAAAAAATGTCAAATAGACGTTTTAAATATTATTTTGTTTTGAGAAAAAATTGGCCATCAGTTTGGTCCGTCAGTCAGGACGGGAAACTCGGGCTCCTAGGTTTCGTGCTTATTCCCGGTCCTGCTCGCGGGAGGGGGCTTTTGATGCCACCAGTATCTAATATTCGTGTCTGCGGTCGTTTTGTAATAACGCAGTTTCGCCGTAGTGTAGGTACTTACACGAAAATCCTCCGTCCGATACGTTATGATGGCTCGTGGACACCATAATTCACGACTTTCCAGACCGGTCATCGATCATCGCCCCGACTGAACATAATATTGTATAGAGCGGCGTATAATACGCAGTGGAGTGGTAATAGTGGTAGCAGAGCAATTTCATAGCGGTTAGTATAATACTGCCCTCCTTAAAATAAGCTGCAGTGAAAATCCAATTGTTGGCAAAACGAGTTTCTCGATTTTTTCGTTTCTCACGCCCCGAAATCTTTATTTTTTTCATGTTTTTCTCATTTCTCATTAAATAATAAACATACCTGCATACGTATTATGTTTAAAGGTTTTATTTAGTACTTAAGAGCACCCAAGTTCAGTGTAAATTAAGTGTCTTATCTGATTAGTGTCGAACGGTATTGTTTGACCGATACAATATTTCTAAACTTATTTTAAACGTATTTTTATAGTGTTTCACCTAAGTAAAGAAACACACAGAATTGATCATTTGATGGGAATATACGCCATCGCTTCATTTTTGAAAATGTGCCGTTCAAAAAATTACCCATTTGTTTAAGAAAGCAGCGTAATCGTGAAATAAACTTAATTTAAATTGTATATGCAGAAATATAGTGCTCTTTTTGGACTGAAAAAAATAATTTATGTATATATATATTTAGATTGCTCATTTTGCCCTAGTGTGCTATCAAACAAAAAATAAGGTAGGCATGGTTAAAAAAGTGTGGTAATGTGGTAATAAGCGTATAAAAGTATCATCGTACGTAAGATCGTATATCATCAATAGTATATGTAAATAAAAAATAATAATTTTCAATATGTAGTAAATAAAAATAAAACTTTAAAAAAAATATTAAATTTTAGGTGTAAACTTAAAACTGACTTTCTTCAAATAATTAATTCGTGTAAGCATCCCATTCTCATAGTCTCTCATGCAATTATTTAGTTATTGTATATTTTTTCTCGTTTTTCTGCGCGTTTTCTATTATTGATACTACTAAGTTTGGTATAATTTAGTGTTTGAATACTGTTCAAAGTTTCCATTAAGTTGAATGTGTTAGGATGTGCACTAGTAAATTCACTTTTTAGCTTTGAATGAATTGATTCACAATAATTCGTAGTTCTTTCGATATTGTAGTCAAATTTGCCCCACATCTTTGAAGGAAAAGTACAGTCTGCTACTATATATGCATCATGAACGCAGTTCTAAAATTGATCTAATTTCTGAAAGCATTGATTTATGGCCATTAGTTTATTGTAAAAACAGTCTTCGACGTCTCCAGAAAATAAAAGTGCAAAAAATAATTTGCCAAATTAAAAGTTTCCGAATTTCTTACTCCTCGTTTTTAAATTCTACCCATAGACCAACTTGTTGAATTTTTCTCCACTACGACTGCGTAAAATGGAACCTGCAACCACGAACTGTAACTAGTAGCCACTGTGCATTTATAGCTTTATGTATTGCTATTTTAAAATCAGCGAACACTGTATTCGCTTTTACGTATTCTGCAATGTTTTTGAAAGCAAACATATAACTTTCCATATTTTTGTTTGTAAGTAAAGTAAATACGACAGATACATAAAAATGTTCATTCGTAACAAATATAGAAAATTAATTGGTAAATTTGTTTTCGGCAACTTTTAAGTATGCCATCGACGAATACCGAATAAGCTTTTTTGAGATGCTCCAAATTCATTTTACATGAAAATGTAATAATATTATTTATTGAATAATAATTATAAATAAAATTGTCTCCAATATTGGATGTCAATGAATGTCAAGTTCTTCAAGAGTAGATGGTAGCTTTGGCATTATCCTTAATTTAGCAGCATTTAAATTTGTACGTAATCTGTTTATGTCAGTTTCTGTTAGTGACTCACTATTACTGCTTGCAGCTACCTCCTTGCGTATAATTTTCGTCTGTCTTTCCGTTATAAGATTTTCCTTTTTTCTCGTTAAGGAATTTGCCAATTTTTGTCGCAAAATAATACCATCATCGTTCATTTAATGATTATGTGACAAAACTTGTTCTAATAAGTTATTGTCTTTCATTTTTATGTAAGCATTACACGCTCGTTTCGAACATATCCACATATCCATCTCTGTACATTATCCGCAAGATTTTTTTGAAATCCAAACTTATAACTATTAATTATTCAAATTCTTTATCCTTTTTGGCTAAACATGAACCCTATAATGAAAAAAAAAACGAAGAAAACGTAGGTATGACAAAGACATATTACACGAGACTGCTACACACAAATATTGAAGAGTGTGCTATTTATCGAGATTAGTTGTGAGACAGGTCATAAATTTAAATTTATCTACTTAGATTTTCTACCTAGTTATTTCTGTAACTCCCATAATGGGGTTTTCACAATTCACATTCACAATCCTGAAATAGTAAAAATAGTAGGCACTTGCATTTTATTAAATTCGAGAAACTCAATTTACTATGTCATTTACTTATATACGTGCACACTATATACTATACTATATAAATAGGGACCAATTCGGCCAAACGGGAAACGATTCGGCCAATATCTGAATATTAATGAGTTTCAAACGGGAACCAATTCAGACTCTGCGATTTAAACCCGGGAACCAATTCGGTATCAACCAAAAAAAAAAAAAATCAGCGGTCCCTTTTACCTTTCATTTTACCTAGAAGTATTAAAAATCGTTTATATGCATTAAATCGTACCTAACCAACCGTGAATTTGTGATATTGACCACGGTAACGCTGTGGACAGAAAAGAGATTCGCCACGGGGATTATCGATGATTTATTCCTTTCGCCACGGTTAGCATAGCAGCCCAAGAAGCCATTGTATGAGTTGACCATCACGACTATACAAAAAATAAAAAGACTATAATAATTTTCTCTCTTTCTCTCTCTTCCTCGATCTCGGTCTATCTCTATAGAAGTTTGGCGGACTTCGAGTTAAAGGTTTATTCGGTCCGCCGTCGAATCAACGGTTTATCCGTACAATATATTCGCACCAATTTTATTTGGCTAGTGATTTTTCCCGTGCGTGTTCCCGAATCTGCTATACTTTAATATCGCGAATATATTACACTGGTACTGCGCCGAAACATTTTAAAATATCGCTCACCACGCAATATTAAATGACAAAATTATTGCGTGTTAAGTAATAATTCAATTAATTATCTCAATAATATAACGACTTTGACTGTTATAAACTTAAAAGTTATAATATTTATCTAAAATGTCGTTTTTAAAAATTTATGTTTTCTGCATCTACTTCTGTTATCCTTGATTAAAACGTCGTAGCGATTTATTATTGCGAAAGGTCGCAAACTGCGTGTTTTTACGGTTTTTTTTTTTTTTTTTTTTTTTTTTTTTTGCTGTTGTTTCAAATTAGTGTTTTTTATCGCACTCCGTGAATATAATGATAGTACCTATTCCGCTCGAAATTGTACCCACACCTTTCTTATTACGCCTTAAATCGTATTAATAAATTCGCTCGATAAAATGTTATATACAAACAAAACATTTAGTTTGTGTGCGTCTGTCCGCGTGTAAGTAGTAGCTTTGTTTACTCTGGCTACCAAACAAGAAATTCTGACTTGAAAATATAATTATATCATGAATTAATTAATAATTTGTTACTTGAAATTTAGAATTTGTCGTCACATTTTTTTTTTCTTTTTCAAATATATTCATTCAATAAATGTAATTAATTGTGTATGTATAGGTTTATTATAATAGAGCAATATTACTTTCTGGGACGGGCCCGCCTTGTTAATGTTGATTTTACTAAAATATTTTGATTTTGTAATTCATGTGGTCACTGAGACTCGGTGGTGCGTCCTGAAATTTTTAAGTGGGAGATGCAAAGATTTTATTAAATTAAATTCCAGATTAAAAAAAAATTATAATTTAAATTATAAAGATTTCAGATTCGCTCCCTTCCAACGGTTGTGCTATTATCGCGTAATTTTACCTGTTCTAGTATAGTATAGTGGCCTCCAATTGGTCTACCCTAGAAGAAAAAATGCCACTGATACTGTGGAAGGGTGCGATGTCCACTGCATACTTGTACGTATGAACGTGCATTCAAATTCCTTGTTGGGATTGATTAGTGTCAATGATAAGTCTTTCGTTTACCAGCATGTTTATACTTTCTTACCACACGATTAACCACGTTATTTAGTTGTTGGATCGAAAACAAATTCAGATTTTGACGGAAATCGTAAAACCATCAGTATCTTGCAAAGTGATACTATTTTTACGTTTTATGCCAGTGGTTCGCGACTGATGGCCCGTGAGCCTGTCATAAGTGGTCAACTAAACTACTTGTATCTTTAAATAAAAAATATATGTGGTAGGATAATTATTATAATAACATTGTTGCAACAGCCGATTATTACGACTTGTTTAACTCGTTATCACGGAAAAAAAACAATAAGAAAAAAAAAGTCCAGGTGGTTGGACGATCTCTAAGTGTACATTGTACATAGCATTAAAAAGGTCAGGAACCACAGATTTATGCGAATTAACATTTTTATTCCCGTATTAACAGAGAACAATTTACTTTAATGTTTTGTTTATTTTATTATTTACGTATACCTATCTCGTTTTCTCTTTCGTGCATAACATTTCGTGTGAAAAATGTGTTTTAAAAACATACGAAAAAACGCAGAATTTCAATATTCAATTGGCACGTAATTCTATATTTTGTCTAATTTACTTGTAATCAAGTTTTTCGAGGGTTTTTTTTTTTCATAAAAAAGTCGATTTAATAAATCGATTTTATATTATCGACTATAATACCTGCCGCAGTTTACGTGCGTAGTCGATCGAACTAAAATAAACATTAATCATCAGGGGCATTATGTATTATTCGCCGAAGAAACCGGCTAAACCTTCTAAGTCAAATCGTCTTAAAATTATACACACACATATATAAGAAAATGTTGTATGGACGTACGTGTTGAAACATCTTTTAAAAAATGTATAAAAATAACGTTTTTGCTTCTAAAGTATTCTAGTACACTACGTATTTATGGGTAGGTAGTAGTCGGTGACCGTTTATACATTATGGTACAGAAAAAAAAAAAAAAAAGAAGGTTTACTCGAGAAAAAACGGGGGTAGGGAGGTGAGGGTTTCTTTCGTCTCGCTTTTAAACATTGTGCACGTCGGTAAATTTATTTCACGAGAATAAAAGATTGTAAAATATTTATCTAAAACGTTTTCGCATTGATGAATCCGGCCGTTATTGCTCGCGTAATATAAAGCGGCGAAACTGCCGGTGCAATTTGTCAAGAAAACGTATAGGTACTCGGTATTATTATAGTCTCGTATTATACGGGATAGGTAAAGTTTTCATTTAATTCCGGTGTCCCCCCTCGTACGTATATATATATATATATATATATCGTAATAGATTGGCCGCTATAAGAAAAACGACAGCACCACGTTATAACACAAGAGAGGTACAAAAAGAAAAACAAATATTATTAATACCAATCAAATAGGTAAAGCCTATACTAGCTAGTTTTAAAGTTAAACATTAAATTACTTTTTTGATAACTTTTAACTTAACTATAAATAATTGGATTCATACTGAATAATAATACATCGATATGTATATATAATACATAATGATATTTATATATTTTTAGAAAATCAAGTCTATGAAAGTCTAAATATTATAATATCAAATAAGTTAATGTATGTAATTTATAAGTTAAATTACGAAAAAAAATATGACAACATCACTATAGTATAGTAAAGTGTAGTTTTTAAAAACAAATTTACTTAAGTTACCGTTTTCCATGTTTTTTGGATAACTTAATTTGACCAAGTTAAAACCAATAGGGTAACTAGTCCAGAATTTGAAATTGATAGGTGTCGTGGAAAATATTATTCCTTTATAACGCTCTATCGATTTATAGTATATGAATTTTAAAAGAACTTATTTTTAATCGAATTTTCCTGGTAAATATAGCTATTATTACAGCCTAAAATATCCGTTATTATATAATTTCCCGCCACTTTTATACATTTTTAGTGGCTCTGATCTAATAAATGAGTTTAAACTCGGGAACTATACTTTTATTTATTTTTTTTTATATAGGTGTATTGAGGTGATTAAGATTTAGTTGCATTTCACTATGCTTTTGTGTCTGGAGAAGGATGTGGTTTTAGTTTTGAATACACCGGCAGACCTTCTAAATATAGCTATTGTGCAAAACTTCGGGTTAAAAACTAGTAGCATGCCTGTTTTGCCTATTTTATCGATTTTATATGCAATAAGTCTTGAATCAGGATAATAATAAATGAGGCAGTAAACCATTAAAAGATTACTCTTTATGTACAATTCATGGTCACGGGACGAGTTTTATTGAACAAATCCCAGAAAAACTTTGTTTAAGTTTTCAGGTAGTTATTTTCGACTAGTCAAAACATAAAAAGAAAACATTTCTCAAACAACAAATAGTACTCGTATTATTATAATATAGATAATTTTAGCTAAAAATTGTATCTATAATCTTTGAAAGGAAAAAAGTCTATACCTAATACTTACGTTCTTCAAAAACAAGGACAAAGAATATGATGAAAACTTAATCAAACCATTAAGGTGATATTAAATCGTATAACGAATGTTTTATATCGTAGAGTTAGTAGTTTATTTATCTAATGAATCGTTTGTAAGTTGTCCGCTTTTCGTTAAAAACTTAAATAGTTAATTTAATTTTTTTTTAACTGATCTTCTTGATTTAAAGTGATTAATATATTCTTATTTGAAAAATATCTATTGCAGTAGGCATTTACTTACAAACCCAATAAATTATTACGTCAAACGAATTTTTCCTATGACATGCAAAGTCATAAAACGAAACCCATTACGATTAATTGTATTTATTTTCGAAGAAAGATTTTCCGAAAAGTGTTATAATTATATCAAATATCAGCGATAATATAAGTCTTCATTCCTGCAATAATGTCTTGTTAAAAAACAATATTGATTAAGCCGCGGAACAGAATAGTTATAGTTAGTAGAATTCTTAATATAATATTAATTGAAAAAAAGTATACAAATTTACGATACGCGTGGTCATTAAAAAAAGAAACAAACAAAATTTCGTAGAATATTGTGAAAAAATAGTATTCAATTTCCTGGAAAATGGAATCGTTAATGAAAATAATATATTAATCAAGTAAAAATCCTGTCCCACCTATTCTCGTTATTTATAACTTCTTTTGTCATTAGATTTTCGGCCCCATTGCCTTAATGTTAAACTTCTTAACACAATTTGCCCATATATTAACGTTGGTCTCCCCAAAGGTCTTTTTCCTATAGGTTCTTTCTCTGAATTTGCCCGTTAAATTAAAGAACTATGTTTACGTAAAGCTTGGCTCAAGAGCATGGCAGCTCTTTTTCATCTGGCATAATAATATGGCATACTTAATTGTGTAGGTTTTTTTTTTTAAAAACTATCTTTCTATATTGTTGTGCTATTGTAACATTGGAATTTCATTAGAATGGTATAAATTAATATAAGTTTACATAATATAGATTCGTTATGATAAAAAAAAAATACTTGTGGTTATGTGGATATAAGTTAGAAATTATGATAATCTATCAAAGAATTATGAACCTAAAAACAATTATTTGTGAATCCCTATAGTTATGTGTTTTAAGATATGAATGTTGAAAGGTACTACGATTTTTTTTGAAAAATTTATTTTAATTCCATCCTTTTCCTCTCTTGCCATGAAAAATGTCTAAATAAGCTCTTTTGGATTTCTCTGCACCAAATCTTTAAAGCTAAGTTCTAGTTTCATTATTATATAATATCCTCCATTCTTTGGTTTGGATATCAAAGATTAAACAGTTGTAAAAAAAAAAAATAAAATATTTAATTTATAAAAACATATAATTATGCGTTGTTGTTGTTTTTTTTTTTCCAGAATTCTGGGAGGAACATTTTCAGTGCCGTTATCCCAAAAGCACGAGAACCCCGTATAATACCAATTACTCGACCGAATGCAACACTACCAATCACTTGAGTATGAAAAAACCCAAGTTTGAAAACCAATTACAATTCGTCAGTGACTCCGTATTGGCTTTTAGCCACGCGCTTTATGATATGCATCTGGAGTATTGCGGCAAAGACTTCCTAGGTTTATGTGAGGCCATGAAACCCGTCAAGGGACCGGAACTTTTGAAATATCTCAGGAAAGTAAATTTCAAAGGTAAGTCAAATCTGGACTAATATTATATTTAATATCTATACAACGTCATTACTTCACTATTTTTATCGTTTTATACTTCATCGAGACAAACAATTACATCGTTATAATATAATATATATTTATATCATTACAGAGGGTAATATATTTTGATACCACCGCCTACGGTATTTTGTTCTTTTATCAATATCACAACTCGGAAATTCGTGTTTATTTTAAACGTTTGAGATGTTTATTTAAAATACTAAAAACATTGAAATTTTCGTTTAAAAAATGTTCCAAAAAATTGCATTTTTCTATTATTTTCCTGTACTAGGGAACCCCGTTTTTCCGAAAATTTCCCAGTATTTTGAACACTACTTAATAATAACTGAGCAATTTACCTACGTTTTCCACTTTTATTGGAAAATCGTTTTTATTTTTATAGAGCAAGATGTATAAATACGTTTTTTAGCACGTTTATTTTTTTAATCAACATAAATTTACTACTCGAAATTACCACAAAAAAAAAAAAAAAAAAAAAATTATTGTTATTGAAACAAATAATATTATGTATTATAATATATTCACACTCTTACTGCTCGCCTTCGTTTGTATTATGTTTTATACAAAGTTTACGCGGTATAATTTCGCAAGGGAATTTCGTTTTAATCGCTTTTCATCGTTCGTAATAAGTATTTTTGAATACTTATCGTGGGAATTGAATCCAACGTTTTACCACGGCAGTGTAATAATTTTCAATGGCATTTCGTGGATTACAAGTGTCGGGAACCTGCACGCGAATATTGTAATTAATACTGATGTAATTGAAATTATCATAATATTTTGTCGAGACTTTATTCCTTATTTTTGTCGTCCATTATAATATTAATAATAATAATATTTGCTGTATTGACACGAGTGTTTCAGAACTTTCGAAATTAAAACATATACTGAGAATACATCGTAACTGCATAAAAGATCGTATTATATTGTTCGATATAAAATTCCTGTACCGTTGAAAGGTTGCGTGTGGTGCATTGCGGTGCTCTGTAAGAACCATTTTAACGAGTGCAATCAGATTATAATTTACGTTGAAAACGATAGCGATCGTTACCTCGCAAAATAAAAATAAAATACACAGAAATATCATAGTATCTTTATGCTAAGTTACTTATAATAATTATATTATGTAGGTATACATATGTTTAGAGTTGACGTTTCGCGAGCGAATAGAATTTGCTCCCGTTTTAACAGTCGTGTATATAATTCGCATACTGTAGCTTAATGAAAAATTACATTGAACTATAAAAAATAAACACGCGGAAAAGACGATAATTTTGACAATATATTGGGATTTAAACGTCACGGGTCTGTACTCTGGCGGAAATTTTATGTAATGAAATCTGAGAACTAACTCTTATGATTTACATTCAAATATTCAAAATAAAATATGTATAGGTACTATAGTTTAAATTAGTCTAATACTTTTTTTTGAATATGAAAAAATAATTTTTATTATACCACAAACCCAAATATAATTACACATTCATCTGAATGATATTCGTGAATCACCAAGGTTAAAGGGTTATTGAAAAAAAAAAAACTTAAGAAATGAAATAATTATAATGTTTTTAGTATTTACTAAAATAATTAAGAAGAAATTGATAGAAATTAAGAAATTTTTGTATTATCTTGATTAAAATATGAATGGTTGTATCATTTAGATAATTTCATCCAAATAAACTACCCCTAAGTAAAAAAAAAAAAACAAATTACTATTTTTTTTTTTTTTTAAACAAAATATCCAATTTACACAATACTTTGAATAAAATTGATGACGTGTTTGACTAAACGAGTCACCTGTGTAAATATATTTTATTAATCATTTTTACCTAATAGAAATTATAATAATACAAACCGATTAAGGATGTCGGGGGGGAAAAAATGAATTGGATGTGTCAGTTTCATACTACCTATACAATATTCGCGTATACAAAACGAATTTGTTACTGTAACGTAACCGCTGACGATCAGTTTGACGTTTGTCATCTATACTTGCATCCCACTTTTCATTTTGCGCTCGGTATTGAAATATATTTAAAATTTAAATTGGAAAAAAAAAATATATGCGTGCGTGCTTTAACCCATTTAAAATGAAATGATAAGAAAATGATGCATGTGCAAAACACACTCGTGACATATAATAATACCGCAATTTATTGTGAACGTTTACCGTCCATCTATTTCGATACATGTATTATTATTGTATCTTTTTTGAACATGATACACTTGACCAAATTTAATAATTCCATTAGTTTTTGAGAAAAATCGCTTTTAATTTCAAACCGATTCAAATATCGTGAGTGTTCCGTGTGGCAATTTGAACAAAACAAATCCTCAGAAATTAAATATTTTTATTTTTATTTTTTTCTCAGCATGATTTGTAGTCACATTTAGTTCATTTTTTTTTTATCTACTTATAAAAAAAGTTTGTAAATCGAGTAGTAAAATAATAGTATTAGTTTAAAAAAATATATCGTTACAATAATATTCATGTACTTAAGTATTATTATAGAAGCTTTTACTCGTTTTATTTAGATGAAACGTGAACCGAATGACCGAGAAAATAAATTTAAAATTTAAATACAGAGCTCGTCTTTGTATACGTCTCGAATAAATTGTAATAGTATATTTTACAAGTTGAGATATTGGTATCATTTAACATTCTATTTCTATGTCGAATTTTCCTCTTAAATAAATCTAATAGTATATACTTTTGTTCTAACATAGTGTGGTATTGTGCCCAATGATACAAACAGCCCGAATATTCTGGACCTAGTATTTACTCGATAAGGATTTGATTTTGGGGTTTAAATGAGTTGTAGAGGAACTAAACGTTTTTATAACTCTCCTATTTATACCAATGATTTTGTCCGTTATAGATATATAATATTTACTATAATAAATGTATTCTTTTGTCCTGCTACATTTGGACACTTTTTGCGGCTTTCTTTGGCCTAGACCTCCTTATTCATATGTGTTTTAACCTGATTACCGAACGTGCAATTTTTATTTGAATCTATTAAACCGTATACTTAAAAAATCCATGATCACGTGGAATTATTCACGTATTTAGGTATATTTTCGTGTTTCACGATATTTTGCATACATTTTCACTATGTTTTCACGTAAATAACACCAAAACATATGGGCATGTGGACATGGTTAGTAAATTCACATATGCCGCGTATATATTTCTAATTCACGTGTACATGGACTCCATTTTTACGTATTTATTAATTCACGTTTTCAATCGAGACCTCTACTACTCTAGACCAATCAGCTCAGAGTCATTAATTAGAGTTGTTTAATAGGTAGATTAAACTGATCAAAATTGTATTGAAATTCATCATGTCGTTAGGGAAGAAGATAATTTTTTTTTGAACACCTCTACAGATCCCTCAAATTAAACCAGGTGGATAAGATTTAATATATACGATATACATAGCTTTAATGTCAATGATGTTATAGGAGTTTAAATTCTCTCCGCCCCCTACTATTTTAACAATCTAATTTTTAGCACTTGTTTAGGAGTAGTTAAGTTGTAGTGTAGTACCTAATGTATTATTTTAGTATTCTGCTATTTATTGTTTTACAAGGGTATTTCTACAATATAAAATGGTTGTTGGAAAATTTGACTCTTGTGGTCTCTAAGAATTTTTTTTTGTACCTTACAAAATGAAAAATGTATCATTTTAACTTCAGTTGTTATTTTTGGTGCACTACAGTATATACAAAATTTTAGCAGTAACATTTTTAGTAATATAACGAATTAGATTTTTTAAGAAAATTTGTTGGATAATAAATACAGTTTTTTTTAATGTTTACATGATGATGTACAATAAACTTTAATGATCAAAGTGACGATGACATTACTATAATGTTATAATATTTATTTTTTTTTTTATTTGATTCAATAACAAATGACAACCTTCATCATTGACACTAAAAATCACAACTATACCATATAATAGAATTTCAAAAACTAAAATTAAAAAAGTCAGGCATAATTTGTACCACGTATAGGCCACTGAGAGTAGGAGAGCAGTTGACAAGGTGTAAGATGTACGAGTAGGTTAATTTCGTTTGCATACTGAAATAAATGATTCATATTTGCAATTAAAAAACGATTCTGAGTAGGCTTTAATAAAGTGGTAAGGAGCAAATTTTATTATTATTCGGTTTTTTTTCATCCGTATAACCAATTAGGTAACCCAGAAACAATAAAAAATAATACCGATGTATCGTCATTTATTGTCAGTTTTTATTTTAATGTATATTAATAACTATCGAATATTTCAAAAAATGTTCCAAACAAAGTACTGCCGAACAGAAATTTCATATCTTTTAAAAACTGTGAAAAACCTGGATTATTTTTATTTTTTTTAACTAAACGAAATGGTTTTTTCAGAGAGAAATAAATATTTTAGTAGAACAGAGGAATAAAAAATGTAAAGGCTACATTATTAATATAGGTAAATAAATCGTATTGCAGCGATGAAACAATAAATGTATTGCTCTCTAGAAAAAACTTAGTATAATTGCATAGCAGCGTACGTAAACTTTTTTGACAATTCTCATATACTACTTATATCTTTTTAGTTTATTTCGATTTTATTTTTTTTCATTTTGTAGATTTATTTTTTATCGAATACCTTTACTCGTTTTTTTTTATTTGTTTTATCCCTAAAAGTTTATAACAATCTTTAACAACAAATACGCTCCATTCCTAAAAATCGTTCAATTTTGAAATTGAAAAAATATAATCTACAAGGGTATACAATGTATATTGCTATGCACGGTTGTTTGTTGATTAGTGAAACAGTATAATAATTGTAAACGATATTATGTACCTACCTAAAGAACATTTTATTAAAAAAAAAAAAAACCCCATTCACTATATTTATTATTTATATACGGTTTTTATATTATATCACGATTATCGGTCGACGACGTTTTGCACTTAATAAATTGAAACTAAAAGAGGGCGTGTCGATTGTAAATATATAGTCTATAGTGATCAAATGTTTTCCCCCCTATATTTGCACTGCAAAGAACTGTACACTTTATGTCCTTAATAATTATTATAATTTACAGGGTGTGATCATTTAATCAAGAAATAGCGATTATCTATGAACAAAGATATTTTAAATACGAATTATAATAGAAAAAATTGTGTTACGAATCTATACAATTTTTTATACAAAACAAATGTACTAAACATTTTCGTTTAGTTCGGCTTCGGTTACGTGATAAAACGATCGCTCTGTAAAATCAGTAGTATTATTATTTTTCTCAAAATAATTTTTTTTTTTTTTTTTACTAGTTTTAACGTTTTAAATGAAATTAATTATAATTCCGGACTGTTGTTTGCCTGCCTGTTCTGTTTTTATAACGTATAATGTGTTCACAAACGATAGGAAGACTTTTATTGAAATGGTCACCACCCTACTACCATAGACGTTTATTACGAATTTCTATGTCAGAGGTTCCCAACCTTTTTTGACTCACGACACCCTTAATTATTTTTTAAAAATCCGGGACACCCTATGGAATATACTCTATACTGAATATGCAATAGTAATGTATCATGTGTTTTAAATTATATTTTGTAACTCGGTTTTTTTAGCTAAATGTCTTAGTATAAACAAAAGTACGAGGTATATAAACATATAAAACAAATTATTACATTGGAAATTAACTATATATTTTATATTTAATTATTATTTCATAATATTATTTGATTATCAAATTCAATTAAAAATTAGGAATCTTATGGAACTAATGTTACTTATGTGACACTTGGGCTTGTTTTTTTTTTGCAAATCTTCTATTCGTAGTCTAATAGTTGAAAGACACTCTCATTTCTTCTTCAATGAACTCCATTTTATTCGTTTATTTGTTTTTATATTTACAAGAGTGGAAAGTCCTTGTGTACATAAATATGACTTCAAAAAATGAAATAATATCAGGTTATACTTGTCGAAACTCTTTTCTAAGGCAATTAAATGCTTCATCACAAAAGGTATGACTTTGGAACTTTCTTGTGTCATAGATAATAAGGAAACATCTCTAATTTTTTTTTTTTTTTTTGTATACGTTTTTTCCAAATATTTAATTTATCTTTAAGAGTAAATAAATTATTAAAATATGTTAATATATTTACATTTGACCATTGCACACTTGAATTTATTTGATTTAAGTGTGAAAATACGCCTGTTTAGTATGATCATTTTGCTAACCATTTTTCTTTCATCAATAACTCACGAAATTCGGGTATATTTTCAAGAGTAAAAAACACGATAAGTTCATATTTTAACTGTAGAGTATAGTACTATAGTACAATAGTTTTTTTTATTACTCACAGTGCTGTATTTTTCACGAAGTCATTTTAAAAAAATATATTTATTTAGAAAAAATTCTCGGCACCCTAAACTTAAATTTGCGGCACCCTAAATTTAAGTTCGCGGCACCTTGGTTGGAAACTTCTGCTTTATGTTATTCTCCATTTTTTTATGCCCACTTCACCTTTATACTGGCTCCCACACAAAGGCGCCTACCCTCTCTGTGTGAGAGAGAAAGAAAGAAAGAGAGAAAAAACTCCATTGTCAACGACCTCAATACTCGCGTCCCGGTGGACAATAATTTATAACAAATATCTCAGCAGTAAAGACGCTCGAAAACGTATAAAATGTGTTTTTATACACAGCTAACGTTGCAGTGTATCGGGTTATAAATTTTCAAAAGAGAAGGGAGAAGCATGAGGAAACCCGTAAACATCGAGTCGGCACAATTCGTCTATAGGGACCTTGGCAGATTTATTTCAAAGACGATATTACTGCACAACTGCTCAGTGGTCATAATATAATAATAATAATAATAATACTCTGCAGTAATATAGGCGTTTCGGGAATCGCCGTTAAACTATGATTTCGACGAGGGAATATGTTAGCATTAATATTATATAATATATGTATATATTTTATAGGTTATTAATAATAAACTGCAATCTATAAAGTGACTTATCTTGAATTTAATAGAAATTGCGTTATGAAAAAATATAATAGTAGTCAAATTTTCATGGAAGAGACAGGTGAATTACGATTTTATCTGGAAGAAATTAGAGAATTTTGATTGAAGTAAAATACTGAAACGAATTATATTCGGAGGAAAAAACAATTGGAGAGATGGGTTTCATGATTATTACTATGGTTTATTTTCAAAAAAATTGAATGAAGTTTTTTTAAAACTAAACTAAAAACGTAAAGTGAAAAGTATAACGAATTTGAGTTGGTTACAAAATTATAAATTATACAAGGTTCGTTTCGCTTTGTTGTAAAACAATTTTCACTGTAGTCAGTCTCGGTTTTTTTTTTGTACGTTGATGGGTCAAGTTCATTTTTCGACCAAAGTCACCAGTTTTAGAGGTTCACTAGATAATTCCAAACAAAAATCGAGATACTAATATCTTTATCACACTATGGTATTTTTGTAGAACATGGACCAACTAATTATCATATTGAACCTATAAATATTGTCTACTAATAACAAACTACCACATTATATAAAAAATAACTCCACAGACTAGAGAGAACAGATCAATTATTTGAGATATT
This sequence comes from Cinara cedri, assembly GCA_902439185.1. Taxonomy (NCBI): domain Eukaryota; kingdom Metazoa; phylum Arthropoda; class Insecta; order Hemiptera; family Aphididae; genus Cinara; species Cinara cedri. The sequence goes on along the minus strand of CABPRJ010000955.1, from coordinate 1,054,410 downwards.
CAATAATTTTCGAATAAATACCGATAAGTTCTGCGGAAAAAAACCAGAAAATAGTTCGGCGTTGCGAAACACGAAAAAACAACAAAAAAATATTCGCGTAAAGGGGAGTTTTTGGTTTTTGTTTAGTATAACAAAAATAAAATACAGAGGTGGAAGTTCGATTTATTTATGGGGGATCACGGGGTGAATTGTGTGCAGCGTAGTATTCCTTTCGACAACTCGCCGTGTCATAAATACTAAAAAAAAAAAACCCGAATTTTGCCCGATATACGATTCCACTCGCACCCGATGGTTTTCGGAAAGTCTAAAACATATTTGTACCTATTAATCAACGGTGTATACAAGTTATTGGTAACCAAGGCAACGCGTATAAAACGGCGGCGGGGGGGGTTGGACGTTATATTATATAAAAGATGCTATATATACACTTACAAAACCTAACGAATACCGTTCGGGTGTTATCGTCGTTTTGCACGTAAAAAAAATAAAGCATTAAGTGACGCGATAGAAAATAATATTGCGGCCATCGATCATTATAAATTTGTGGGTAGTAAACTATATAGTATATTATAATAAAACACAATAAGGTTACCTGCAGATTAAATTCACCGAAATACGGGACATTTTTTTTTTCATATAGTTGACTTAGGTACCTATCTCCTATCTCTTCAGAATTTTACTAAAATAAATCTGGAATGCATTTTTTTTTTTTGTGGGGGCAGGGAGTAGTAAAAAACTTTTTTTTATACATTCGTATACTTAACGAAAATCGATAAATGGGATACCGTTATATTATAGATATTGTTCAAAACCTGGCCCGGCCCGGATTTTTTATTGGCGTGTAAAAATCCGGCCCAGATTTGTATTGAGATTTACGTAAACGCCTGTTCGGTCTTACTAAAATCGTTTTTTTTTATTTCAAAACTATAGTCCATATTTAGGTTTTGTAGTTCACCACTAATCACTTGGCCCGGTCTACATCATAAAAAAGCCACTCCGGTCTACATATTTTGTAAAAAAAAAAAAACCCGACAGGCCTGGATTTAAATTTAAGGAATCCGGTCTGTCCCTTGCAGGTTTTTAGTTGTCATCTCCGAAAAGATAAACGACGTATTATTACGTGTCACATATTACGCTTCAACGAGCATTGTAAATTCGTTTCATTCCTTACTAATTAAAATTAAACTTAAGCCAAAATAATTTTTAACCAGCCTTTCGAGCCCAGAATCGTATGATATCCTGACACCAAGATGCGTTTAAGACACAAGAAATCGTATTCTAGTAAAATATTTTTATTTAAAACTGTGTAGGTTAATGTAGTTTTTGTATTTTATTTCCGCATAAATAATTTCTAATCATAATTTGATTATTATATCGTAATTATATTATCACATAATTATTGATATTAACTCACATTATTCGAATAAAAAATACACCTATGTCGCGTTTAAATTTGAATCCTTCACGAATAATCTGAAATTATACAAATCTATTAAAAAAAAAAAAAAATAAATAAATAAATAAAACAATTTATACATAAAAATTAGAAAATAAATCAATTTTTTTATTTATACATTTTTTTACTATTTTATTTATGAGTATTAACCGTTTCAATAATTTTGTTTTTCCTTTATTATTTTGTTACATCTATTTTGCTTAGAGTTCGCCATATTTGTCTAGTCTACATTTACAATTTTTCATTATTCCCGCAGACTTTTATTTCACAAACAAATATACTAACGACAACACTTTACATCAACGATGCTACGTCTCCAGTTTGACATTTTTTTTCCACTCCAATATGACCGTTTGAATTTGTCAGAATTGACTAGGTTATTTTTATAATTTGACACGTACGCAAGTAAAATAGAACGTTAACAAAATGCCACGATTATTATTTTCAGGAAACCTTGACTTAAACTGTTAAAAATTATAAAAAAATTATTATTATTAATTTTCTATCGATTAGTTGTAATAATATTATTTTATTTTTTATAATATTTTGGCGGTTTTCTCTTTACGAACAACACGTGCCAAAAGCGCGTTTATAATGATTTTGTTATTGTCGTGTCCTCTGTGTCGACGCTAACGACTTTGTTTTTGTTGATGTCGTCCGCCGCGGCTTATCGGGTTGTCCTAATGACAGTATTTGTTTAAGGGCAGAGCTTAGAACTGTGGTCGTCCCGTAAATCAGACAATATTACTGTATACCGTAGACGATAACCCTGAAAAATTAAATTTTCCTTTCATATTTTTCTTTGGGTATTTCCAAAGATATTAGATACTATTATCTAGTTTCTTTAAGTATTTCCATAAATACTAATTAAATTGATAGGCCACTTCCACGGCCTTACATTTGTGGCAATTTTAGATTGAAGAGTACCATAGCCATTAAGTGAAGGCATATGAGGATCATTTATAAGTGAGTTTCTTACCTAACATAATATAACCACCTGATTGCTAAAAAAGTCGTTCAAATTGTCATATTTTTGTAATAACTGTAATCTGCAGTTATTAACCAAAAGTAAAAATGGATGGATGTACATTGCACCATGGTAAGTCAGTGTTATAGGTGAGAAGTTGGAAATATAGGATATAGAGGGAAATTTAATTTATATTTGTACGTAACGATTAATCATTACTAACGAAAAACGTTTCTAACAGGAGGTCAGTCAATATTATTTATTTTTTAAAGTTTTGTGTTTTCATGATAGAAATGTAGTTTTTCAGATAATTATAATTATAAAACGCCTTAACGAACATACACGCAAGAGTATTATTTTGTTGGGGGGAAACGAAATAAAGAAATATTTTTCATGGCGATTTGAGAAATGTACTTAAATCCTACATTCTATAATCGAACCGAGAGCTATCAATCTGTGATACATACAGCATCCACCAGTTAACTTATTCATTTACATAACGTATAGGATGATATTTTCATCACAATCTATTTTTTTAACAGAATAATTTGTTACTGTTTTAAGTTTTAAAGATAAACCTACTGCGTTATTTTCATTTAATTGTGAATACGAGCAAGTATACCTATATTTCACACCTGAAACGGGTCCAAATTTTGCGGTTTTAACACCACATCGTGACATTTTAAACGCGGTTAAAAAAGGGCACTGTCATAAACGGGTTGGATCGGCTTGCAATGCGCTTTTGTTCTAGCATATAATAAGTCAGAAGATTATCCGTGTCCGATTTCAGAGGATTAAAAATGTCGTGAAAAATGGTCGGAGGAAAAAAATCTCTGATCCTAACGGCTCATGCGGTACATGCGTTTTGATATTCCGGACGCGAACTACACAGCCCGGGGTTCTGGTTTTTTTTTTCGGCACAAAAATAAAACGACTGCGTGTAACGAGAGTATTGTATAAAATAGAAACTCTATGCGACATCTCCAGACTAGACGCGTGTTTTACACGTTTTTTGAAAAGAAAAAAATAACACATACATACACACATTTGGTATAGTCCCATTGCTGTGACGTGTCTATAATATCTAACACTCGGAACACGACACACGGCTATAATAAAATGTAACACGTTTCTCTTATAATATGGTGATAAGTTAAATGGGATAAATAAAAAAAAACTACCTTGAACGGACCAGTGATAATAATATTGTTCCTCCAAGATGAAACTGCATTTGATTGTAACCGTATACATATTATTTGTGCAGAAAAACAACACGAGTGCCGTTTTCAAAACATCGGAATTCCGTGTTCGTATATAAGTATACAACACTACCCCAGGACAGGTCCACATTATATGCACGTTCCCGTTCTCGCCGGAAAATAATTCGTGTGTGGACAAGACAACTATAGGTGCGTATACAATATGATGTCCACTCGAAATATTTTGAACGTTTCAAGCGAAACTCGCGAGCCGTTATCTCCAGACGTTGTCCGTGTATACATCATATAGTCATGGGTATGTTCGATTTATTGACCGGGTTAGATGACTTTAACGTTAACGTATTTTTTTTCCGTGTGTAACACATGAAACCCAGTAATAGACGAACAAAATTCGAGCGTTAATTATGATTGGAGATATTATCGTGGATTCAATCTGTCCGCTAATGTTCAAAATGTCATATCTCCGCAATCATTCATTTTCGTTGACAGGTCTTTCGAAACAAATTTTGGCAGAAATGTGTCGTGAATCTATAAAAAAAGAAAAAGAAAAAGAGGCGATAACGTTAATCACGTATTTTTTAGATGATTTGTACAAATAGAAAATTTGTTTTCGGCGTAAACAATTACACATTTTATTAAAACCGACGTATTTCTAACACATAATAATAATATGTATTTACTTGGTATTGTAATTTTAAAAAAAAAAAAAAAAAATTATTTCAATGTTACAATCATTACAAATTAATAATTTATAGTTACATTCGATCGAAGTAATACCACTTTGTTAATTAAACGAAATCAATTATTATTCTTGGCATGCGCGAAACTATATTCACAGTGAAATTAATTTACGGGGACAGGCCTTGCAGTGTTATAAATACTCATAACAATATTATACTGTTCTCTCACTAAATCGAATCAAATTATAATAAATCAGATAATATTAAATAGTCAAAGGATACATTGAAATTTTAAAAATGTGTATTGAATCCCGGCACGTGTAGGACTTACTACGACATTGGAGAAGGGGGCAGGAGAATTCCAGCATTCACGTGTAAACGAAATGGCGTTTAAATTTAATGTTCACAAATAGATACATAATGAAAAATACCGGACCGTTTTTTATGGATATGCTACTGTTGTTGGTGGAATGTTGAGAATGTATGGGGAAATATGGGGTAATTAACTATGCATACGTAAAGTGGCCATAAGTCATTGTATTTGAAAACAATTCTGCAGAGTGGAGCTAAGTAAACTGGCAAGAAAAATAACTGGTCTTGATTAGATAATTTGGAAAACTGTAACGAATTTAGAAAAATAGTTTGTGTAAAACATCATCAAGCAATAAACCAAAAAAATTTAAGTTGAGCAAATTAAACTATTTTTACTAACTGAAAAATTGTTTTCCGATAAACAATCTAAAAAAGGATATAGGGGCGATGTTTAGAATTTCGACAAATGTTTCAATAAAGTTTTAGTATAGTAAAGTTCTACCAGTCGGATAATCTGAATATTGTAAGATATTGCATGGACAAATCTGACCATTTTATACTAACCAAAAAACTGTATTCCAAACAAAATATATTCTAGTAGAACTGGGACCTTCTTCATACTGCATTCGTAATTTTAACATCTATATAATATTGCAGTTCTGTTGATTTTAATGAGAATAAAAATAAAATGTTTCCAAAAATGTTTTTCTTATTTCCTAACGGAATAAACTTAGAAATAATTTTTTCGATTGCTATTTAACGTTACTTACCTAACTACTGTTATTTTTCACGTGTCAATAATTCGTAAATAATATTTCTTAACATTTTCATGACAATTTTAAACGAATTTTAAGAGTGTTATTGGTGTAATAACTGCAAGCCTTTTCTTATTATTTTTATATTTCTTCTATAATGATATACTTTCTCTCTTTCAACTCTCAAACTTTTTAAGCATTCCACTACGTCAATCTATCTTTTTCCTAATCTTATTCTTTGAGGTATTTTTCTTTAGGGTTTCCATTTTGTCCCAATTGTTTCGTTTTCTTCTCTTCTCATTATGTGACTTAACCACTGGATCCGTCCTTTGTCTCTTGGCAAAGTTGTTATTGGTACTGATCCACTATATTATTTAGCTTTCTGTTAAATTTCTTTTCCAGGATTCTTATTGGTTCGTCGATGCTAATAGCTCTATATATATTATATATTTTCTTCCATACTTTATTCTTGAACGGTCATGATCTTCTGAGCTAGTTCTCTCTAACTAGTTATCGTCGAATTCCCGCAAAGAATCGGTAAAATAACATCTGAACTTTCATTGTTAATACACTAAAAGTGTCTGGATATGCAAAATTCAAAACGATAGTCAAAAGTTCTGTGCCTAACACGAATTGTATGCACTTAATTGCTTTGGGCGTAATCATTATCCGCATAAGTATATTTATTCGGTGAGATTTTCGAAACGTCTCTCGGTTTGAATTTAGAAACAAAAACAACATCAATGTCGCATCGTCTCGTTTATATACTGTTTTCCGACTACTGAAATACGTCGCCCTTCCGTAACAACAATAATACCATACCGTCTATATTGCTTGTATCCTGCCGCGGGTTCATTAAAACGATTAATTATTTTAGGTAAACGGCTCGAAATTAATATTGTAATACTTCTTATGCGTCTATAAACTTAATCGAGAGAGGCCGCCGCGATATTATATAATTAATGTGCCTACGTTTACTTTATCGATACCTATATCGCACAATACTGTGAATTGTGGTATTATCGTTTCGCGATTATCTGTTTATAATATTATTATTACTGTTCCGTGCCGATCTTCGAAACGCGTATTTCATTTTTATATTGACATATTGTTTGTAAATATATATGGGCTATAAAACAACTGTCAGATAATTCTTAAAGTAGGCACATTCGTAATATTTAAATGGCCAAACATTATATAGTTTTAACTGCGCCTTAAAACTCGAATAATTTAACAATATAAGTTCATAATTGACGAGTATATTTTAATAGAACTATATTAGTATGTACTAAACATCACGACCAGCAGCTGATGGAACGTTTTTGTACAAAATACAATGTATAGAGGATGGGGTTTTTTTTTTTTTTTTTTATCGCGATCCGACGATTTTCCATGAAGATTTTCGGTAAAATCGATTTTTAGTTGTATTCAATCATTATTATATAGAATCGTTTTAACGTTCTTATTTACAATTTTTAATCTCAAAATTGTTTTCTTATTCGTATTGTACTATAATAGTATCAATCCGATTAATTTGATTTTTATAACTATAGAGGCCGGGGCCTAAAAACAGAGTGATATAATTACGAACATTCTAAGAGAATAAATAATCATGAGTAATGACAAAAGAATGAATAGTTCATTGATTATTGTTAAAGGTGAGGTTTTCATTAGCAATGCACATACGACGGGATAGTGGAAAGTTTAACAGATAATTCGACGAGGAAAACGGAATAAAAATTAATGAGTGTATGAAGGTGAAAACAAGGTGTAACTTTTAAATGCATTTTTTGGAGGGCAGCGCGGTCAATTGAGTTAGAATCTAAGCATGAAAACACATGTTTCCAAAGTTGTTGGGTCTCCTCCACATTATTATCATTTAAAAAATTTACGGCATATTGTAAAAAAATTACGTTCAACCATTCTCGCTGTTAAGGATTCGATAGACATTTTACGGTTCAAACATCAAACTCTTTATCAAATCATACTTAAATAAAAATAAAAATATGATATTTATTACTCTTCTCTATAGCTCCGTGATAAAAAAAAAATTACTTTGTGAAATAATTTTTTGTATTTGAAGAAAAACTATATATGAAATATGATTTCGAAATATTTATATACTTATAAATTATAATTGTTTGGAAAATGCCAGGGTCAGACTCATTATAATATAATTGATCATCGGAATCTCCATAATTTCTCTAATATTTTCGACTGGTATTCATGGTTCGATTGGTAACATTCGGAGTTTTCAAATATTTTAAAACGCGTGCGTATAACAAAAAGTAATATTTAAAAAAAAAAATGAACGGTTTTTCCCTCTACAATTCGAACACCCGGTTTTTGTTTTGCGTTAAATTACTTTAAAAATGATAAAAAAATGTTCAGTACCTAAACGCCGTATTTGAGTGTATAATATTTTATTTTATATAAAACATCATAATGTGTATTATCGATTCCGTATACGCAGCCGGTCGTAACAGTTTTTTTCTACGATTGACAGCCGTCGGGTAGTAGTAGTGGTAATAAAAGTATATGCTTGCGTCACAGTACATTATTCGTTTTCAAAAACTTATTTTAACAACAAATAATAATAATAAAAACCCCGTCAATTTAGACTCTTGTGTGGGGGGGGGGCTTTAATGTAGTAGTGCGCGTGCGTAGCACACCGGTGCGTTGTGGTGACAAAACCTCTCACTTGTATATTTTCGTGCATTAAAAAAAAAAAATTAAAAAAAATACTGTTGGGATAATCCTTTTGGTTCTTCGTACATGTGTACACAACGGATTCGTTATATTATAATAAATTGAATACGTTTCATAATCCGGAAGTAGAGAAGGTAATAGAAATTAAAAGACAACATATTTTACGATAGACCCGATTTCGAGTAGTTTATTTTTTGCATGTATTTTTTTTATTCCGATTAATAAGCTATTGGTTTTACAATGCTGTTCATTTTTTTTTTTTTTTTTTCTAAAACTTAGGAAATCGTGAAATTGTCACGATTTCATTATTTTATAAAAACATGCAACACGCAAAACGTTTTCTACCAGAAAAATGATTTTATCGAAAAATCACAAGAATCCTTTTTTGTTGCTTTTTTTGATTTAATTTTTAACGGTATCATCGCCAAAATTTTTGAGCCACCATTGAGCTTTTAAGGAATTTTAATTTTGAGAGTTTTTTTGCTGTAATTCGGTTATAAATACACCTAGAGAATTGAAACTAGGTAATAATACTTATATTGGACTTTCTTAGATGTGGTAAAATTTCCAAAAAAATCGGACGACTATGGTTTTTAATAAGTGTTTTGAAATCAAATTCAAACGAAAATCGCAAAAAAACTTACGGCACTTCAAATTATGTATTACTGAATTGCGCTTGGAATCGTCATTCATCATCAATGGTTTATCGTTGCTTACAGATATAATTGAAATAACCTTATGTGTCCTACCTACCGAAGTGCTCACCTACAATAGCGGCCGCTCTCATCCCCAGTATCAGCTCTTTTTTTCAGTATAAAGCATTCAATTTACATTTTCAGTTAAAACGTACCTACACGATAATACTGTTTGTTTAAAACAAACAAAATAATTATTAATAAATGTATAAGCGTTTTATGGATCCCATAAATTTACGAACTATTAATACAGATTTCAATTTTTTCTGTTATCATTCCGAATTATTCCAAATTTCTACTAGACGTTATAAAATAACAATAATTTATGCATCTATAAAAATATTTATTTTGTATCGATTTATTTTATGTTTATCGAAAATAAATTCGGTTTACTGTCTTGTCTATTTATATAAAAAAAAAGGACAGACATACTTTGCACTTGGGCGCAGCCACTGTTGTAATTGGGAAGTTGGGAAGGTAGGATATAAACGGGAATTTAATATATAAGAACAAGGTTCTCTTTATTATCGCAAATATTAATAGATTTTTCAAAAGTAGCCTTGTTAAAGTACTACCTAACGAACATTTCCTTTCAGAAAAAGTGCTATACATAATAATATACCTAATAATGAGAGTAAGCTTTCTGATATAAAAAGTATTTGCATAAAAAAAAATAAACATCTTTGTAAAACCAATACATTCTTCGTTCTAAGTGAGAACTTAAAATCTTTAATCGAATATATATCTATTTACAACAATCAGACTGTTTTCGTTATATTCAAAGGCATAATATTTTTATATATTTTTAATATTTTACTCTTGGCAACAACACATAATATTTTTAAAGTAACAAAACTTATCATGAATGTTAAGTTTTGATTTTATGAAATAATTTATTATATATAATTATATTATTAGTTAAAAAAAAATAATGTAATAATTCGCTTGTCTCAACGCTGAACTCTGGGAAACACTATAAAGTAAAGCTTAAAAGATTTCGAAAATAAAGTTTTAAGAAAGATAAATGGCTGATAATACGAGTCCATGACCCACAATTAGGGGAAAAACAGGAATAAAACTTAATCTTACGATATCTTACACAGAACTAAAAGACTTGTTATGGGTAAGCCCAATGTGTGGAGGAGAAAACAAGAATCCGGTATGTAGATAATTGTACGGAAGGATCCGAGTGTAAAAGATCCGAGTTCGCTGAGAAGATCGTATATGAGGAGTATGGTATCAAAAATTCAGTCAGATTATATGTGTAACATTTTTCTTACAAGTATAACTACACTAGTGTTTTCGGAATGAATAAATAAATAATAATAATAAACTAAAACATAATAACTGTTTAGTATAGTTCGCCTTCATTTCAACTACTTGGAACTATATTATCGTAATGTGTGTATTACCGTTAGTTTGATAACAGTCCTCGAATTAAAGTACGGATAACACTTGTCATATATCATGTAAACTGTCTCACCATACAAATCGATGGTGTTGTTTTATTGTACTCTTGTATAGATAAAAAAAATAATATTCTAAAAACAGCTGATAAGGAGAATTTTTAAATTAGATTTTTAAATACCCGTTTCGATTTAAAAAAATGTTTACAAACCATTTAAGACTATTCGTGAGCGCGAAATCTCCGTCGGTTTAATTAAAATCGAAATTCAATTTAATACATTTTCACGGCCTAAGGCGGTACAATACATTGTTCTTCGTCGCGGATTAATAATTTATAATTAATTTAATTCTCGGATTAACCGCTACGCGCGGGTTACCTAAGTCTAATTAATTTCGATATTTTATTACAGATAAGTATATATAGGTATTATTTGTGCATATAAGGTTACGATCGACCGCGCGTGAAATATAAGCCATTATTATTTATATTGTTTCGGACGATATAATACAAACAAATCGCATTTTTTTATAATTTAAATAATAATAGGCTCCGAACCTCTGCTTCGTCACTATATACATATAAAGTAAATATAATGATGTATATTTATCATCCCGCGAAAACAGACTAGAGTTATTTTGATACGTTTACAACGGAAAAACTTTCAAAACAATGAGATCTCACGGTTCGTAACTTTTCATAAAAGTTACGGCGGAAACTGAGTCCCAGGAATATATAATTGTATAATGTTCAATTTTTTTTTTTAATCATATCGTTAACGTTCGAAAGATTGATAAAACAACATCGAAACACAATATTTGTCAGCACCGGTTTATGGAGAACGCGTTATCGTCGTTACGGCGGTTTTCGGTCGCCAGAAGATACGGTGGCGTGGTTATTATTGATTACGAAACTCGGTTAGTGGTGGTTAGGATGACGTGATATATATTTTATAAATCTGGAAATACATCGGACAGAGGGGTGGGGGGCTACTGTTTTAGTGAAAAGTTGGATAAATCATTGGAAAAAAAAAAAACTGATTACGAGTGTAGCTCGGTTAACTACAAGTTTGCTACAGGTTGCCACGACGACACGTAAAAGTAAAAATAAAAGTATTATTTCTCACTAAAATATCAATAGAAAATGTTCATTCGAATTATTTGAAGATATTCTAAAATTGTTAATAACTCATGAGCGTGAGTTCTCGTACAAAAAATTTGAAATTGATATAGTTCCTTTGCCATACAACCTTTTTCTGAACACGGTTCTTATTCGAAAACCAACAATACTATGATCTCTTCGCTTAAAATTACCTTATTTATCTACTTAATTGTCTTCAACTTTTGTTCTTAGCTCGTCTGCGATAGTATCAAGGAAGTGTCATTCCTCTTGGAATTCCATATTTTATCGATCGTACTTTAGAGCTTTTTCGTTGGTCCACAAAAATCCAGTCTTGTTAAATATTCAAATACTAAACAAGACTGATACAAAGAATACAAGTATTCAAATACTTGATTTTTAATTATTTTTGATGTACACATCTTTATTCTGGAAACTAAAATCTCTTTGTTTTTGTGTATGCATATTGAGTTATAACTTGTAACTAAATAACTCGTGATAATAATATATTATATACCTAGCTTAAGTTAACATTAAAAGCACTTTTACTAATATAATTAAATATTATTATGCTGATACCTATGCAACATCTAAAATACTTGAACCTATTTAAATTAAATATCCATACATTTGTTTAAATGATCATGTATAACTTGATGAATTTAAATATCGTTCAAAGTATTATATCAATATAGAAAAGCATTTCAATATTTTTATAAAATATTCGTTTTTATATTCAAATACTTATTTTGAGTACAATTTACACAATAAATTGTCTAAAACGTATTATGAATAGTGATTACATTTGAAAAGTATTCTGAACTAGACTAGAACTAAATTAACTAAAAAAAAAAAAAAAACACGATATAATGTCACACAACTATTATACTATTGCAATACGTTATACCAATTTTTTTTTGTCGTCTGTAATGCGTGTAGCATAAAAATGGGAGATTACGGTCGGCTTTCGCTCAACAACATAAAATATATCGTATTGTTGACGATCAGTGGTATGATAAGAGATCCCACGATTCTAGTGAGGGGGTTTTGCCGAATCGTCGGATAAAACTTAAAAAATAATTAAATAAACGATTATCAGGGGTTTTTGAACAATGAATCCCACGGGGGCGAGCCAGCCGGATAATTGTGATAGACATAAAGCGGCGCTCTCATGTTCAGAGACATGGACGTTTTTTTTCCCCTTATAGGAACGAACCGTTCGGTTTAAATCGATTGTAACTCTGATTGCACGTGTTTTAGTACTATAATACGGGTTTTTTTTTTTTTTTAAATATAAAATTACGCACATAATTTTTGTAAATGAATTATTAATTTGAGTTCATAATTGATTATTATTGGCGCTGTGTGTTAAAGAGCTTATTGGAAATTAACAGCGCAAAACCGTTTTTTTTTTAGAAAATCAACAAATATTTTTTTTTCAATAAAAATTTCAACAAATTATCATATAGCATAGTGATTTATCGTCAAATTACACAATTTGTTTTTAGATTAAGAGTGTAGCGAAGAATATATTGGTCTTTCAAAGATGTTTATTTTTTTTCATTTTTTTTATCTTGTACACAAAAATTCTACCAGAAATTTTGCTTTGATATGTATTTGTGGCACCATTTTTGAAAGGAATATTTTCCATTTGGTACATTTAAGAGATCATTTTTAGATTTCACCAAGAGGTTTTCATTTTTTCTTTTAATTATTTTACTTAAAACATTTGCTTTTAGCTGATTTTGGACAGGAGACTATCGATCTAAATAAACTTCTGGTATGTTTGCTCCTTTATTTTTATCAGCAGAGTCAGTATGCGAACGCGTGTATCACCTCTGTCCGCGAAAGAATATAATAAATTAAACCGTTTAAAACGGTCTCCTGCAAAAGTGGCACGTATTCAGAGGGGAAGATTATCTCTGATCTTATCATATATTTATCTTAAAGTACTATCTCTCCTCTTGACTGACCCATTTTTTTATTAAAACATATATATGATTCCCTATAAAATATTCATTTTTTTTTTTTATTTTATTGACCGATTAATATTTAACCAAATTATTTAGGTATTCCAAAATCACAGTTGATAAAAATGTATTTAGTATTCAATTACATAACTTGGTGATATAACAAAACTGACATTTTTTTGTTTCAAGCTAGCTAGATTTCGAATCGTCATAATTTGAAACACCGAACTAATATGTCTCGATATTATTAGAAAAATCACAAAACATTTCGGTTTCGAATCGACGACAATGTGTATAGTAAGTATATAGTATAATACTTACTATAGTAAGTATTTAAATCGTTTTGTTTTCGGATCTTCCAATTAGTTGGCTGTAAATCTCCATAATACAGCTTCTATGTCTACACTAAAATATAAAATCTATAAACTACCAATAACTTTTTATTCATGATATAATCCCATGTCTTGAAAGATTGTCTGCATACATTCGATCCTTTCTCTTCCAATTTTAACATATATTTTTAATATGAATATTAATATAATTTTCAATAAAAATTTCAACAAACTATCATATAGCATAGTGATTTATCGTCAAATTACACAATTTGTTTTTAGATTAAGAGTGTAGCGAAGAATATATTGGTCTNGCACCATTTTTGAAAGGAATATTTTCCATTTGGTACATTTAAGAGATCATTTTTAGATTTCACCAAGCGGTTTTCATGAGATCTGGGATAATCCAAGGTAAAACGTTATAAAAACGGGAAATGTACGAAATTAATGCTTTTATTATTTTATAAATTTTGTTATTTATTCTAATTAGGTTAAAAATAATCGTAGATACTTGAAATTTAACTGGAAACCTTATATTTACCTTGTCTAAAGGTGGTAAAAAAAGGTTTTAAAAAAATTTAATAGTTTTTGAGCTATTTATAGACATTTTAATTTTGCGAGTTTGATACGTAATTTTTATTCTGTAGGTATGTGTGGTAAAATAATTGTCAGACTTAAACAGAATTTTTTCAAAATATAACAGGACATTCATTAAGAGTTTTTCTTTGTGGTAAAAAAAATAAATTAGTTTAATTTAGTGTTTTTTTTTTTTATAAAGGAATTTTAATATCAAATTTTGACGAAAAAATTATGTGGAAATAATTTAATTTTCCATTTTCTTTTTCGATCATATGTATATTACCGATTTAAAATAATGGTGAAGTCAGAATTAATCAGACTGATTAAGTTTTGTAGTTCTGATATTATGGATGTTATTTTTTTTTTGCTTTACGAACCAATTAGACTCTTGGTCGCCAAAACTACTTCTTTCAATCGTTATCTATATTATGTCTGTTCCCAGTCTGCTCCAATTTATTCTCATAATTCCTCGGCGCTATCCTTATATTGGCCTCGTTTCCCTAACTATATATGTCAATGGTCCATTCAACATAAAGCCTACTATACATAGCCTGCCATTCTATCCCTGTCCTGATAAATATGTTATGTTAAATACCTCAAATATATTTTCATCTTAATAGTATGTTTGTCGTAGCCGAATGGTTATCTATACCCATTGTCACCCTAGGGTTCGAGAGTTCAAACACGCAAAAACTTGTTTGCGATCATTTTCTCCCTTACCTAAACAGGGAAAAAATAAATGCATTTAAGGTGTACCGAAAGACCTAATTATCACTAGCGAGAACTATATTAATCGAAAAACACCCCTTGATTTGTTGAGAAAAACTTTTCTACCAGAAATTTTGCTTCAATGTATCAAATGTAGCTTATTTTCTTAAGGAAATTTTATCTCCGTTGTAATTTAAGTAGGTCATATTTTTATTTTTCAAGCAGTTTTCATAATATGTGGAGAAACCCGTGATAAAATGTCAGAAAAACGGAAAATGTACGAAATATAATATAAGTAAAAAAATATTATGACTTTATTTTTCGGTGTACAACTTTTCTACCGGCAATTTCACTCCGATTTAAAATGATGACACTTTTATTGAAAGGAAATGTGACTGGGTAGGTACTTTAAGGAGATCATTTTTCGATATCCTCAAGAGTTTTTACAAATATCGTGAAAAACCAGGAAAAAACATAGAAAAGCTGAGAAAAACGTAAGAAAATCGGTACAATATTAACAAAAAATACTATTAAAGAAAATATAAAAAACAATTTAATTATTCAACCGTAAAATGACATGCATAATTTGTACATTGTTGAGAAAGCGTCACTATTAAACTGAACTTCGTTCAGAATCGTTTTTTCGTTAGCAATGATTTTTCGTAGCTTACAGATATGCATTTAATTATCTATTCATACCGAGCGTAACGAGGGATCTATTGATTTTAATAAGGTGTTTATTTTTTATTTTTTTTTCTCTTTTCTAGTCTGTGGACACGTTTTTCTTAATAAACGTTCTTCGCTTTTTACGTGTAGTGACTTTTCTGAATACTTAAGTTGTATTGATTGTTTAGAAATTTCTGTTTTTGATTTTCTATGCCATTTTTTAAATTTAAGTACTGAAGTCAGAAAAAAACGTAGGTAAACGTACAATTTTATGTTTTCATTATTTTATAAAATCACGGACGAAATTGTATACCAGAATGACAAGACACTTATTTTGCTGCCTTTTTGGCTTACTTTATTACAATTCGTCGCCAAAAACTTTTGAGCTTTTAAGGATTTCTTATTATCGGAAGTATTTTTGCTGTAATTCGGTTAAAAATACATGTAGAGACTTGAAACTTGATAATAATTTTGGTAATATTGGATTTACCTAGACGTAGCAAAATTTCCAAAACCATCGGTCGATTTTTTGTCCTTATTCAATAAGCGTTTAGAAATCAAATTTAAATAAAAATCGCAAAAACAAAAATTACAGCACTTTGATTTATATATTATAAAAATGTATTCGGAATCGTCTTTCGTCTGCAATGGTTTTTTGTTATTTACAGATATGACTGAAAAAACCTTATGTATCCTACCTTCCCAACTTCTCACCTGAAACAGTGGCCGCATCCGTCCCCAGTATCAACTCTTTTTTTTTATAATTTGTCGAAGTTATCATTTTTTTTTATTAATAACTGTATTCATCTTAATTTGTCTTCGTTTTTTACTCTGTTGTGTTACGAAATCTCGAGCATCTTACGGAAATATTTTATTTTAAACATTTCTATAGGTAGACTTCTCTTGCTTCTTGTGCTCACTGCATAATATATCATTATGCAACTAAAAAAAACGTTTTACTTTTATTATTCTTTTTATTGTTTATTTTAAAATTTTATATCGAAATATTTCAATATATAACATGGGTCGTTCTAAACCCTGAGGTTATTGCAATTATTATTAATAAATCCTCGAGGGACACTACGGCGGTTTACTATAAAACAAACTGGTGAACCCTACATTTTATGTTTTAATAAAAAAAATGCCTTAAAAATATCTATAAATTTCGCAATGCAAATATTAATCAATATCTATTGAATATTACAATATAGTGAACAGACGAGTTAACAAAAACCATAGGTAAGGTTAGTTTCAATATTTTTTTGAGTGTTTTTTTACCACTTCGTTCTATAGAAACTCATCAAATATTATGAAAACATTTTCACAATCATGCAATTCAATTAGAACGACGTTCAATAATTATATTTATTGTTCAAATCTTATACCACATTTCCGGTTTTGGTAATATCTTTTTTTATTCATTCTGTTTACGCGCTCTTTCAAAATGTATATCTAATGTATTTCTAATATACCTGCTGTCAAACTAAATTATAAGTTATAATGTTTGTTATAAAAAGCGGTCGATAAAACAATTGAAAATAATAACTAAAAAATTCTGTTTGTTTAGACGGTCTAATTCCAATACAAATTACAAATCGTTTACACAATATTTTTCAAACACGTAATTCAATTCAAGTTTAATTGCAGATAATTCAAAGGTTTATTTTGCAATTTCGCTATTTCCCTCCCCCCTTTAACCAATTTTTACGAGAATTTGTTTAGTTTAATTTTTAAGTCATTTAATTTCGGTTCCTATTCTTTATTTCTTTTTCTTTCGATTTTTCAATAAAATAAAAACAAATGTATCAAAAGAGCTAATACTGTGTAGAGGAGCGGCCACTATTGCAGTAAGAAGTTGGGAAGGTAGGATACATAAGTTTTTTTTCATTTATATCTGTAAGAAACGATAAACCATTTCTGACGAAAGACGATTCCGAGCATAAATTGAAGTGCCGTAATTTTTTTTTTGCTATTTCGTTTAAATTTTATTTCTAAATGCTTATTAAAAATTAAAGTCGTCCGATTTTTTTTGGAAATTTTACCGCGTCTAAATAATTCAAATATAAGTATTATTACCAAGTTTTAATTCTCTACGTGTGTTTATAACCAAATTACAGCAAAAAACTCCCAAAAATTAAAATTCATAAAAGCTTAAAATTAGCTCAAAAGTTTTGGTGATGATACCATTAGTAAGTAAATTAAAAATAAAAAAAAATAAGCAACTAGTAATTTTTCGATTAGATAATTTTTTCTGGTAGAAAACGTCGGCCGTATTTTTATAAAATAATGAAATCGTGAAATTGTACGTTTCCTACATTTTTTCCTACTTTCGGTCTTTTATTTAAAAAATGGTGTCGAAAATCTAAAAACAATATCTTCTTTAATGTGCAATCTAGACAACTTGAGCTTTTATAAAAGCATGCTACATGTAAAAATCATAGTAAGTTTACTAGGAAAATACGTGTCCACAACTAGAACAAAAAAAAATAAACAGCATTTAAACCAATAGTTCCCTTGCTACGCTCGAAATCTAAAATATACATATTTTTAAGGGGATATTTCTAGTTTTTAGAAAATTGATAAGCCTAGGGCAGGCATAATATTTCACTGTTACCAGCCGTTCACGAATTATTCCGGAACCATAATTTCGTATAACAGCTTTTGTGCACTATCACCGCCTCCCCACGCGATTTTTTTTAAATTTAAAAAAGGTGATCTACTCCAGTGCTATGATGACGGGAGTAGTAAGAGGGTGTTTCGACTCCTTCTTACAAGGGAGTGTCTAAACAGTATTCATACAAACGTATTTAATATTTTATATATTTATTCTGTTACGTCAGAAAAATATGTTTATGTTCAGAATGAGTATAGACCAACCTCAGAAAAGGCATACAAATGTAAATTTAAACTATTTATAAATAAATAGTTTTTGTTTTGATTTTATTTATTATAATCGTCGTTAAATACGATCGTCTAAATAGATTGATGCTTCTAAATTACTATCGCAATATTATATTTACACTAAAAGAAGTTTTAGACGGGTTATCGAGGAAATCAAAAAAAAAAAAAATTCTAATATTATAAAACGTATTTTATATAAAATACCAAAACATAGTAATAAAAATAAAAATAAAATGTGTTATTATTATTATTGTTACTATTATTATTATTTTTTTTTTTTTATAAAAACTCAATGCAATTTCCTTCCTACCTTTATAGTAAATTCCTGTCTACGGCATTGATCTACCCAACGTGCGTTTACAATGACCAAAGAGTTTAGGTATTAGGTTAGCACTTAGGGCACAAAATCCTGAACTGTCGGAACGGTATCGAGTTCGGACACGGCGAATTATTATTTTGCTCACGTTCTTGTCGCCACAGACCGCTCTATACGATTCCCTTATCGTTTTTTCTGACTAATATATAGGTTACTACTGTCCGTCTTTTGAGTTATTCGTATTGATTAGAACTTTGCTATACAGATATTGCGTCACACCATGTAAAATTCATAGTTTGGTATTTTTTTAATGTTATTTTATAGTTTTGCTTTTCCGTACAAATAACGGAAATCGTTTCCAACATAATCTACCAAAATTCAACTAAATAATGGTTCTGTTGAAGGGTCGCTGGATACCAAAATATTTAAATAGCATTGGTTACTATGATACTTGATTATAATATTATACGATTGCGACATTTTCGCTGTATTATTAAATAATAATAATAGACACGTTATTCACGGCATACATTTAAATCGAGGTAAATACTCTTATAAAGGAAAATATAAAAAACTGATAAATTATATCGATCAGAAATATCGGTTGAATTAGACGCTGCAGGATTTAACGGAAATTTAGTTGACAACTTTAAATATTTGGAACAATATCCAACCATAAAATATTATCAAACTTTTGTTATTTGGAACGTATTATACAATATAATACATTCCGAAAATCGTGTAATTTATGTTATACGATATACTGCAGAATTTATTATTTATGTGCCGCGTAAAATTGCATTTTATACGTGTGTAATATCGAAATAAAACATAATGCCGCGTAATAATTGCATTTCCGAACGACCCGACCGTGTAAAATAATAATAAAAATACATATAAAAAAAAAAAAAATTGTAAAACTTACTGCTACGTAATAAACTAATAACTTTATAATATGCTGTACCTTTAGCATATGCGGAGCAGTAGCGCCGAAGCAATGCAGTTTCTGACGCCGTTTATTATTTTATATTATTGTTGTATTTACCGTTTCCGCGGAATAGTTAATTATTCAAATTTTATTATTATATAACCGTCTTGTAAAACAAAATTAAAATGATTAAAAAAGGTACACAAAGCCGGCGTGTTTACACGTTGCGACGGGACGTAGGTTACCTAATCTAATATTATATTACATATTATTGTAGTGATTAACGTCGCGCGTTTTGCTCTTTATCGCACAGTTGGCTTCCTTCCCTCTCTCCTATTACCTCCCCCCAACCCTTGAAATGTTTTTCAAGGTGGGATTTTGAGTGTACCTGAAACGACGGTGAGCGAGCTCAAACTCGGAGTTTTTGAGAAAAAACAGAAAACAAAAAAAAAAAAAACCTTTTATATCGTATAACACCTACCCAACGCTACATCGTTTTCGAACGGAAAACACGTTTTCGTAGAATATTCAATTTCCATCGTCGTCATCGTTGTCGAAGACCTTAATCACGTAGGTAGAGGCGAACCCGTCAAATTCGGTTTGGCCGTCGCTTCGAGTAAACGCCGCGGTGCACTTATACATAAGAGCCGTAACAAATATTCGACCGTAAAGTTGTTCAAAACTTGTCGGCGACGGTCGTCGACTATACAAACTTAAACGGTGTACAAAACAAACGTGTGGTGTACAGTCCGACGGACGAATGCGCATATTTTATTACCAGAAAACGCACTTGCCATAGCCGTCTTGAAATTTCATCCGAGAGCCTGAAACTTATCGACAATGGTCGTCGTCTAGTACAAAACGAAACGTTATAAGATGGTACAAACGTAGTATTACGCGGTCAGACGAAAAATACAATTTTTTTTTTATAGTTTGTTTTAACTATAAAACTACAATCGGAACTTTTTAAAAAAAATATCAAACTCAAAAGTATCCGATAGTATCTGTAGCGAACGGCCCGTTGTAAATCAAATTTGGCAACGGTAAAACATTGCCGCAATTCACGGAATATCGTTTACCTCCAAAGACCCGTTTTAAAATTAAAAATCGATGATATTATTATTTACCTATACTATTCAGATTACACATCTTAAAGATTAAAAAAAAAAAAAAAAGCCACTCTTTAATGTGCATATTAACAATGGGGGCAATCGCCCTGTATACTACGGGTCATACGCACGTAGAGTGATTATTTTATCGTAAAAATTTTCTTGGAGGCAATTAAGTAAATCATAATTTTAGAGCTGTTGTTTTTTTTTTTTTTTTTTTTAATCGTTATGGGATTGTCAGAGCATTGTTTATCAAAGCTATTTTACAAACTTTTTACCCCCAATTATCCTTATCTAAACGAGTTTTACTTTTTGATTTTCAAATTGTTACCACTTAACAACGAAAATTCGAAAAATAAAAAACAATATCTCACTAAATAATATCAGTGTATCAAAATATTGAACAAATTTCGTATCCCTTCTTACAAGATAACTATTTTGCCAACTTCTTCAGTCTAAATTTTATAAATTAAACTGTTATAAATCCTGAATAGCCAATTCAATATTTAGTGCTACGCATATTATATAAATTGTTACACAAAAGATTCTCTTTTCAATCAAGCAAGGGCAAGCTGGGTGAAAATAAAATGTCGACATGAGCTTTTACCACCGTAAACGAAATGATGGTGACATTTTGAATATAGTTTGAATAAAATTGTTATAAACGTTTCTAAATAATGTCTGAAATCAATTTGCATCAAAATCAACGCAAGTTATCGCTGGATCACGAACAAAAAAGAATCACCATATAATGTGAATAATATACGCATGTATAATTTTTTACGAAAATCGATTATAGAGAAGAATAAATATAAGATAACACATATAACGTGAACCGTTTGTCTGAGTTGTCTGACTTGGGACCATTTGAGGTTTTTTTTTTATCGCCGATCGTAAACACATTTTACTACGACAAATATTGAGATTCGACTCCCGTAGAAACCTAAAACAAAAATAAAACAACCTCAGCTATACCGCATATAACAGTGTTCTCGTATTATAGTTACGCGTGCTCATTATTCCGTCCAATTTCCGAACGGAATAATTGTATATTTGACTGTCGCGTAGTAGTAATGGCATGGCAGTTTAAAAATTATTTTTCATATTTTTTTTTTCTTTTTTGAATACTCGTATAATAATAATCGATTTTTATTGAAAAACCGTACAACGAATCCGGGATGCATATTATTATAATGACTTTATTCAAATTTAAATCGTATTTTTTTTTTCGCAAATTCATTTCTTAACATTTTATTATTTTTTTAATGTCGTTTAACTACCGAATTTTAATTTTTTTAGAAAATGTATTACTAGAAACACATATTTCGAAGAAAATTAAAATAAACGTCCGATTTAATTATTAATATAATTTCTCGTCGTTTTTCCTTCTTAAGAGGACGCAATATTCGCATTTACCTTCACAGTCCGGCTAACGCGAACAACATAGGAAAATTACGTGACTTGAAATTAAAAATCAAGTACAACATTTAATTATGGGTTAACATTCGTAAAATATGACGTAATCAGAAGAGGGGGTTCGGAAGTTATAACCCCTCCCTTTTGCAGTTAGGGACTCCCGAATTCTGTACGTAACACGCGTACATTTGCAAGATTTTTATTGATTTTTATTGTTATTACAAACATTCCCGTGTGGTTTTGTTTACTGCTCTATTTAATAATATTTAGATATATTAGTGATACGTCTATTATAAGTCTGTTATTTCTTGCCAATGTTTTAGTATCCCCACTTAGTTAATAAGTGTAACATATAATTAATCTAATTCATTATTAGTTATATTTCGTTGTAGAATAATTGTTATCCTTGTCATATTTTATAAGATTGTAAATATATATATATATATATATATATATTTTAAATGGCTTAGCCTCTAAATAAAATAAATATTTATTATGCAAAAGACGTGCTTAGAAACTTGTTAGAAATATATAATATATTCCCCCGCCTTTCCTCCCTCGAACTTCTCTAAAAATTTATCCTGGTTGCGTTACTTTATTTGTGTAACTGGGTAGTGAAAAACATGCTCATTTTTCGTTTGGTAAAAATATTATGTAGGAAATTTTGTACCGCGATTTGCGACAAATGTGATAATAAATTATATGATTATTTGCATGACAAGTATTATAATGTAGTAAGAAATGCGACAAGTCTTACTATAAAATAACCATCACCCATAGTGCTAAATATGGTTATTTTTTATAATATGATAAATCAACAAATTCTTACTTAAAATAACTTAAAAAAAAAAAAATAAATAAATAAAACGATTATTCTTTGAACTATATTAAATTTAAATTTAAAATATTGGAAACAATTTTTTTTTCTTAAGAATCAAAACGATGATTAAAACGTTTTTGGAAAATATGCATTTTGTTTTCAACTCGTGTTTTTCACAAAAATCGTCCAACTATTCCTTTCTCGCCGTCATCTATGATCACTCAGTGTAATTTTAAAATTGCATATGCTTTATATTCCTCGATAACCTCGATTATCAGAATCGGATGAAAAACCCGATTCACTCTGATTAGAAGTCAAGGAACACCGATTTATATTTAAACTCAGAATGTTTTCCATCACATGGTTTTAAAACATCAAAATAAATATTATAGATAATAATAAAAATATTAAACATATTATTATATTAAATGTAAGTGATTTTTCGTTAACGGTATGTTAAATTGATTAAATTGTTTTACATGAAACACAAAAATGAATTTAGAAAGTGTTAGTTACCATTGTTATTGAGATAAAACAGTTAAAGAAACAAACGCAAAACAAGAGACATGGGCTATTAATGTAAAACGGAAAAAAACCGGTACCTATGGCTAAATAGTGATATTATCACATAATTATGATAACACATTTCCATTGTCTAGCGCACCGTCTAATTTGTAAATCGATCACCTAATGCATCGAGAAGCAATCTAATTAATAATCAAATTAATCGAATTTGATGAGGAACATCGAAATCCATCAGATTGTTCATCTGCTTCATAATCTAAGTTGTCGAGGAACTCACGATTAATTAGTGCTGTATTTATGTGCATTAATTAATTTACTGAGCGATATCGATTATTACAAAAACATAGATCGTGCGTATGACGGCTGTAGAGCGAAAAAAGCAGTTTTAAAATATTTACACTAATTTTTCGTTCTTAAGACTTTGAAATCCAAACTGAGTTTACCGCTAAACTTATAATGTATGTAGGATTTAGTTTTGAATTTTTTTCAATAACTAGACAGATTAAATCGAACTAATGTCTGGAAAACGGAGAGGTGAGAAGTTTTTGCGTTGTATTTTATTCAGGGTAGATATTTGACTTTTAGACAGTAGATTTTATATCCTTCAAATTTCAGCTCCATTTAATCCGATTCGCAATTATTTCTAAATTTGTATATTTTATCACATGCGATTATAGTGAAATATTGCTGCAGATTGAATAAAACATACCGCGCGTGTCTCTATTATTCTTTTGATCTAAACTTTAAAATAATAAGTTGTGTATAAAAAACGGTAATCGTAAGTTTTTAATGGTTTTAATACTCTGGTGCGATAAAAAGGTTCATTGAGTTTTCAGGTTTGTTGTTTTTTTTTTACTTTGTTCTGTCAACTTATTATATTAATTATTTATTTATTTTTTATTGTATTTTTTATCGATTCGGTTTATTTATTTTAACTACTGTTTTATCTTGAATAAAACAACAAAAACCATCAACAACAATAAAAGAACCGAAAACCGATTAGGTACTCTAGTACTTACCTGTATACAAATAAGTAGTCGATTTAATTTTTTTCACGGATAATCCACTCCTATAGTAATTTTTATTTGTAGCTAATAAAAACTATAAAACCTAGTTACATTTACATGAGCCAATTTAATGGATCTATTATTTTGTATATTCCATGAGCAGTATCTTTTTTAATGATTTAACAATTCTAGCGTATACAGTAAACGTACGAAATTTTTGCTTTGGTTGTTAAATTAGGCCAACATTTTTTTTTTTTTTATTCAAAGCGTTAGAGGCCCAGTCCTTATTCCTTAGCTATAATCTACGTATATGTATACATATGAAATACATTACCTCCTTCTTTCTTCCTCTTCAAGATGTACATTTCATGCACCACTGTGCAATAATAATGCTACTACTGAAATTCGGGTGTGAGATTTCTGGTAGATAAACAATATCGAAACAGTTTAAAATGAAAAAAATCACATAATAATAAAAAATGCAAACTGTCATTTCATATTATCATTCAAAAATACATGTGCAACGGATATATAACACAATGATAGCATAACGTGGCAAGTTTTAGAAAATAATGCAATGTGCATTGAAATGCATAAGTTATAGTTCACCTGCTCATATTTATAAATCTCGGACGATTAAGAAATCCTAAAATATACACCACAAAAAAAAAAAAAATTAAACTTATATATCATAAGATTATAATTAGAACTATAACTACAACTGTTATGTTATTTTTCGTATTTGACCGATCGATAAAAACATGCAAAAGCACTCTGAAAAAATATTTTCTTTACTTGGGGCAGGTTCTACCACCTATAGATAAAGTATGGGATAACTATCTATTGAAAATTGTTATCCAAGACATTTATCTTATTGATGAATGTGTTCTACAAATGATATTTGTGTTATGAATTACTATCCGTTGGACAGTAAATTTGTAGTTAAATCGATTTTTAATTTGTTATTCTTTCCATGATATATTGTTGTATTATCAATAATAAATATAATAGATTACTGATAACAATTGAAAAATACCGTACCAACTACTTTTATCATCGTAAATTAAAACTTATTAAATTAAATGTTAACATTTTTATAAATTGCATAAAATTAATGTGTCGGGAATATAAAAACAAACAACATTTTTATTATTTTTTTTTTTTTAATAAAAACAGTATTATAATTTATAATAATAATAAAAAAAATTGGGCACTGTTTGGAAACAAAACAGTGAACACTTAAAAAATAATAATACTGGGAATTTTTACGTCTGATCCCCCCAAAGCAGGTACTAACTAGATCCAATTTTCTACTAGAAACCACCCTCAATGTTAAAAATATAAGTATTTCCCTGCTCTAAATAGTGTCTTTAGTAACATACATCATTGTAAAATCAATACATTCTTACACAGAATTTAAATCAACAAAAAAACCGCAGGAATATTTACGAAATATCGATAATTTTGTACAAAATATATTATCAATTTCCATAACTGATATAATTTTTAAATTATTTTTGTACTTCCTGTTCTTTACATGGATATTTTAAATGTTGGACTATTATTGGTTTTTTTTTTTTTTATATTTGAGTTAGTAAATTACTCACCTGTTCGTTTTTGACTTTAAATGAAATTGAATTTTAGATAAAAGTTCTATAACTGTTGTTTTTTTTTAGTCTAAATCTCATACAAAAATTTAAATATGTCCATTTTAAAACCCTGCATTCTATTTCAGAATACACTTTTTTTTTCTTGGTTTTGGCAAATCTTAATTATTATATTCTTCAAATATAATATCAAAATTACAAAACATTTTTAGTTAAAAACTTTTATAAACTTATAAATTTGAATTTAAATTATATAGGTACATTTAATAGTAAAACTCTAAAATGTTTGTAACATCACTCCACAATATGATAATAATCCGATATAAACATTGATTATCTTCTAAATAAAATACTTATTCAGTAGTAAAACTGTTCGACAAGTTACCAATAACATTGTCAACAATTTCAGGGATATCTAGACATTGTAGAACACTATGAGTAATATTATCCTATGGATAAGATTAACTATTAGATATCTGTGAGCGGTAGAGCCGGTCCTTAAATGATAATATTTTAATGTATTTAACAAATCGGTGCAATAGGTTGAAATAAGAAGATATATGCAAACTCGTTTGTTTGCTGTTCGATTTGGAATACGAACAATTCGAACGAGCGTTTCGAGTCGTCGGCTCGACGTGGGTTTACAACCATTTTGCACTTACTATACAGATGAGTCGACGCCCTGTATCGGAACTAGAACATAGGGTAATTTGTCCAGTTTTATATCGAACAAATGCGCATTGTACTTACCTACCTAACAATAATAATATTCGTTTTTACTTACAATTAATTCGAGTGCTCTATCACGTATGTGATTTCAATTATCATTGAAATCGACCATGGCGTTTACGAATTCATCAGTTTTATAGAAACATTTCCGGAAATGCTTTGCATTATTTATGTTGCAGGTCTCACGGGCGACAATTTTCATTTCGACTCGAACGGAGACGGACCCGCCCGGTACAAAATCATTCACTTTAAACAGGTGGAGCCCGGATCGTTTAAATGGGTAGACGTGGGCGTGTACTCAGACGGAACACTCAAACTCGACATGAAAAGTGAGTGTACATTTTTTATTTTTATTTTTAAGTTTCTTTTAGAATCCCGTATATGATAATAATAATAATAATAATAAATTGATTTCATCATCATATAACCAGGAAAAAATAAGTAAATACAAAATAATTAAATATGATAAAAACCTTTCCAAAAAGCGACGCTTGTGCTTGGAGTAAATGCTTTCCTAAATGGAAAAAATAAAAAATTGATCTGTTATATAGTATGTAATACTTATTACTATTAGTCAAAATAAAATACTTATAATATAAATATATATATATATATATATATTATATGTATTATAAAACTAATTATACAACCATAGTGTTACAATTTATAGGAGAACAGATTTATATAAAATCAATATTATTTGGATCAATTGATATAATATATTTTACAAGGTTTTTATACATATAACTGTGTATATGTGATAGTGACGGGGAAACTATCGTAATCCGGCCAAAATCCAAATACTTGAAATTTAATTGTATATCCGGATATTTTTACTATAGTAAAATCTCAATTGTTTAGTTTTTAAAAATCAACTATAATATATATATATATATATATATATATATATGTGTATATTTATAAAAATCCAAAAAAACTAAACATTATTCAAAAATATGTATTTATAACGTAAACAAAATCAAACATAATCAAACATAGATAGAACCATCGAATAAATTGATTTTTTAATATGCAAAGAAAAAATAAACCAACAGCTCCAGTTTTAAGATCCAACTGTAATATAAAAGAAATCAGTTTTCTAATATATCAAATATGTATTTTCATATTATACACTTCGACGTCTGACCATGATTAAAAATGTGTTTAATATGGATAGAAGTGGATAATTAATCGAGGGTTAAAATAAAAAATGATTAAAAACCACCATCCCGAATAATATTATTTTGAAACCCGAAATGCGGATTTTTCGGATTTTCGGGGGGTCCCGGATTTACGTCACATCACTCATACTTACGAGAATAATTTATCGTGTGACAGCATAATAACGATTAACGTTCCACTGCCTCCCCAATATGGACGGACTGCATAATATGGGTCTTGCAATTTTTTTTTTTTTTTGTTCTATTCCACGAAATTTGGGTGTAAATGATATTTCGCGTATTATTTTTTAATGTCTACGTGACAATACAGTTTTATGTGCGATAAATAACAGCGTTGCTATTATTATTATTTTTATTTTATTTAACAAAATTGTCGGATACCTGTAGACTTAAAAACAAAACGTCATTTTTTCAATAAAACGGCTAATATACGTCGCAAATTATTATAAAATAAAAGATTCTTATCAGTCAATAATATTTATTTGATAATAGTTATACATTATAAACTTTTTTTTATCAGATACCTATATTATGTACAAGAGAGACTCATAGTTGACATTTCCTTTATAACCAATAGCTGTATTAACTTTTTATGCTCAAGGATAATAATTGAATACTGATTATGATAACGCCTATGCAATTTAAAAATCACATAATGCACATAACACATATCCGGTATTCAATTATTGTTACGAAAATGTGAGAAAAATGTTGAAAAATATACGTTATCACTCTTTTACATAATAATATTCAGGCTTCAATGCACAAAAGGGATCTAAATAGTATATCTATTTGTAAGTCTATGTATTGTTTCAGTGCCTTTTTTTTATCGAATATTACGGATCTTGACATTATATCTTTTTCTACTTTTGGACATATCTAGTAGTTCTCTTCGGACCAATAAAGCTCAAACTTGGGATTTAGAACTCGCTTTGTAAGGCGCATTGAAGTGATAAAAGTCGAGTTGAATTTTAAACAATATAATATATGTTGTTGTGGTTAGGGCCTTTTTTTAAACTGCGTACACTCTTATGGACTCCCCAAATGATGCCAGGCTATGATATTTTATGTACGCGTAGAGATAGCGTTTTTATGTTTGATTTTTTTTGGGGGGGGTTTCAACTTCTGTAATATAAAATAGGTGGAGTGGGGGATTCTACTCTATTGGTAGAGCTGCTCACAGATTTGTTTTTTTTTTCGTTGCTGTTTCTATTGCTTTAGTTTCTAACAAAGTGTTTCCGGCGGATATTCAAGCCGTGAAAATCGACAGAACCGTCGAAAACTAAATTATTTTATTTTTTATATTTCTGATTTTTCGGCCAATATTTCAGAGGTATAGCTGCAATGATGAGAGCCATTTTAAGTAATCCATTTTTTCGATAAACAACCACGAATGGTTACAATAAAGAATAACAAATATTCGTTATTTGAAATAATAATAATATTCGAATATTTGCTTTAAAATCGTTTCCACTCCAAAACCGACTTAACCATATCAAACAAAATATATATATATATATATATAGGTACGATTTCGCGTCGAATCGTGTTATTTAAATACGATTTGATAGACTCGCTTTGGTTTTCAAAAGCCGATTGATGCCCTCCTCCCAATTCAAATAAACACACCCGCAAAAAAATATACATTTTAAACCGACTTCTCCATCGCCCGTGATTTGTTTCCGTTTGACGGACTCGCTCCGGGTGGGATATGTGTATATGTATTATAATAATACGAAAGCGTATTTTATAACTGCTGAAGTCGTACGAATATGCTGCTCGTCGATATGCGAAAAAGGGTTTACCTGCAGACGTCGGGTTTTCGCCGGCATATAATTCGAACGCCGCCGTTCGCGTTTACTACTGTATAACATAGTACGTAACATTGTATTGCATACATACTCGCACTAGTTCTTGCCATCGTAAAATCTCTGACGGACTAAGTCAAATTACCACCCGTCTGGTCGTAAAACGTAAATTATTATCTTGGGGGTACAGTATGAACAAAAAATAAATATATATATATATACATATACATATACATATACATATATATACGTATAAAAACAATAGTAACTCGGTGTAACGTTTTGATAACAACGACTCGAAGCTTTTTACTATACTTTTGACTACACAGTGTGATATCAAACTATGTTTAATATCGCGCGTATTTATTATTCGAATAATATAATAAAACGTAAAAAAAAAAAAAAAAATATGTCTATATTACTCAGCGGGTAAGTAATTGTCACGAGTGGGTAGTTTTAAAGGTGCGGTATACAGTTAATCAGAATAACGTAAGACACTCGTTATTTCGGAAAGTATTAACTTTATTCGGAAAATAATTTTTTTAGATAATTTTAAAAACAATAGTACCGCTAAATATTGTACTACTCTTTGTTTTTTACTACCCTTAGTTTATTGGGTCAGACTATACTACTTACTTTTGATTTTAAATGAAAACCTATATTGAAAATTCCATGAACAGAAAGGGTATTTGTTTAAATCGATTTTTTTGTTTTAATTTTTATTTTCCATTGACAAGTTACTTCACCTGTCATGTTGTTGTTATATTTTTCCGCCCCTCTTCCTCTATCTAAAATTAAAAGCATAACATCTCGTCAACGGATTGACGGAAATCAATAATGTCAAAACTAATATACTTCGTCTATTGTTCTATTTATGGCATTTTTAATGTATGTTGCCCTTTGTAATATAGATTAATTTAGTTTATATTTATACTATATAATATACGCAATGACACATAATTGTAAATGAAAAAACCATTCTGAGTGAAGTAGTATATCGTTTGTGTTTTAACTCGTTGCCATTATTACCCAGGAATCAATATCAACTAAAAGGTGGCTTTTCAACTGATGAAATATTCGAAAAATGTTTGCTAAGCACCGTCAGTAGAAAAATTCGTATTTTTTAGTATATGACCTAAAAGAAAGGTGAATCTGAAAAAAAAGATCTGATACTGGGGTGGAGCGGCCACTGCTGTAGGTGAAAAGTTGGAAAGGTAGGATAAATAAGATAATTTAATTTATATCTGTAAGCAACGATAATTCATTGCTTGACAAAAGATGATTCCGAGTGCAGTTCAGTAAGACATAATTTCATGTGCCATATTTTTTTTTTCGATTTTCGTTTAAATTTATTTCAAAACGATTATTAAAAAAAAAAAATCGTCCGATGATTTTAAAAATTTTACCACGTCTTGGTAAGTCCAATATTACCGACATTTTTACCAAATTTCAAATTTCTACGTGTATTTATAACCGAATTAAAGCAAAAAAACTTCCAAAAATAAATATTCCTTTAAAGCTCAAAAGTGGCTAAAAAGTTTTGGCGATAAATTCTAAGAAATTAAATCAAAGATTCAACAAATAAGGTATTTTGTGATTTTTCAATCAAATCATTTTTTCTGGTGGAAAACGGCGTCCGTGTTTTTATGAAATCGTGAAATTATATATTTTCCTACGTTTTTCCTACTTCAGTGCTTTTATTTAAAAGATGGCATCGAAAATCAAAAAATGACTTCTGTAAACAATCTAAAGAACTTGAGCTTTTAGAAAAAAAGCTACACTTATACATCGGAGCAAGTTAACTTATACAAAACGTGTTCACAGACTAGAACAAAGGAAATATAAAAAAATATACAACATTGTAAAACCAATAGCTCTTTCGCTACGCTTGGTATTTAAATAATGCAATCGCTCCTTTTTCTCTTTACATACCTACTTACCCGTTTTCGATGTTTCGTTTGTACTTAAATATAATAATAACTACGTGGTGCCTTACTTTTTTCTATAAAAAAATTCCATTTTTTTTCCTATTCAATTGGTTCTTTTATTGTCTCTCTTTTTTTTTGTTTTTATATCTAGTTTTCTAGTTTTCGGGTGAAGGTTCGTAATATAATATTATCCTTTCTGTATATGTCGTCTGCAAATAATAATAATAATATATTTTATGGCATATGTTTTGACGTGTTAAGAAAAAAAAAAAAAAAATCGAAACAAAAATGTAAAACTCGCACGTTCTGGGGAACAAACGGAACAGTAAATCTGGATAAGAACGAGAGAGAAATATTTAACTGCCACTACGACGGCTCGTCCTAATATCATTCCCTTCTCGTAAAACCGAGTTACGACCTTTTATCTTATTTACGTAATATATTATTATTTGTCATCGTTATTGATCAAAATGTTTTATCTCTGTAAATTATTATCATTTTTTTCGGAGAGAAGGGTGGCCGTTTTTGTACTCCCGTCATCCGCTGATATACAAGTAATATTCTCGTCAGTCATATGGATTTTTTATTTACTTCGAATTAACGAACGCGATTTATAGAAACTGTAATGTATACTATACTCGTTTAATAAATAAAAAATATACCCGCTTTTTTAACTTTCGATATTAATGTCTTTATGTCTAGGGATGAAAAAAAACAATTGTGTAACGATAAAATACGCTACGTTTTTTGTTTCAAACAATCAAGAAGAACAATATAACAAATTCCCGCTGTGAAAGAATGTGTGCAGGAAACTAAGCAATGATAGTTCCCCTAGCAACGTATTATTTTATGAAATGAAATCTAACCTAACCTAACCGAATAGTGACATGTTTCCAAATACACAATCGAACATTTTGTTGTGAACAATTTACAAACACAAAATTATATTCTATAATTTTCGTATCGTAAACCATTAATTACAATAGTTACTTGTCAATGTAAATAAACATATCTCGAGATCATGATCTTCCCAAAAGGGAGCGTATTTTTTGTTGATTTTTCTGTTTTCTGAAAATATTATCTGAATACCCAGAGTGTGTTTCTTAACCATCGACAAATTTTTTTTAAAAAATTTTGATCGGAGTCAAGTCAAGAATATCTGAAATATAATAATCGCATATTACAATATACTGCAAGTTTCCGTAGAAATGTAATTGTTTTTTTCATTTGAACGTATAGATTATTTTAATACATAAAATGTAAGTATCGATCATCTGGTATTGCAATACTCGCTACATAAGAACTGTAAGACATTAGATACTTAGATACACATCGGACTAAGATATACAGGACTGGAAACGAGCACTGATAACGGGAAAACAAACGCATAACGCGAGGGGGTCATTTCCTTTATAGTTTATGAGCCCCAGTACCTTCTTGGTGGATGATTTTTTTTTAGAAATAGACGCTTCTCTAAAGCTCTACGATAAAGTGAAATTACTTTTTTCAAAAAAATCTTTTAAGACCACGCTGGAACACATACAAGAAAACATAACCCACGCGCCCCGCATTACCAGTTGATTTTGGTGAACAGTACCCCACGCACGTCCTACCGTTCGCTACCAGTTCAGTAAATCTTGGTCCATACTTAGATACCTAGAGTAACTTGTATCTATATAATAAAAATCTTGGTATATGTATAGTGATACTGAAAACCAATGCGTATCGTGTATTGTTATTGTTGTGTTCGATATTCGTTTCGGCCATTCCGAAATATAATATTGCCAGTCCCTGCAATGTAGTTACGTTTATTCGCTATAATAATGTTTGTATATCCACTTGACGCTACGTTCGTTAAATTGATTTCAAATCGCACTTATTTGTAGCGTCAGGCTCTCAATGAGAATATTATATTCCGAGAAATATTTGATATTGGCCGATATAAAAAGTTTCACGAGTAATAACAATTTCAAAAATATTGACTATTGCGTTGAATACGGGGAACCAGCTACGTAATATATTACTCGGGCCGTTTCTAAGTCGATGTCTCATCTGCCCTTCGTAATTTGAGAATATTGTCTGTTTGAATAAGAAATTCTCAGTACGGGTTTTGTATGGAAAACAAATAAAGCAAAAAAAGATATAAATAGACGGAAGCGGAGCGAAAACATTTCGAACGTGAAAAATATAATATGATAATATACAATAATGAATGTTATTCGATAAAACTCGATTCGTCGCTAGTGAAAATCGGCCGGTCCCGGTTCTAATACACTATTGACACGGAACCACGTTATATACTCAGTATATTACGTAGACACTTCATATTTCCGATCTCGCGTAGAAGGTTTCGTACAATATTTTTTTTGTAACGTCTTAATTCTCGCACTGTACGATTTTGAAACAATCGCGTTTAACCTTTTTTAATGGAGTTGACTGCTGACACGGGTCATAAACGAAATTGAAAAAAAAGATTCTTCGCAGCTATCGAAACGCGGTGTCGGAGAAGGAAGGAAATAGTAACGAACGGGAACGAACCAACCCGATAAAGTCGGTGAAACAATGAAATATCATAAATTGTATGAAATGACGGCGGCGACGGGACACGATAGGGTGCGCGATTTTCTACGCTACGGTGAAGAACTGCGTCATGCGATAATAGCATATGGTGCAATCGAGGGGGTCGTAAGACACCGAGAAGACCGAGAGCCCCGTACTCATCCCAATGGTAAAAGGAGTGGTGATAAAATATATTTTCGCCGGTATAGCAGGCAAACCATATCTCCAGATAATGTTACCGGGGGGAGGTAAGATTTTCCTTATTCCTAGTACGATTTTCCTTGAATATTCTTAAGAAGAATTTCTTGAGGGTAATATTTGCCTGTTACACTGGATCGAAGAGGCTTGCTGTGAATCGTCAGGAACGGGGGACAAAGTTTAAACGTTGTCAATCGACTTGTTATACTAGCTGAAAAATAAATAAATTTCACAGTTGTGGATACATACCGAATGGTTGCCGACTGAAAATTTGTATGTGATTATCAATATTCTCGCGCTCGGCACATTCCAATCAGGCTATATTATTCGTTATTCGCGAGGTTTTTTTTTTGGCGCAAATATCGATTTTTTATATTTTATTTTCGTCCCATCCTCCCCCCCCCGCCAATGTTTTTGTTATTTTGTTATGTATATTTTTTTTCCTGACATAATTTAAAGTTTATGAAAACGCGTGACTGCTGCAGTTTTATTGTGCCAACACAATTACTCATATTATTATGTACGTTCGGGTTTTATTCGCACGTTTCACCCATTAATTTGCGCAAAATTCCATTAAATAATACGATAATTCTAAATATTTACTTTGTCACCAAAGATTTCGATTTAAAAAAAAAAAAAAAAAATGTTTACATATTTACCGAATGTTCCACGAAGATATACCTGTTACGATATTTCTTAGGATAATGAATACAATCGAATTCTGCGTGTTTTTATTATTATTATTATTATTTTTTTTATTTTTTTTTTTTTTATACAACAAAGGGATTAGGAATACAAATATTAATATTTTAAGTTAATTTCGTATGTTTTGGTTAAAAAAAAAATCAATATTAAAAAAATTTCATTGGTTTAGAAAAATTTGATATTGGCCAATTTTTGGAGCGTTTTAATTTTTTTAATTTCATTAACTGCAGAATTTTAAACACTTTTTTCTATTAGTTCACAGTGTATTACTGAATAACTTAGTTTAGAAATGATATCATCTTGTTTTCTGATTAGTTTTATTTTACCGTAACACTCATTCAAAAATCATGAAGTTAATGAAAGTTAAAATGTTAACATTTTTATACGAATAAACTGTATAACAATATTTTTCAAAAATAATACAATTTAAAGTATTTACTACTGTTTGACAAAGTAAATAAATTCAATTGAAGTATGAATAATATTTGTTATCATTGCTATACATTTAATTCATAGCAAAAAATACAATTGAAATATCTTCATAATCTCAGGAGATATCGCAATCAGTAGATCTTCGTGGCAAACCTTGTATAAGAATATTTTTGGTTTTAATGAAAATAGTAATTGGACGGATTAAAATTTGGAATTTATATTATAGAGAAATGCCACGAGGAAAGTCGAAAAACGTTATTATTTATTATGTTAATTAAAAATTATAAAAAAATAATAATTAATTTTTTCGAGGTTATTTTGTAAATTGTATATTATAATTATGTATATTTAGTAGAATTAGTATTATAAATGCGCAAAGATTATTATTTTAGATTCTGAGTGGAACGAGGAATGCATTGTAATGTATGTTTTACAATGTTTTTTATTTTTATATGAACACTTTTTCTACCAGAAAACATACTCCAGTTATCAATTATAAAACATTTTCTAAAAGGAAATTTTTTCTTGGTGGCACTTTAGAGAAGTCATTTTTTGAAACTCTCATTAATACTCAAGAAAATGCGGAAAACCTCGGTCCTTAGGTTAAAAAGGATTGAAAGATTAAAAATAAGGTTGTCATTCGCAATCGTTTTTATTTATTATTTGTTATTATTAAGTTTTTATTATTCTAATCTTTATTAAACAATCATTGTTGTCATAGAAACGCACATTGTTTTAATCATTTTACCATAATATGACATAATACCATAAATTGTATTATCAACATTATCAACTGAACTCGGCTCAAAATCGGTTTTTCGTTAGCAATGTTTTATCTATCTTTACATTAAATTTTAGTCTATAGCCTACATTTCCAACTTCCCACTTACAACAGTGGCTGCACCCACGTGCGAAGTATGCCCGTCCTTTTATTATTATAATGTTTCTCACTATTATTGTTTTATCAATAATATTTTTATATGATATTATACATTTTGTTTTCTATCATTTTTATTTATAATATACTTTCGTGTTTATAACCAATCAAGATGTACAGTGTGACGGAGAATGAATGACTAAATTTAAAACTGATGCCATAATTTTGATTTTTGAGTTACAGAGATTAAATAAATAACAAGTTGTTGCAAACTTAAGGAATTCGTATTGTATATAAAAAGAATGAAATGTGAAACAGAATGTCCGATAGATTGCGTCTGTGCACGGGTATGCATTCTTGGAGACACTCGCAAAGTTTTTCATAACTTTCTCCAACATTTTCACTGGAATTTATGCAATTTCTTTTCTAATCGCATCCTTTAAATTGGGAAGGGTTCATGAATTATTGACATAAACTTTTGACTTCAGATACTCTCAAAGGAAGAAGCCACAGGGTGACAGTTCGAATGACCGGGATGGCCAAGGAACGGCACTATTTCTAGAGACCAAATTTCTAAGAAAAGTTAAACGGATGAGATTGAGATTCTCACTATGTGTACAATGGCATCGTCTTGTTAAAACCAAAATTTTTTCAGTTTTTATTTCGTTTTCGTCTAGATAAAGGATGAAAAAGTCTTAGAGCATAACCACATAACGCTCTGAATTCACAATAGCTTATTTAAAAGGAACATTTGTCAATTTACCTAAGAAGTTGATGGAGTAAACGTATATTACGGCTTTCTACAAAATGAAGGTAGTAAATCTGATTACAAACAAGAACATATTAAGATTTAAAGATTAGAGAATTAAGTGTCTAGACTCTAGAGGAAAACCTGCTTGAGGAGGCATCCGTAAATAAAGAAGTATTGGATCAATACCATTGGGCAATTTTGGACTCGGAGTACGATATAAAACATTATAAAGAAAAAGTTCATGACTTTAACACATTGTATTAACGACATAAAATGTGTGTCATAAAAGTCGTTGTTTACGTTATCGGTTGCTATTGGAAATTAATTTCAATATAGTACAATGAACACAACATGAACTTTTTAATCAGCTGTCAAATCGTAATAAAATAGGTGATAAAATCCTAATTAAATATTTGTGGGTTTCGCACAAATTATCTGTGGATTGTGACCAATAATAACTTTACATACAGGTATCATGCATATAGGTACCTCACGATAACAATCGTGTGCATGGATTTGCTCAGGCACACTGGGTATTTTTATATATTTCAAATTATTCGTATTAAATTAATGCGTATAAGTTTCAATTTAATACAAAAAATTATTAGTTTTTATTATTATTTATTATTATTATAAATAGTATTATTATTATGGAGATCTCTGGTCCTTTTGTATTGTACGATCAGCATCACTCATTCAAGATGTCGAAACGTACAACTTTCGATATACGTAATGTGGTTATTAGGTTGCACAAGGATGGAAAAGTTTCACGTAAAATAGGTAAACTTTTGGCTATCGGAAAATCGACTGTTAACGACATAATAAATAAATTCAAAACTATAAGTACTCTATAAGATAAATACTGTTGAGACCTAAGAAAATAACTAATCATGTCGATTAAAGTTATTAAAATAAAAGTTGTCACAGATGTAAAAAATAATTCTGCGAAGAAAATTTGGCTGTGATTTGAATGCACTCATTTGACATTGATTTCCAATACCTTTTGTGTGATGCACATTGTGTTAAATATTCGTTTTATGTATTTATTTTTAATACATTTTAGATTTCATTTTAGGTTTTTAGATGTAAAATTTGAATTTTAAGATTTATACTCACTAGCAAGAGGTTCATGTGTAATAGAATTGTATGTTATTTGTGTTTATTATTTGTTAATTATTAAGTAAGTAATCCGGGTACTCGTGTTAAATTAAAGAACCCTACTAATTTCAAAACTCTAAAGATAACGAGAGATTCGTTTTGTTACAATTTATTTTATGTACTTTTAGATGAGAATACCTAGCACAATTTATTTTACATATTTTTGACAAGTTTTTATTTAAAAGTTATTTTTCTTTTTTATAGTGATCTCTATAGATTCTGATTATATATATATCTATTATATATATCTGATTATAGCTGCATTATTTTAAAATTTAGGGGAATTTTGAGTTTTTCAATACATAACATTGTCACTCCTAGTAATACTTTGTAAAATACGAATAGTTTATATTATTTTGTTGAGTACGAAGAATTTTTAATACGAACCAGGGTGGGGGGGGCTGAGTCTGTCTGCCTATTCCCATGTGCGAAATAATAATTCCAAGTACTTAATTCGATAATTATTTCAAAAATTATACTTTTGTTTTTACGGATTTTTGCTGTTCAATCAATACTCTCGTCTCTCGTATAGCAATAATGTTATCAACACTACAATAGTTATGATAATATAATAGTTACCTACTAACATAGCTATGTACAAATATTATTAATGTAGTACTCGTACACGCCGAACAGTGTAAATCTCAAGTTTAACGTCCCACGTTCATACGAAATGATATAATTCCGTTTCACGTTGTTGGATTAATAAGGGATTTATGGCGAGCGCTTCCTGCTTCGGTTTGTATTATGCCACACGGCCAGTATTATTGTTATGTTCGTATTTACGCCAACGTAATACACGAGATTGAGTGTCTGCGAAATGCTCGAAACGGATAAAACAGCGATGTGTACGTCGTGTAATCGAACGAAACCATATATGATGCAGGCGTGAGCGGGTTGTGTATAGTACGTGCACCACCTGCGACTTTGAGTTTATCACTAAAATTATCGAACGGAAGGTACCTACAAATATTATAGTATATAATCGTAATACAGTTGGAATATATATAATATCAACGACTCTATACCCTCACGATTATTCTATATCCTTTTTTATGTATAGAAAAAAAAAACCCCATAAACGAAGAAAAACATTCTATAAGAATGTATCTTGGCAATTATATTTATTTTATTTTTTTGCCTGTTAAGGCGGTAATAAATTTTAATGTATCAACACAGTACTTATAGTATATAAATGGATATATTTATAGATTCTAAACGAATTTTGATGTTAAATTTTCCATGAACTAACATATTGCAGTAACAAAATAATTATATATTACCTATCAAGAAATAACTTTTCTGAAATCGTCACTAATATTATATGTAAATGTATTGAAAATATACAAGTACAAATACGAGCCTGTATATTCTCCTGCAAAAGCCTATGGGGGACGCTGGACACTATAATTTATTGTTTTTTCAGTCGTTATCTTTATAATTCGAAAACAGCCTTCTTATTCCGATGGTTTCAAAGTTTATACTGGAGCTTTAAAATACATATATCGTTGTAAATCACAAGTATTTTCCCGATTCAATGAAGTATAGTATAATGTTCAAGAAAACTTCTTTATAACTGGATCTTGGTGAAGAGCAGACAGGAATCATCTCGAATATCCGATCAAACTTCAAAGTTCAAAATGTATAAACTAAACTTTCATTAAGTTTATATTTTATTTAGAACTATTTGCCTTTAATTGGGTCGTTTATTCAATTGAAATTCATTCTAAATTTTACAGTAAGAATTTAGAAAATTAAACCAATCAATATTTTTATCAACCTAACTTCCACAATTTAAATTCTAAAAAGGGGTTAACACTACACTGTGCTGTGCAATGTCGTGTATTTATGGCCGTATGTGCTCGCGCCGTTCGTTATCCATATTTATATAAAATAATTCAATACCAATAATATCAACTTTCATTATCCATTATATGAATACTGTACTTACTTACTTAATACTTGTATCATTTTAAATTTCAATAAATCCAAAATCATCCGTATGACCGTATTCAGCAATCACTTTTTAGTTGTTTCAGTCACGATTGTTTACAACTATACATATGATATTTATATAGGTAAATATCATATTATTAATCATAAATTAATAATCAGTATATGTGTAGTATAATCATATTTTCAGTTTAAGTTTATTTCAAGAAAACGTTGATAGTTCTCAAACGAAAATCTTACGACTATATTGTACATACATATAATAAAGAAATGTACAAAATAATAATAATAAAAAAACTGATACTAGGGATGGGAGTAGCCATTGTTGTAGATAGGAAGTTGGGAAATTAAGATACATAAATCTATTTCATTTATTTTTGTAAGCAACGATAAACCATTGCTGACGAAAGACGAATCCTAGCGCAGTTCGGTAATACATAATTTGAAATTCATTATTTTTTTTATTTTTATTTTTTTTTGCGATTTTCGTTTTAATTTGATTATTAAATGTAAGCATTCTATCTATTTTTTAAGTTACTACAAATATTTTTAACTTAATTACAACAATTTCGTCTTCTTCTGGTTTTTCCGAATCATTATGAAATCAAAAAACGACTTCCGTCATAAAAATAAGATGTACAATGAAACAAAAAAGGTTTCTTGTCGTTTTTCGATTAAAGCACTTTGCCTAACAATAAACTTTTTCCGTAATAATATAACATAATGACATCGTAAATGTACGTTTTTTCAACGTTTATTTCCGATTATTATGAAAACTAATTCAAAAATCAAAAAAAAGGAACTGCATTATAGAAAACAAGATGAAAACTCAACAAAAAAGTCGTTTTATCAATTAGCGTCATATTTGTGTAAGAAAACGTGGTAGGTGGTACTTATTTAAAATAACGAAATCGTAAAAAATTGTTTTTTTTTTCCGGGTTAGTAATTTTATTTTAAATACTGGTAAAAATAAAAGATGACCTATATATTAACTAAGTAGATAACATTGACGTTCAAAAATGATGCTACACATATTCATCGGAGCAAATTTTCCAGGATAAAAGTGATCTACATTATATAAAAAAAATAAATTACCATTGTAAAAGAAATAAAAAGAAGAAAAAAGTCGTTTAAAGATTTTAGGAATTTTACCACATCTAGGTAAGCCTAATATTACCAAAATTATAACCAAATTTCAAGTATCTACATGTATTTATAAGCAAATTACAGCAAAAAACTTCCAAAAATAAAAATTTCTTAAAAAACTCAAATGTAGCTCTAAAGTTTTAGTGATGATACCGTAAGAAATTAAATCAAAAAGGCAATAAAAAATCAATTTTGTGATTTTTCGATTAAATTATTTTTTGTGATAGAAAACGTCGTACGTGTTTTTATAAAATAATGAAATCGTGAAATTGTACGTTTTCCTATGTTTTTTCCCGCTTAAATGGGAAAAAAGATTTAAAAAATTGCTTCAAAAATCAAAAAATTACTTCTCTAAACAATCTAAACAAGTTGTGCTTTTAGAAAAGGAGCTGCACTAATACATTGGAGCAAGTTTACTAGGACAAAACGTGTCCACAGACTAGAACAAAGAAAAATAAAAAAAATAAACAGTATTGTAAAACCAATAACTCTATCGTTACGCTCGGAATCTAAAATGTGAATTACTTCATTAGCAATGAATCTTATAGAAGAATATTATAAGTCGATTACCAGCAACATGGCATCAAATATTTACATTTTGGATCCTGCGTGAAGCTAAGAAGCAATAAAAATTGTCTTCTTTTAAACAATGTTTATTTTTTTTTTCCGTGGACAACTTTTCTACCAGAGATTTTGCTTCGATTTTTAAGTGTAGCACTATTTCTGAAATGAAATCTGACTGGAGAAATATTTTAAAGAAGTCATTTTTCGATTTTCTCAGGAGATTTCTCATCAAAACAGAAAAACCAAGACAAGACTTAGGAAAAACATGAAAATTTACGAAATTAAGGTATCAGTTGAAAAATATGTCTGCCTTTATTTTACCTGTGGACTACTTTTCTACCAGCAATTTTATTGCCTTTTACAATAATAGCACT
This sequence comes from Cinara cedri, assembly GCA_902439185.1. Classification (NCBI taxonomy): domain Eukaryota; kingdom Metazoa; phylum Arthropoda; class Insecta; order Hemiptera; family Aphididae; genus Cinara; species Cinara cedri. The sequence goes on along the minus strand of CABPRJ010000955.1, from coordinate 1,011,845 downwards.
TTTTCTGCAAGGAAATCTAACTGTAAATGTACTTTAAGCATGTCATATATTGATTTTTCTAATAGTTTTCCCAGGAAATGTGAAAAATTGGGTAAAACCCAAAAAAAACGGTAGGAAAAACGAAAACAATTTTTATTCCATCCTTGGTACTAAGGTAACCCGTTCTATTTCATGCCAATAAAAGATCGGTAATGTGTAGGATAGACTCTTTATTTTAAGTTTTTATAGTTGTTACGGCATTTTTATTTCTGTTTATTTTTATTTTTTTGTTATAAAATGTTTTTTATTTTACCAGCATTACTATGGTTATCCATAATTCAACAAAACTTATTTAATTTTTGTACCAAAAATACCTAAAAACCTTTCATCTCCTATTTTATTTTCTTCAAGTTTTATTTTCACGATAAAAAGTAGTCTTATGTTGTTCTTCAAGGTCACATCCTAACTCTATACCATAATTCATTAAAATCCGTTCGGTAGTATTTGCGGAAAAGAGAAACAAACATCCATACATCCTCACAAACTTTTACATTTAAAATATTATAGGATTATAGGAATAATATAATTTTTCTGTCAATCTGTCGGCAATACAAATGTAAACACACGGTTAAAAGTTGAATAATATATTCAACTATGCAGTAAGGTTTTGTTATTATGGTAACGAGTTACATAATAACTATTAACAATATGGTATACATTAATGGAATTGCGTGTTCTAGCCAATCGGAGAAAATTATTTTACACGACACGACACAAAATGGTGTAGTATGGACCCTCCTTAAATTGGAAACGTAATTTTGTTTTGTACATTATATTTTCAAAGACAACTACAGATAGTAAGTTGCATAGTGACGTCCTTTTGCAATTGTTTACATTAAGCTTCACACTAGACTTCAACGAATTTATTGTAAGAACTCGCGAGCCACCTAATTGATCAACTTAGTAGTATGATATGTTTGTAAACTATATTGTCAATGAATTCATATTTTAAATGGGTTTTCCCCGGTCCGGAGGTCAAAGGGCGAAAGAGAATAATTGAGTTTTTTATTTACAGTACAAAACTTTATAATTTTTTGTTGCGATTTTTGCAGTATACCTACCAACAAATTCGAATAATCTCTTCGTTTCGAATTTTCTCTTTTCCGCCCCATCCATGTACATACTCGAACTCTCACCGATTCGAAATTCTCGTTAATTTTGAATTTCCATATAGCTCTAGGTCCCAATGAAAATACGAAATCATATATTACAATAATAGTAAAACTGCTTATCCCCAAGCAGGTAGCCCCGTGAATATATTAATAATATTACATTTTCCACGGACGGCGATGAACTATTTTTCCGATACTGTTCCATCGTTATAAATTGTAAACGCGTCATATAATAATATTGTATTGTTGTAAATCAACTCACGTGCATTCCCAATCTTCTTTTACTGTCGGTCCGCCAGCGTGGTGCTGCCCATATAGTTCGAAAAACGAATAGAACCAAAAATAAAAAATAAACTACATGTTATCTAATTTGTCAACGGATGGTAACGTTTTTTTTCTTTTTCTTCTTTTTACCCCAAAACAATTCGTTGTTTTTTTTTCTGTTTTTGCGCCCTCTCCCCAATACTAACTCACATAAATAATAATCGTATGAGTTTAATAAGAAATCATACAAAGAAAACGCGTCCTTATACTACGTAGTGTACATTAAATTCATCTTGCGGTTTTTTCTTTTTTTTTAGTTTTCCCTTCTTTAGGTTTCGAATAAAGTTAGAAAGCTTTTTTCCGCAATGATGCTGTTGGCTTTTTTCTTTATATGCATCGATTTTTTTTTTTTCTAATAGGAATACATACACTTCAATATTTTTGCGCTGCCGTTTTCCTGAAAACAATATATTGATCTATGGCCTGTTCTAGGAAACGGTCATTCTTCGATTTCTTCTGCGTGTTCACATGTCAACAAAAAAACTCCTGAAAACTTCATAAAAAATCTGTTTTAAAGCAAATCAGTTTTCGTTGTATTTTTGTTCTTTCAAAAAACAATAAACTTGAGATCTTATTGTTTGGCTTAATGCAATTATATAATATAATTTTCAAAACCAATAAAAGACTTTATATTGGACTGAGAACGTATAGTTTTTTTTATTTATCACTATTTTATTACTATTATAGTTATGTTAATAACTATTAACATTCGCAATTATTCAAGTAAAAAATAACGTGATATACAGAGTGATTAATATGATAAAAAAACGATTATTATAATCTCGAAAGTATTAAATTTTTTCTAAAATTGAACCACACTAAAAGTTTTTTTTTTAAAAAATATCACGATGTCATTTTCAAATCAAAAGGTGGTAATGTTTTTGTCTCAAAACATAAAGGTGGACAAAATAAGGGCTAATATTTTAGAGCTGCTTGTTATTGCTTATATTCCGAAAAAGCCGATAATAAGAGGTAATGCTTTAGGAGATAATATGAGTAATGTTTTAAGCTAGTGTGATCAGTTTATTTGACTTGTTTTAGTTCATTCTATGTAATTTAAGAACCAAAGATGATTCATCAATAGTAATTCTTAATAATTTATCTCATTTGAAGGGGACACGAATCCGCATGTGGTCCCACGTTTAGCAGTTCAAATTTTTTGATGTTAGTTTTGTTATCGAAGTAAATGTTGACCTATTATATCGAACTTAAAGGTAAAAACATAATATGATGGATTTGAAATTTTCAAGTGAGATATGAGTATGTAAAATTATAGTTCAACAATACTTATAACGCTTAAAAATTGTAAAAAATAACGTGCAAACATAATTAAATGTACCTAATCAAAAACAACACAAAATTGTTCCTGCTGAACAAAAATAGAATACGTCATACGTTTGTTAGACAGGGGTGGCACACAAGAGGTGATACGAATATCATTTCCTCAGCTTAAATATCTTCTTAATTTTTACACAAAAAAAATAAATAAATAAATAATGTGTTTTTTTTTTTTCATTTTTCATTCTAGGCTATTTTTATATTTAGATTTGAGCTCGAACAATAAAAATCCTCGAAAATTGTCATACTCACGTAAAAATAAAAACCAAATGCTTAAACCACACCCGTAAACAAGAAGTTTATAACCTAACTGCTCACCTACATACGTGCATATACAGATATCATAATATTATATCCGTGAGATATTATTATTCTAACGGAAACACAATACATATTATGCAAGAGGTGAAAAATATTATAATGTTTACGAAATAAATGAGATATATCACCTGTATACAGGGTGTATCTACAGAAATTTACAAAGTTACTTATGGTATTATTGCTTAGGAAATTGTGGAATCCTGCAGATGCATATTGTATTATATATTATGGTAAAAGTTTTTTTTATGTATATTGTATAAAACATATATGTGTGTGTGTGTGTGTGTGTGTGTGTGTATGCATTTATATTTATATTCCACTCTCGCTTTTAGTGCTGTGTTTCCGGCCATAAAGTGAATTTCAAAACAATATACATGTACAGTTCTCGAAAAAAAAAAATTGTCTATTAAAACTATTATTATCGGATATAACGTCTCCTCTTTTCCTGTCCCTCCTCGAAGTTACCGCCTGTAAAGTTTTAGCGGAAATTTAGCGTGCGCTGAGTATGAGACGAATATTTCGTGATGCTCCGTGTCAGTTTTTAGTCGTTGTTAGCGTTAATCCGTAAATGTATCCGTGAACGTTTTATTACGCACCATTCATATAAAATAATTATGTCCATGCAGTATAGAGTTAATTCGATATTGGGTTTTTTTAACAAACGAAAACTATTAGCACTTTTACCTTGGTCGCTTGAAACAATATGTCCATAAACTCAAGAATTAAACGTTGTTTGCTAGGTAGATTACAGTGATAGATTTTGATTGAATTAAAATATTAATTTCACCTGCATGTTAAAAATTTGAATAATATTCGTTTACTTATTGCTATACGGTTAAAAATTCATTAGTATCAAAATTTGTTAAAATTAAATAATTATATATATATATAGGCAATGTACGTTGGTCAAATTTAGTGTTTCCTGATTATTTAGAAACTGCACACTGTAAACACATTGATCACTCGGGAATATAGGAAACCTCGTCCAATCGTCTTTATTTTTTTTTTTTAATGTTGATAAGTAATTCATATCGTAAGGAGAACGATTGATATATTTCGGATGAAGGATACCTGTTTGAGCGATTGTTATGCTAACAAAAGATAGACATACTTCGCACAATGGGTGGACCACTGTTGTAGATGAGAAATTGAGCAGATATTATTTTTTTCTGTACGTAAAGATAAATCATTTCTAACGATAAAAGATTCGGAGTTTATAATACGAAATTTCGTATTGTCCCTACGGTTTTCTAGGGTTTTCTCAACCATTATGAAAACCACTTGAATAATCAAAAACTTACTTTTATAAAGTACAAATATTAGATAATTTTTTTTTTTCAGAAAGGTGTTACACTTGATTCATCGAAACATCGAAGAGAGATACGTAATATTAATTGACATACTTTGTCTAAAACATTCAAATAAATATTATATATAGAATAAACATAGATTATTTTAACAAAACACAAAATCTTTTTTTTAGATTCTCACTAACGAATAAACTCCGTTAGTTTTACTGAAAGATGTGTTTTTTTTTTCGAAAAACATTTTGCTTTAGTTTTTTTAACGCCATACCTTAAAAATTATGAAATTTATATCCGGTGGTACTTGATTTTTATTAATATCTGTGTTTGATTGGCATCAATGGGAAAATATATGAGTATTATCCGTTTATGATCTTTTTACGTTTGCAATTATTCATCGTCGTATATAAACCAAATTACTCTGTATGTAATACATTTTCAACTACAACAGTGGCATATCCATGAACCTTACAAATTTTGTTTTCTTCCTTATAAACATATTTCAATTCGTTTTTCGTATGTCGGAAACACGATTTGGATTTTGTGCGAAATTCCGAACATCCGGATTTCCGGAATCTTAGATTATTCAGATATCGAAAAATCCCGGATTATTTGCAAATATTACTATTTTATTATTCACCCGATCACTTTAAATTTCCCGTTCATTTCACTGTAAATAAATTGGAGATGAATGACGCGTGTCCTTTATTTTGAATTAATATATTTGGAAATTATTTCATATAAACGTCCAAACATCGGGAATGCATCCAAATCAAGATATTTGAACAGTATATTATTATTATGTGCTGTTCATCGACCTATATATTATTAAAATGTCGTCTATAGTTAGACTAACTGATGGTGTATTGGGGAGGTTTTTTTTTTTTTATATTAATTTTTAATGTACTCTGTTCGTAATGATTTCGTTTCCTTATTTTCACTTAATTTTCAAATATTGGAGTAAGGGAAACCAATATTTCCTTAATGCTTACCTTAGTCAGATTTTTTTAATAAAACGAATTAACACGGCATATTTATTTGTTGTTGTATTTTGTCGTTAATATTTTTATTTTTTTGTTTTTAGAAAAATGTCACAAATTCGTTGGACTTTTTTATTTTTATTTCACGTTCACAATGTAGTGAAAAGTTTGACAAGGACAAGATCCTTTTTCTTTAAAAATGAGTACTCTGACTCTTCTTCCTGCTATTTTCATTTTTTTTTCGCAGCATTAAAGTTTCAAATGTATACTTACGATGGTATATTTTCACACAAATTAAATATTTATTACGTTTAGTAAATTCGTTTGCGGCGTGTGCTTTATATTATGAAATTATGAACACGGAAGTCTAGACGTTGTAATTAATAATTTATCCGCTAGCTGTTAGTGTCGACTCGGTTTTATGAAAACAACAAAAACACAAATCTTACGAACTGCTAGTATATTTATTATCCCAGCGTGGGTCCCGTCACGGTGAATACATTTCATTTTTTTTTTTTTTTTTTTTAACGTTTTAGAATTACTTTTGACGTTAAAGAGCCACATTTTTTGTATTTCAAATATGTAATACTGATTTTTCACTGTAGTAAGTATACTTTCTAATAGATTCTAATCAATTTTAATTTTGTTTTTGGAGAAGGAACACATGTAATTTTAGTTATGATATGACAACGGGAACGCGTTGTACACAAACAATAATATAATATATATTTTTTGAATAAAATATAATAACAAATATATTTGATGGGATTTAGATTATAATTTGAATAAAATACCAATACAGCAAACGTCGGTATACTAAAATATATTTTCAATATGAAGGACTATTATTATTTTCCAATTTTCAATAAAGAATGACAAATGTACAATCAAAAAAAAAAAAAAAAAACAATTTCTGCTTAGCCAAAATAATTGTATCCACACCAAACCAAATTAAAACTAAACTGATTATAAAAAGTTCAAAAATCAATATAATATTTTGAAACTCTCATTACGTTTACAAAACGATAATATAAATATTCCGTTCGGGTATCTATAATTATTATAACTTAAAAACAATAAAATAAAAAAAAAACTACGTACGTATGTAAAAACAAATTTGAAAATAACAGAAACCGTGCCATACCAATAATGCTTAAATTTTACCTTTTTTCCTATGTTTTTCTTAACCATTCGGAAGAGTACATTAAAAATTAATATAAAAAAAAAAATCTTCCCAACATCAGTTGGTCTAACTATAGACGAAATTTTCTTGCGGGAATGATGATACACTTATATATAGGAGAAATATGTGTAATAGATAAGTTCTTAAAAGACAAGAGAAAAAAAACTTAAAAAACACATATACACACGTCTTGAAATCTCGCTGTACTTAGAATCTAAAACTATACGGCTGATACTATAACCTTAAAAGCCATCCGAGCTTCGATCAAAATCATTTTTTTTTTGATTTCAACTATTTATCGTCGTTTTCAAAATAAATTACCTAATATCCTTTAGGTAAAATATGTAATAAAATTCTCAACTTAAACAGTGGTTTATCTGTAATGCGATGTACTCTTATTTCCGTGTTAGAAAAAAAAAATTAAATTACAATGCTGATAATACAGCGGATACAAAAAAATTCTGTTCTGAACATTTTTTATTCAATCGTAGTTTTATCAAAATACATATATATATATATATATATATATATATATACGTATTTTATAATATATAGTTCGACGAACAGCACATAATAATAATATACTATTCAAATATCTTGATTTGGATGCATTCCCGATTTTTGGAACGTTCTTATGAAATAATTTCCAAATCAAAAATTATATAAATTAGGAAAAACCCAATCGGTATTTTTTATATTAACTAGTAATACCAAGTAATTCATAAATTAACCAGCATATTTAGGAATTGTATAGAACGGCTTAATTATTTAATAAATTAACGTGTTACATACATTACCGTCAATATACCGTATTATATAATAATAAAGATTTTAACAAAAAAAATTGTGTACAGTTATCGGAATCAGGGAATTGAAGTTCAAAAATTCTAAAAACATATCTTGGACAAAAATTCTTTATAAATTTGTGTGGGAAAATGTGAACAAGATGATTTTTTAATTATGCTTGTGCATTTTTTTATTAATTTTATTTAAGCTAATTCAAGGGTTTGTACTCTTTTATACACACAATAAAATGCAATAATTTATATTTCGGAAAAAATTCGAAAAAAAATGCACTTTCAAATTTCATATGTGAAGTCGTTGTAATAAATTTGTATGTAAAATCGCATATCACTACTCCACTAGATTTAATGAAAAGTCAAAAAAAAATAATAGGCAAACGCTAGAAATCCCGAACTCTGAAGTAATAACGACTAAATAGTTTCTTTACGTCGTATTTTCTTTTGAGACGAGCGACGCCAGTCTACTAAGAATGTATAGAGGACATGTTTTTTTTTTTTTACAGTGCTATATTGTGCGATATTATCCTCGGTTTTTTCCTTTTTATGAGGGGGGGGGGAGTGATTGCCGTTTTTCAGCGCTCTGAAACGAAATCAAATAAATATTATTGCCTGGAGTGCATATAATAATAACAATAGCAAAGTTTATTGTTATTAAAATAATAATATAATAAAACGTACGTTGCGACAAATGGCTCCTCTGTGTGTCGCTCGGAGTGGAAAAAAACCTAGTATAAAAATATACGATTCCGTTGGCGCGGAAATTTACAACGAGGAGGCAGCGGACAGCCTGACTTGCGTAGTTCCACAAATACAGCCTCAAAATATTATTCCAAAATGATTTTATTTTTTCGTACTTTAATACAATCCCGCAGGGCTAATATTGTTAATGAATGTAAATCAGGTTAAATTTGATCGTTCTACATTTACAGTTCGTCCGCTTTGAGTGTCATATGAGGGTTGTTAACGTATTGGTGTATAGTTTTTTAGCTTCAACTCGAAAATCTCGACGAGTTTGTGTATACGACCACTTAGCGTATATTATAAATAAAAACTTGTATGTAAAGTTTACTATTGTGTATGTATATTTAGGTATATGTGTATGAAAAATGCTAATCACTAATAGTAATAAAAAAAAAAAAACCTACGTTTTCAATCCAATATAACGTCTTTTATGGGCGTTCACTTTATATTTTTAATGTGTGATCTATTTGCATTTTGAATGATCTACGGTTATTTTTTGGAAATGCAATATTTAAAATATTGTAATATTATTATTACTATTTTAGTATAAAAATGTAATAGTAAAACAATTTTAAAAATATATAATATTTAATTACATATTTTTGTCTTATCTACGGAACGTGTTTTCTTTTTTCATTTTTACCGTTTACTAACAATGCGTGTGTGTGTGATTTTCACTTTTTCAAGAGACGCTGTTCAAAACCGATTCGTCAGAGCCGCCGAAATCGGTTTGTAGTTTACCGTGCCAAAAAGGGCAGGCCAAACAATATCTGGAGGGCGAGAAATGCTGCTGGCACTGTTTCAACTGCACACAATACCAGGCGAGTCAATAATAATGTTTTAATATTATCCTAAAGTAATGATAAAAGTCTACGGTCGTTTCGTATAAATACGAGTATAATATAATATTTACGTTTATGTTTTTTTTTCGTCGGAGGGGAAGGGATTGATGCCCGACTCTCTGCGGTCCTATAACTAATATTTAAAATGACATTATATTTAAATTATATATAACCTTTCCGTTTATTTCATTTTTTTTTCTTCGTCACACAAATAAATAAACACAACGTTTTTATTTTCCATTTTAGTTTGAAAGGACTGGGGTGCGGTGGTATGACACACATTGTCTGTTACGCTTCATACTTGACAATCAATCAAAAAGTCAAATTTGTCGTTATAATTTTTAAATCATCACACAATATAATCTGTACAAGAATACTATATGATAAGGGGAGAAAAATAAACAAAATGCAGAAAATATAACGGAAGAAACCACTCATTGCATATTGCAATGACACTTTCTGCTGAATTTTCTAAAAACCAAAATTTACTTTATTCCGCCCATATCCTTTAAGCCCGATTTTAAGTAAATTAAATTTCTGGTTCTTTATTATTATTGTTATAATAAACATTAAATTGGTTAAACTTTAAAATGACAATTCTCCATCTCACTTATTTATATGGATTCGAAAAAATAATATTTTTTCTAAAAAAAAAACTATTGATACATTGCACATTGCATGAGCACTATCGGATATAGACCGTTTATAGAATTCTGCGTTATAACAGTTAAACATTTAGAAACTTAGTGAAGTGCTGTGTCTGCTCTTTTAAGCAATACATTTATGTTACAATTAAAAACATATAATATGTTATCCATTTATTTATTCACATTTGGAGATTAAGATGGTAGTTCGTATGAAATACTGTCACTTAGTATTTACCAATGCAAAATACAATATTTACATCAAATTCATAATCCATAAATGATTTAGTACGGGAAAAAGGGGGAACATTGCACTATCATTCCCTAATGAGCACGCACCTGATCGTAGTTATTGTCTAAACAAGGATATGCAAATTATCAACCTTCCATACTATTCTGGTCTAAATTGTAAACTGTTACGCGTAAATTCCTAATAATATTAAAAATAGCTAGTTCAATATTGTAATGTATATCATAACATTTAAAGAAAAATATTCTCTTTTCGAATCTGATTTTAAAACAGTGGGGGTATCGAAAGTACAGGCTCATCTAAGTGGAGAGGGGGTAGGTGTTTTATTTAATTTTCGGTAACACTACTAATATTCTCACGTGAGATAAAATAATGGAAAATAACAATGTAAACACACTGCAGTGAATCGTCCGAAATCATAAACTGTTCGGTTATACCATATCGATATACATATAATTATGTATATTATATGTTAAGGCTACTTATACGTATATATAACCTTGTACCTATATATACGGTTGCAATAAAACGTATACTCTATTGAGACCTCTAATATATTAAATTATGTAAGGCTATGGATTTACAATAAGTAGTCAGATTATATTTTCGCAAAATTTACGATGGAATTGTAAGTGACACGAGTAATCTACTCGAAGAGGGCGTTCGAAAGTCGCAAAATAACGCGTTTAACTATACGTATAATATTACGAATTACACCCAACGGTCCCATCATAATATTCATACTTATGTCACGTGTATATGCACGAACGAAACAAGTTTACCTGTCGAGGGAAACAATAATTATTTTGGTATGTAGTATACAATTGTGTAAAATCTGAAAGATTTCGACCATTTTACGCATACAGTAAAATTAAGTTTTCTTTTACTAGGGAAGGAAGTAAGTAAATATCTTATGTAATTTTACCCCTCTCCCGATAATCTAACAAGGGTGTATGATTTATCTAGTGTAGTCTTACTAGGGTTAACATTTTTCTAGAATAATCATACCTCTCCTCTCCCTGCCTTTTAATTTAATTAAAATTAAAATTAAACGAATTAGAAATCGCCATTGAATAGAATGAATGTGCATTCAGAATTCACGTCCATCTTATGGTTGATATGTATAGACCGCACGGTACACATATCTATGACATACTGAAGAGCAAAATACCACATACCGCAATTTTCAGGGCAAAAATGTCAATCGAATTACTAATCAAATGTCATAAACTACATAAAAGAAGCTAAAATATACAACATAAATTATCATATCATAATATGTAAATATATTCATCAGTATGAAAATCAAACATCGTTTGACAGCGTTAACTAATGGCCCAGTCGCTAATGTTCTTTAATCTTTCAAAAAAAAAAAATAATTTAAAACCTTAATTGCCTATAAATACTTCGAAAATCGCCAGAAAAATTTAAAAACTATAACATGTCTAAAAAAGGCTGGGTTAGTATTGTGGAAAATGTTAGATCTCTACGACTTTTTAATTCCAATTTTAAAAAAAAAAAAGAAAAACTTAGAAATATCAGAAATTATTTTCGTCGTACGAGGTCTAACCAATAAGTAATGAGACTAATTCAATAAAATACGTATATTTAAATATTAAGATACATCGATGTGATCCCCTTCAAAGTACTCCCTTCCCACCCCTATACACTGGTTCCAACGTTTTTTCCAGCTCTCATAACATTTCTGGAAGGCTTCGACTGGAATGTCCTGAAGTACCCTCGTCATGGCGTTCTGGATGTCAGTTATGGACTCAAAATGAGTTCCTTTCACGGCCAATTTTGTTTAAGGGAACAAAAAGAAGTCGCAGGATGACATATCCGGCGAATAGGGCGCTTGTGGCAACACTGCGATGTTCTTAGAGGTCAAANGCACACAGCTTTTTCATGGACAAATCATCAGTTAAAATTTTTCTGACGGTTTCTCGTTTCAAATTAAGTTCATCAGCCAACATTCGAACGATTAAACGCCGATCTTGATGCACGAGAGTGCGCACACGCTGAACATTGTTGTTAGTTCGAGCTTCAACCGGTCTCCCACTTCGCGGTTCATCCCCGACGCTTTCACGGCCATTTTTAAAATTTTTATGCCATCGAAACACCTGAGCACGACTCAGGGCTTCATCACCGAACACTTTCACCAATTTATCGTACGTTTCCATAACGGAATCGCCGAGTTTAACGCAAAATTTATATTACGTTGTTCCATATTTGTGACACGCCTTACAAACATGTTGTCAAAAACATAACACAACTGGAAAACTAATTATTGCACGAAAATCGCGAGCACATGTATCGATAGGGATGAGAGATTAACCGAACGAAGTTTCAGATTCGCAGTGTTATCATAAGCGTGGCAAAAAAAAACAGTCTCATTACTTATTGGTCAGACCTTGTAAAATTGTCCCGTTTTTTCGAAATGATAAGACAACATCAAAAAATTAAAAAAAAAAAAAAAAAAGATCTTATAAATACAACCACCAAAATAAAATAACTTTCAAAATATGATATACTCGAAGATCGAATTTATGATTTCTAGTAGAAGAAGAACACTTAAACGGAGAAAAAAAACACATTTCGTATTAAACGTTTTATGGCCACGTAACCACCTCCTCCTATCACCACAATATCCGTCACCGTCAACCATATAACCATTGTATAACAATATGGTAATATATTAGAATGTATAGACGTGTATTATATTACGTCAATGTTCTGCGGATAATACGCGACCAAATATTCTGCTGTTTCTATACACAACCGAAACAGGACGATGCGGCTATCGCGGAAATCGCTTTGAATTATTCGCCTCGGGATCGTGTTAAAACGGCCATCGCCTTAATTGCATTCCGCAGCATCGATTGTGTATACATCCCCGTACCGGGAGAAAGTTTCTCCTCTCGTTAATTGAAACTTTTGATTGAACGCGTAATTCATTGTATTGTTATTATTATTATTATTATTTTTATTATTATTATTTTTATTATTATTATTACTACTACTATTTTTGAACCGAAATGTTTAGAAAAACAAAGAAATATAAATTTGTACAAATCATTATACCTATTTACATTACGAAATGCGAATAAAACAATTTTCGAAATTTCTGACTTTGACCTCACCTACAATCCGCGTGTTATTATTAAGTACCATTTTTGATTCTAAGAACAGAGAGGAATGTATTAATTTTACAATAATATATGCGATTGTTTTTATTTATTTTTTTATTCTGCCACAAATTTGGCTACAACCATAAAACTACGAGACGAGAGAGTTTTTCAGTACCATTTTAAATCTAAATAGTGTAGTGGGGAGACTATTTACTTATTTCTCTTTCAGTTACCCGTAATAAGTGGGGAAAACTAAAGGAAAACCGTAAGAGTTCATTATAATGATTTCATTATTTTCAATTGAATTTGAATAAAAAAAATCGTAGAGACCTGTAATTTCGACGTAAAGCTTTTTATAAACGTGGTAACATTTTCAAAGCATTTTTGCGATATGTATGATATTTTAATTTTCTAGTTTTTTTTTTAGATTTGATTTGGTATTACGTAATAAAATCTATTCGATTGAGCAGAAATAACTAAACATTTTACATAAAGTTTATTATAGGACATGGCCTGTAAAACATTATGGAGGGTATAGTATTATTGATAAGCTTTTCAGTTTAGGTTATTGACCAAAATCGTAAAAATAATGGCAATTCAAAACATGATTACCATCGTTCAGAGACGCGTATATCGTTGACTGAAACATACTTTATATAACTACGTATTATCTTACCCTCTAAACTCCCTTCCAACAACTTGAAAGTTAAAACCCATATCTCATTAGTAAACCAACCTTGTACAAATATAGAACAAAATTAAAAACATAATAGATAATAGGAAATAATAATATCTTGGTCGCTTATTTATGTTATTTCTAAATTCTAATAGAAATTGTAGGTTATAGAATCTAATATAAATTGACAAAAAAATTGTAAATTAATTAATAAAATTAAAACAATTTTATCTTTTTTTTTTTTTCAGATAAATAGTGTTTTATCTTTTATCTTTATCTAGATACATTTTTATTTATCTTTGCTCAACACTGATTAGTACTCTCATCAGCAGTATCAGCTCTTATTTTTTGATGATTTAATTTGCCATACACATGTCGTATATTGTCTTTAAAATATTACGAATCGTACTAATTTTAACGTCATTTTTCAGATCCGTTCGGCCGACGATGAGACAAGATGCGAGGTGTGTCCCGAGGGAACATTGCCGGATAGCGGCCGGCAACAGTGTCTGGATATACCGGAAGCTTTCCTGCGTGCCGGGAGCGTCTGGGCGATCGGAGCCATGGCCTTGTCGACGGCTGGCGTGGCCGTCACTCTCTTGGTGGTCGCGGTGTTCGTCAAACACAACCACACGCCCATCGTCAAGGCCGCCGGTCGCGAAGTCTCATACGTGCTCCTGTCTGGCATACTCCTGTGTTACATGATCACTTTCGTGCTGGTTCTCAAACCCACAGACATCGTTTGTGCTATACAGAGGTGATTTAACCTATACAAATCACGTATTTAGTGTGTTTTCGTGTCCAAAAGCCACACAAATCTTTCTTAAGTAAAATTACCGGAGAAAAATTCCTTAAAAAAAAAAAATTATTAGTATTCGATACCAAAGCTAACGTTAATTTTTTTTCTAATTTNGTCAATAATCAGTAATAATCAACAATAAAAGAAATGTTTTTAAAATCATCTAATTGAATTTCAATTTTCAGATATGAAATAGAAAAATATAGCTTTACCTCTTATTCTGGTAATAACAAGGTAGGAGATATGGATAACCATTTCTTTGAAATACGCGGAATATTTTATAAAATATCCAAAGGTAATTGAAAAGCTTGCAAAGGACGTTGCAACACGAGTTCAAAAAGTAATTAATATTATTAAAAAATACATCGATTGTGAATGAAGAAACACACTCATTTGTAATTTTTAGTTGAAACAATCAAAAAACTAGAAAATCAAAATATGCCTTTTTTAGGTTATTTAATATATTGGAATTTTTGTTTTAAAATTTAATTCTTTTTGTAGTTCGTAATTCATAAGTAAAAAGCAAAATACATTAAACATTTCTGCATATTTTTCAAAAACAAATTTTTATGTTTCCAGTAAAAATAACATTTTTATTTAAAACTTATCTAAGTAGAAAACTGAAAGAATCATAATCCAAATTTAAAAAATTGAAATCTGTCAAATATTATTCCTACTCTTTCTTCTGTTTTTTAGAATTAAAAATAATAAATCGGTTTGTTTTCAAGAATGTTATTTTTGAAAAATGTAGAAAAATATATATTCGGACAAATTACAAAACACAAAAAGTTAGAAACTTAAATTTGACCAATCCTCCCCTCTCTTGTGTTTTTTTATCCAAAACAATAGCCACTATCCATTTCAAAATGGTATCACGATGTTACACATAATATATTGTAATTTTTTTTTCAAATTTGCTTGTCACAAAATCTGTCCGGAGTAAAACTTTATTGAGTAATCGCTGTGGTGAAAAAGTTTAACGTTGCAAAGAGAAATACACGATCGTTCGAGAACCGTTTGCGAAAAATCGTAAAAACTAACTCCAATAACGAAGTTCGTAAACTTTTTAATTACATTAAAAATAATAAAACTCTACGTGACAGATGGACAAATGGAATTTTATAGTTTTTCTATTATTTGTTCCGACAAAAATATTTTTGTGCGTTTCCTAAAAGTTCACATTTATACGAGAACACTTTTGTTTTTCCATTTTCTATCGTTAATTTTCAGTTCTCTTTGATAATTTTTGCCAAACGCAAAATTGACGTAACGACCATGAAATACAGTTATTATTTAATTTGATTGTCATAGTCCAGAAAATACAATTTTAAACAAATTTATATTACCAGTGGAAAGGAGTGAAGTGGAGTGACAAAGCAAGATAGGATATACAAAAGAGGTAGTTAAGGCGGGGAATTATCAATAATAGATAAAATGAGAGAAAGTAAACTGATATGGTTTGAGCATGTTATGAAAATAGAGGAATGGGAATCGTAAGAAACGATATTAAAATAGGATAAAAAAATGGTATGAGTACATCCCACGAGCCCGAGGTAGATGAGGTCAAGAAGAAGTTTGGTACGAGGAAGGTCAACCTCAAATAGTTTAATAGATGGAATAAATGCGAAGGAGAAAAAGGAGAAGAAAAATGTATACAACCGATCAACAATAATTAAATAAGCTATGATAAGGAGGAAGTGGTAACGAGGAGTCGTAACATAAGGATTTGGATATTGGGAGATAAAATTGTTCTTATTTTATTTTCGTTTAATACTGTGTCTAACAGTGTGGGACAGATGCAGTATAAAAACGACAAACAGAATATTTTTCCAGAAAAAAAAATTGACATACAAACCTACAAAATATATTTTATTTGAAAAGTGTTTTAGACCAGTTCATATTAAAATATCCATAATAATAATAGTTCAAATTCTATAACTGTGTTTACATAACACCAATTTACTATACAAATTTATAATTTTTTTTAAAATATACAGACATCACCATTTCTGATCAATTCGGTAGTCACGTGTAGATTATCTTATGAAGAAGACGGAAATACGTCGCAATTGGGTGGACCACTGGTTTAGATGAAAGGTGGGGTGGTAATTTAATGCATAATTGTACGCGACGATTTACCATTGCTAACGAAAAACGATTTTGGGCGGAGTTTGGTTAATAGTGTTGCTTTTTCAACAATATACATGTCATATTTAGGTAAAATAATTATATGCTTTCTTTAATAATATTTATTTCATATTATACTTATTTTCCAGTATGTCTTTCCAATGTCTTTTTCCGGTTTTTCCCATTTATTACGAAAACAGCTTGAAAAATCAAAAAATGACTAAAGTACCACCCCAGTCAGATTTCCTTTCAGAAAAAGTGCTATCATTGTAAATTGGAGAAAAATTTCTGATAAAAAAAATTCTCCACAGATAAAAAATAAAAATAACAATAATTGTAAAACCAAAACATTCCTCGCTCCACTCAGAATTTAATAACTATTGAACACTTTGTTTAGTTTAAAATATTTTTATATTCGACATACATCGATTACCTCTAAAGCAAGTTCCACATTTGTATTTTAGATTTTGAGCCGAGTGACAAATATATTGATTTTACAATATTTATTAATTAATTATTTTTTTTATCTGTAAACAACATATTCTACCAACAATTTTGCTCAGATTTACAATAATAGCACTTTTTCAAAAATAAATCTGACTGGGGTGGTAATTCAGGGAAATCATTTTTAATTTCCCCGTGAGTTTTCCCAATATATTAGAAAAAACCAGAGGAAGAACCGGAAAATGTACGAAATGTAGTTATTAGTTATTAGTTAAAAAATATTACGGCCTTGTGAAATTTAAATAAACGTTTGAATTAAATGTTTTTTTTTTTAAATGACAATAATTCAGAAAGTTCTACAAATTATTTAACAGGTCATCGCATAGAATCAATTTTCGTCAGCAATGGCTTATCTTTGCGATGTCAATAACTATGTATCATACCGCCCAACTTCAAATCTTCAACACTAATACACCTGTCAACATTGTCGGGTTTTTCTTTTGATTCTTTTACCGAAATGAATTTACAATTATATAATATTTTATGTTCCATTTTTTTTTTTTTTTTTTTTTTTTTTTTTTTCAAAAATCAAATTGGTGATCATTTTAACAATTATGTAAAGAACGGCGTTATGTATAAGCAATTTTGTGGCATGCGCGCGTTTGTGCAATGAACATCGGTATCCGCTGTTTTCTTTTTTCACGTTATTTTATTATGTTACGTGGGTATATTAAAATGCAATAAATATTGCCTATCGATATGATTGTGAAAAATAACACAATCATAAATTCGTAATAGTTGATAGTTATATTATCGTGATGTTCTAAAATTGATAGAGTAACGATAAACATTCTGTGAACATACAGTATAAATAGAAAAATAGTTCTATTTCACTGTCGTTTCGAACTCTCACAAACATACGTTCCTACTGCATACCCTGTAATAGTCACTATCACAATAGTTAGAACACTGACTATTACGAAAGTCACTATCAATCGTATGGATCAGACTTCACACCGATCGATTAATTTTTATATAATTCATCGGGCGTTCGATTTGACTGCACTAAATTATATATGTCCCGCATTACAAAAAATGTATTTCCAAAACAACTGCTGTTTTTATCGATCGTATAGAATGTTGTAAGTACCTAATCTAAATGCCGAATAATGAAATACATTTTTTCGTTCCGGCGGTTAAAATGTAAATAAAACAGCGGTGAATACTAATTTTTGTTGAAAAACTTTGCACGTTTCGAACAATATTGTTTTTAAACGTTATTATATGAACTATAAAACATTTT
Source organism: Cinara cedri (assembly GCA_902439185.1). Classification (NCBI taxonomy): domain Eukaryota; kingdom Metazoa; phylum Arthropoda; class Insecta; order Hemiptera; family Aphididae; genus Cinara; species Cinara cedri. The sequence continues at coordinate 993,487 of CABPRJ010000955.1, read as the reverse complement.
GCAAATCGCTCAACATCATAATATTATTACTTCCCTAACCACTGAAAAATAAGTAATAAAATTACTCGAATATAGTTATTTAAAAAAATAAAACTAATTTTTGTGAAATACTAATTCTGTATTAGTTCGAATAAATTAATTTTATTAATAAAATTAATTAAGTGATATTAAGGATAACCGCGTTTTGTTTAAGCAAAAAAATCAAGCGAATTTTTTCTAACCAATTTTGAATTTTGATTTGTATGATTTCATATGACCATTAAAAAATATAAATGCTAAGTACTATAACTATATAACTGCAGCAGATGTATAGAGTATATGTGTACAATGTATAGGGTGAGGTCCGCCTTTCGAAAAACGAGGCTAATCCTCCGTGTTACATCCGATTGCATGGAATAATTTCCCAGTTAAAACTAACCGAGTTAATTGCTCAAAATTTTAATTTCATCGCTTTGTATAATGTTTCTGAAACCCGTTTAGCATAATATAACTATACGTTGGATGTATAACTATTACGCCAACGTCGTCGTATTCGTAAAACCTGCAGCAGCGCTGAGTTACGGTCGAATTTATGGAAGGGAAAAAAAACGCAATTAGCTTTTATGAAATACGTTCGCTGTCGCACGTAAAAACAAAATGTTAATCTGTAGGTAAGAATTTATAAACCAAAAATTCTCCTATTTCATTCCGCCGGAAAAATACATTTATCTCGGAATTTGTCACTTGCATTCACCTTATCGTCTGATCGATTGAATTACGAGTATTATTGCGTTTTCTGACGAAACTGTTCCCCCGGCATGATTATCCATTAACCAACATTATTGATCTACTCCCATAAGTGGTAATAATAAATTATTTTTTAATAATATTTACAAACGATAATCGTATTGAACAAGTCAAAACGACGTACGGTAAAAATAAAAAAAAACCCACTCAAGTATACGCAAATGGGAATGGACACCCAATCTCATGGTTCTTCCATGAAAATAGAAAACGGCACGGGCTACAAATTGATCGATCAAAATGATGCACTTATTTCACCGAATTTCCGGAGAAATAAAAATGACAAGCAATAGTTGGGCGAACTCGTTATAAATATTATACTTGTATAAATAACGTCCAACCTATTTGTATCCAAATCTTTATAAAATCTTAGTCCACAGTAACGATAGTGTTATCAAAATAAATCATACAAAATATTATATTCTTATAATATCAAATATTACAGGCTATGGTTAAATATAACTAGGTATGTGTATTGATTACATATTAATTTATTAACATTATTTGTTTATAATTATTTGTACATTACACATAATAATAAGGCAGAAATACGAAGATTAAAATCATTATCACTCGATTTTTCATTCCGCGATATGTTAATGTGATTTAGATTTGGGTGTATATAAATTCGCATAACTAAAATAATTCGTAGTTCTATAATTCCTAAATAATAGGTATCAAGAGTTTTATAACATATTATGATTTTTCTGTTTTCCCGTACCTATCTGTTCGTCTGTTAAACAGACTACGCTTAGTATTGTTTGTTACCGTGTCAACGATAATAATCATAACAACCATTATTATAACTAATACTGTATATCTTTTTCAATAAACAATCTTATTTAAATGTAGTTATTTTCGGAATGTTAATCTCTAAATTTAAATTCTGCCGGAGCTTTGAGATGGGAAGCAATTGAGAATTCGCCGTCTGATTTTCAGTTAGAATTCTATAATAGGGTAGTTTTTAATAAACTGTTATCCTTCCTTGAAAGTTATGTGGATCATAAAAGTTATTTTTGTTCGATTTTTATTGATATAATTTGTGAAAACGACCTCGTTCCCCACCCTCCCATTATAAATATAACGTCGTAGCATAATAAATCGTAAATTTCACTCGCCAATAAATAATAATATTGTTATGGACGAACGGATTTGAATAGATATACATCGTTAAATTACTAATGTAATTCAAAACAAATGTTTTAAAAAAAAATACAAATTAAATATTATACTGTAGTTGATAAAAAAATAAAAAAAAAAAAAAAAAACGATAGTCGAATTAATTCTATCGGTAATGCATGCATTGTATTATCTGTACGCTTTAATAGTACTTCATCATACAACAATATCGACAAACGGTTTTAATACCATCCAACACCAATATTTACGATTCAAAAATATACAGGATGATTATTCAATAATGAAATAGTCCAACGAATATTTATATTCAGGCAAAGCCGAAACAATGGGCCCTGAGAGGAGGGCGGGAATTTATCCACGGGCGTTTTCGCGTATTTTTGTTATGCATATTTATTGGTAGATACTTCTTTAATTTTATTTTTCAGTATCTTAGGGGACTATAAGAGAAATGGTTTCGCATTATATATATATATATATATATATGTAAATGGGACTGAAGAAAGAGCGCATAAAGCGTAGGTGGTATTTTTATCCCGGAGTGTATTAATCCTAGTTCCGGCACTGATTTAGGTTATTTTTCATCCATAAATTGAATTTCATTTATCAATATTTTAACTACAAATATTAATTAACCATCGAAATGTCCGCACCCCAAACACATACCGATTATAACCATTCTTTTATTTTTAAATAATATCATTCCGCATTTTAAAACACTGGAATTAGATAGAGAATGTTTGTCAGCGATTTGTTGTCTGTTGCTTGTTTTTTTTTTTTTTTTGATTTAAGTAATTGTTTGACCATAGATTTATTAGAACTGAAAAGTATTTAAATACCGATATCAAATAATAGCTAGTAAAAATAAATAATAACAATAATAATTTTTTTTTTTTTTAAAAAAAACTGATACTGATCGTTAAGATAAGATAATATATAGGGCAAACAAGTTAATATTATATACTCTGTATAGCGATAAATTATTGAAAATAATTGCTTAACCGTAAGTGTTTTCCGAGAAAAAAAAATTAGTGTTACATTGTAGGGAGAGTAGTCTAAATAGCAATGAATTTCATATTTACGAGTATCTCGTAATCACTGGTTCGCGTGAGAAAAACAATCACCCTGTATATTAGAATCGATCTTCAATTGTATTTAAATGCATTGTGATATTTTATACCACAATGCTGTACCGTGATGTTTGTGTTTGTTCAAATACTTAACGAACGATAGCCGTTTGCCTGTCGCGGCCCCGCTCGTCTGAAATTTCAGTCGAAGCGCAAATACCAAATCATTTTCATAAGCTGGCGGGTTTTACGTGTTCAGTTTAAAGAAGCGATAACACGATATCATAAGGTCCGTTCGTTACAGTAGGAATCCAGTCTCGTCCCTAATCGAAGAAGGATCGGCTATTATCGAAATTAAATCTATAATATGTTCTTCGAAATAAGTAAACTTATCAATATTTTTACCATTTTTTTTTTTTTTTTTTCAAAATGTTAGGTTCTTGGGATATCCAAAACAATTTTAAGCATTTTACTATGTGTTTTTTTTTTTTTTTTTGTTTCTGCAAACAAAATTCTACTTTTTTTTAATGTTTTTTCCATCTGTAGAGTTTTTCATTTTATGTTTTGAGGAACTTTTTTTTTGATTTTCCTTGTAGTGTTAATAATAAATAGGATATACTGGTGATTCTTTTATATTTTTTGTTGATATCTGAGTTTCCTTAGAAACAAAGGAAAAATATACAATATGGAATCATTTTTTGTTAGCAATTTTGTCCTATCCTGTTGTGCACAAATATAAATTAAATTACTCTATGTATCTTCTATTCAAACTTTCCTCCTGATAAATGGCACACTCATTAACTGTATCAACCCTATTTTTTTTAACCCGCTGACCATTGTTATTTGTGTTACGTTTTATTTTTAAATTCGTTGTTTAAGTATACTTTTAACTTTCATACGCTTGCATCACAAACTCCCAGAAAATACCACGACTGATGTTTAATACCCCATTGTATTATAGACCCGAAGCTCCCTACTGGGAAGCATTTATTAGCCTTTTCCAGGGTATAATTACTTAAAGTTACACACCCAATTGATGTTCGACCAATGTGACCCGAAGGGAAGCATTATTTATACCGTTCCTTGATCTTCATAATATGATCCTTAAATCGAAATACCCACTCATCGACCCTCGGGTCACGCCATTCCGTGTCCCTTCTTTTCTTATCTCAAATTTAAATATAACGATTTCGTTAGAGAAAAGGTGGTTTTTTTTCAGTGAAAAACTCGGTCTCTTAGGTCCACGCATAATCATTTTCTTCAAAAGACACGCCCACATAATATTATTTGTTTTTGAAAAAGATTTTAGTTTTATCAAAACAAAACCGTAAGTATACCGCGGGAATGACGTGTTAAATAACAAAATTCGGTTTTAGATTTCCAATTTGATTTTTCTAAACTATAGCCACGACATTTGATGAATATTAAAAATGGTTTTGATTCGGTTTATTTGTTTTATAATTCATCTTCTGGTCTGTCTAAAATTTGTATAATACGAGTATTATATTATTATTATTTTCATTTTCATTTCCATTTGTGTGTTGAGTATTATTTGAAATTTGAGATTCGATTTAAAAACATTATACGAACTGAACGTAATGATGAGGAAAAATCCACCGTACAAATGCAGGATGATTTTTTTTTTTTCAGAAGATGTTTAATAATTTTGATTTCTATTTATGTTTTTTTTAAAAATCATTATGAAATTGCTTATTTTAACACAGTTTTTAAATTGTTACCTCTAATCGTCTATTTAGTTACGTTAAATGTGTATAAACTTTGGTTGTTAAATTGGAATAACTATTTGAAAAATTATAATAAAAACATTATAATTTAAACATGACATTTTAATACTATGTATTATTTTATTTTATTGCATTCTTAAAGTTATTACGCTATAATGTTAAGCATTATTTTATTGAAATCTACCTTTTCATAATTTTCTGTATGTTTTACATAATCAAGAGTAGACTTTTTTTGTCGAAATATAGTCAAAAACGGATTTTGTATTGCTTATTATTAAAGAAAAAATATAATTCATAAATTTTAACGTAATTGTTTACGGCCACCAGTTACCACTATATTATAACAAATAACACTACAGTCCAAAACTTCGAATTTGAACAATGAACAGATGAACGGAAAATCAAACTTGATGATTGTATATACTAAAATGGTGAATCGATAACAATTTAAAACTTGCCAAAACCTTAATAAATCTACAAATAAACGTTGTAAATAAAGATTATCCATTCGGTATATGTGTTAATCAAATAACCGAAACAACTGAATAATCGTAATAACCGAATAATCGATTTTCAGTGTGTCAGTATACTCATTTACTTCGGTAAACTAGTATACCGGCATTTCGATGAACCGATATTATAATAATTTTGTAATTTCTAAAAAAAAAAAAACAAATACAATTTTTACACAAAATCTTAATAAATGATCTATGAACCGTTATAAAAATTTTGCCTTGTTTAGCGAATATTAGTTTTATTAAGAACTTTACTATAAATCGTGATATTATTTTGTAGGTATTTTTGCGTTTGGCACGAGTACCTATTAATACTGAATGTTCAGTGTACCGATTTTGCGACCGGAAAATCTCGGCGTACAATAATCGTGTCGCCTAAACCGCTGCAATACGTATACTTATTTATAGGTTAGGTACGCACGTATTTTTGTTTGTCCTCTTGAGTACGTGTTTGGGTGCACAGGGAATCTCTTGTGAAAACCCAGTGAAAATAAATAATACCGTATAATACACATGATATACATACATAATGCATAGAAAATTATACATTCGTTGCGACTTGTGAGCTTGATGCTGTGTATAAGATATTCCATGGGCGTTTCAAAATATATAGGTAAATACCTTTTTACTATTTATTTCTCTACATTTTTGGTATACAGGATGATTACTTTTTCATAATGATCCAGTGATTTTCTCGAACGATTTCAAGTTCATTTGACATCTCTTTTTTATCCGAACATTACGGAATTCTTTAGGTATTATTCTATTATGATGTTCAAACATTATTACTTCTAGGTACTCATTGTGTCATAAATATAAATATTTACTTTTGATTTTCAAACTAAAACCCTTTATTTGAACATAGTTTCGAACAGAGAAAATTTTTCTAAAAAATGTGTTAATATGTACAAGGCTAACATCTAAAATACCTATTATTCGTTATAACAGTTAAAAATGTATATGTGAAGCGTATAATAGGGAAGATATTTCGTACCTATTTTTTCTTTCCCATTATTGCAGTTCCAATTTTGAACAATTAAAACTAATAAATAGTAAATTCGATATTCATGTTTTGTATATCAAAAGTTTTGGACAATCTTGACAGTGCAATCGACGCTCCAGATCTATTAACAGTCAGCCATCTCTTTCCGGATCCCCTCTTACTCTATCAGGATATACTCCCTGTTCTATTTGCCTCAATACCTTTACTTGATTGACGTTTAATCAATGATGCTTAATTTGGGCCTGTTCAACCATTTCCTTTAGGTTTAAGTCACTCCGTTGCTGTCACCTCTCTTACCTAGTCCTGGTTAACTATAAGATCTCCTTATAATAAATTGCCTATTTTGGCGTTTAAATTAATAAATTACTAAATAAAATAATTATTCTCATTTAAAACCTGGTTTGAAGAGGTAATTCAGCCCTTCGACAATTATTGAAAAGTCAAAAAGTTTATTTATTTCCACGAAGTAAGTGATAAGGGAAAATATTTCTAAATTAATATAATTATATGATTCTATATAATGACTGAAGAAAACCAAAATTAATTTTACGTTACCATATATAATCTGGATCATGATAAAATAATTATCTCCTGTATATTTCGTATTAGTGGTTTTGAGCAACAAATTCCTTACTCGTATTAGTCTTTTCGACAATAATGGTCACACACGTCAATTTATAAAAACGTTTTATGTGTAATATAATAAAAAGTCTGTACAATATAAGGAATATATGAATTCAAAAACGAAATGATTATTTTATTCGCTATTTTTTTTAGAAAATATCGGTTACTTATAAAGTATTTCATCTTGTAATATATATTAAAGAAAAAGAGGAAATAAACGCACCACCCCAGAGAGTATAGGAAGTCATTTTATTGATGGAAATCAGATTGTAGGTGTGTTATGGTATGCGTTATAATACTCGCCACATAACATTTAATTAATATGTGTGGTGTGTAATAAAATGACATAACTACATATAATGTATAACACTTGTACAAGCGTGCAGTGGTCTACCGATAGCAAGCTATTAATTTGTTGTGTTTATGTATTCTAATTAATATCCTATTGTATGAATATATTAATTATCTCTTGCATTGATTATTCTGTTTGAAGTTTATTACTCAAATGTAAGGCGCAAGATATTAGAATACGCAGATCTCGAAAAATCGTTATAGTTTGTTACCCGCCAATTGGTTTATTTACATATTTAAATTGACGTAGTTCCACTGTCACTCCTTCATCAAAACCCCTATAACAATTCGATACCTATTTGGCTGTACTGAGCAGATGAGTATTAGATAAGTGATTACTTACAAATGTGTGCTCTACTTACTTGTGTAACGAATCTTTACCGACGTATCGTTGTATAGCCGTTGTGAGGACGTGTGTGAAAAGGTGAGCAGATATGTATACAGTAAGAATTTAGTGTACGTACGTATACGCTGTGGGAAAACAGATTTTTGAATTCGTTATAATAATTTGCACAAATTTCATTTACCGGAAATAGAGACATGGAAGCTCTTTAAAATGAGAGAATGAATTATTTAACGATCCCTTACTTCCCTTACATCTCAGAACATTATAGATAACTGTTTGTCCCGATAGACGATTACGAGCAATTGTATGCCATACTGTGTTCGAACTAGTCGAAAGCAATGTGTTATGTATGGCTGTATTTATTTATAAGGTGATGGAAAAAAACAAATACGTATAGTTGTATTGTAAAAATTAAATTACTATTGATACAACTACCAGTTATAGGATATATGGTATGACCAAATACAACAGTCCATCTACTGTATCTGCTACTTTCGTATTGGTTCGGGCGAATTATTTAAGTATGTTGAAAGCGAGTTAGCAAAGAGTAAGTGCTTCTGTCGGGCGAACCCAGAGAAGTGATTAAAGTGGGGGCACATCTATGCGGGCAATGCGTATAATTATATATCGTGATTTAATGTGCGGTATACTTAAGTGGTAACACTAATATCATTAATGATGAAACTGGTAATTGTATTACGTCACCTTTGAACATGTATTACGAATATTAAATAGTAAATGTATTACATTCTTTTGTTTTGTTCCTAATATTTTGATAATAATATTCGATTAAATCGTATACTCCCGTAAATATTTGATTTGTTCGATTGAACTAGTGATAAGTATTATCGAATAGTTGCTATCGAACTATTCAATTATTGGTCGCATTCGAACTGTTCGAATAGTTTATAAATTCGATAACTTCTACAGAACAAATAGTTTTTATTCGAATAGTCTTGAAATGTTTTTATTTTAAAAATATCACTGTACATAATTTGTTAAGGCCCATCACTAGCCGGCTTGGGTAGCTAGAATAGTGGTAGGGGCTTAGCCCCGGGTTGACCCACCGACGTCAACTTAAAACCTAGGTGGTACCACGGGAGGGGGGAGGCCCGCTTCACGCCGGACCGGCTTGCCGCTCCGGACTTAGTGCCCCCCGCGGTTGAGGCGCCTACTTCGGCTGCAACGTGGTGGCTGTGGGACCAGCGCAAGATAGTAGAAAAATCACTGACCTAGTGAGACGTAAGGAGCCCACGCGACGCAGTCGTACCCGAGTCGAAAAGTACGGGCCGGTTCGCCGGCCCGGTGCTGGTGGCCCTCAGGCGACCCAGGCACGCCGCACGGGCTTGCCGCTGCGGACACACTGACAACCCCGTCTCTTGAATAGCGCCCAGCGCTAACGTAAGGTACGTGGGGGATGACGGCGAAATCCCGACCCAAATCTAGGCTCCTCGTGTACATAATTTGTGTGGAGGCGCGACACACTGCAGGTAGTATTTCGTAAGATTTACAAATCCTGTTCATATGAAAGTAGGTAATGTAAAATCTACTATATTCGATACCTAATATCTACCTACCTTATATTCGAATTGTTTTGTGTAACACAAACATTTTAATAATATGAGAGAAAATACCCGAAAGAACAATTGTCGGAAGTTTTTTTTTCGGTAATAGGAAAAAATAATATTTAAACGAGATGTTCGATAATTTCTCCAAATTATTGATAGTAAAAACTATTCAAAAATACCCATCACTAGGTTGAACAAATAATTGTAACCTATTAGTTGTTTTATGCTTATAATATATAATATTTAAGTATTTACGAAATCGATCAAATAAAATTTAATTAATTATATCGTTTTACTGTAGATATAAAAATTAAAATTGATACTAACAAAACAGTTTTTGAGATTCTGAGAGAATGAGGACTGTATTGGTTTTACTATGTATTTATTATTTGTTTAGTTTTTTGTGTAAATAAATTTTCTACCTGAGATTTTACTATATTTAAAACATTTATAAGAATTTTCTTGTAGTATATTTCATCTAGTTGATTCGTTGCCGTTGTTTTTTGATCTGTCTTGTCATTTTCCCAATAAATACGAAGAACTATCAATATTGTTGTTGATGTCTGGGTCATTTTGACAACAAGGAAAAAATACTATATTTATAAACTATACGTATTCATGGTTTAAATTTAGGTACCTAATTCAAAATATTATCTCAAGAATTTTGTTGTAGTTTTATTTTAGTATTCTTCATTATTACACATTGTTAATCGTTTTATCCTTGATTTCAATTACATTACCCAATTCAAACAAAAAACAACTAAAAAAGTGAAACTTCTATTTTTCATTTTTCGTTTTTTTAGGGCAGTTTAGCATTTTAGTTTCATTTTTCAATTGTGCATTATTATTATTTCTCTAAAAGTCCATTTCGGCAATTTATTAATAACATTTTCCGATAGTTTTTATTTCATTTGAATCCGGACACTACTAACTACTGATTATCCTCGTAAAATAATGACAACTAAGAGTTTTTCAACCACACACAACAGATACTAATTAATTATTTCTTTATTAGTCTTTCTCGAAAACCTCTCTGCTGTAAGTTATTTTTATACCCATTTTTAATCTATTTTAGGTTTCGCCGAATTTTAAAATAAGATAGTAAGGTATTAAAATTTTAATCTGCGATGCGGTAGTTTTAATTATTTATTTTCGCAGACATATACATACACGCTGCAGTACTCGCCACGCGTCCGATATCCATGGAACGTTTTTCCGATGTAAAACGACTGTTAATCTTTTTAAATATAATATTAATCTAATCCCAATTTTGCGAAAATGGTAATTTCCGTCATTCTAACAGTTTTAATTAAACTCCCTCCGTGCAGTAGGAACGTTTTATAGTGTTTTTTTTTTTATCTCACGTGACGTTAAATTAAAAAATATACATATTATAATATTTGAATTTCATTTAATGTATGTACATGTTCTTTTTTTAATTTTTTTTTTAAGGCGTCTGTCGTTTTTATACAATACATTATTGTCTAGAAACCGATTAAAATTTATTATAAATGATTATTGGATTTATTATAAGACTTCTAACATTGGAATGTTGGTTTTGCGCACCTGTGAAAAAAAGGCTAGGGAAAAAATTGTTTCATGTTACGATAAAGCCAAATCTGTAATTTTACATTGCATATTTACTTTTTTTTACGCGTTTTGAAGATTTTTAACTCAATTTTTAAAAATAACGACTAAAGTCTTGAAAATCGACAATTTTTTAAAAATATTTAAAGTGTAATTTTCATTCTCAGAAAAATGAATATTCAATAAAATAATATTATATATTTTATTAATTAATCAATTAATGTAATGTACACATGTATACTTAATTAAATCAATAAATAAAAAAAAAATAAAAAAAAAAAAAAAACGTTCGTTAAAACCAAAAGTGCTTTTTTCATTTAGCATGGCATATGATTAAATTAGGTAATTATTTTACTTATTTTAGACGGTTTTCTGCAAGTCAGAGCATAATATCTTTAATCTTTAAGGGATTTTCTGTGCATAAGTGTTTGCATATTTAATGATTTTTTTTATTTATACATTCTCTGCTCTACTTATTATGTACATAACTTGTTTAAATTTTTACTATTGAGCTAGGAAATAACGTATAATATAAAAAGTCATGTTTCGAACGACTTTTATTTGTTAATAATAATGTGTTTGATTGGTATCTTCAGACATGTGTGGCTAAAATTAAAAATTATTTTTTGCCTTTTCCCCGCCTATTTGCCAGTCATTTGCACGGATGAACAATAATTATGCCTATTTTCCGATTAGTTTCGAATCGACCGAAACGATAACAGAGAAAGCTTCTAATAATATTTACATTGCATTTACAGTAGGTCCATTTTAATGATAGGTTCGTATTTGGCTAAATAACTGTTAAGTATTGAGACGATATGGCGTGGTTTATAGTTGTGAACCGCGCGAATTACGAATTATTATACACATTTGACTATATTGAAATTTCGGATTGTCAAATCCAACACTCCGACATTGAAACACTTTCGCGGGTAAAATAAAATCGTTGCTCCTTATCGTTAAGATATCGTCGCGAAATCGTCGGAAATGCCCAAAAAATTATATATAATAAAATACATTGGTTTGTAGGCTACATACAATTAGGTTTACATAAAGTACGTGCAGTATAAACATACTTCATAAAAGTACCTATACCTATACATACAATTGCAATTTGTCGAATTTAAATTAAATTGTAAGTATACACAACGCGTTAACTGCATAATGGGCAATCAATATAATATAGGATCTAAACCTAAAACGGTAAAACAACTCGCGTTATAGAAAACAACGTCAACGATATACGTTGGTTTCCCCATTAATAATCATTATTATTGTCTAATATTATAGTATTTATGTGTTTTAGATTCGGCGTCGGATTCTGTTTCACCGTCGTGTACGCGGCGCTTTTGACGAAAACCAATCGCATATCACGAATATTCAACGCCGGCCGGCGAACGGTCAAACGTCCGAAATTTATATCACCTAAATCGCAGTTGGTCATCTGCATGGGACTCATATCCATCCAAGTGAGTAAAAATTAAGAAAATTTCGAAAAATATTTAAAAAAAAAAAAAAAAACAACCACCCCGATGCCCCTACTAGACAAAATTCACTATATAGAAGCCGTCTACGATATCGATGTTCGAAACGAGATTTCCGGTAAAAATATGTAAACAAACAGAAAAAAAAAAGCGCGTACCCGTAGTAAAACTATTATTGCGTTCCTCGCTGCGCTCAAAATCTGTAATAAATAAAAAATATTTTTTTTTTTTTTGAACGGTAAGTACTAAACAAAATTGAAAAAAAAGTTCCCCAAAAAAAAAAAAAAAAAAAAAAAAAAAAAAACACCTAACAATTTTCTATTATTTTTTGTAAAGTTAAAACCGTACAAGTTATTATATATTGGCATTAACGTGAATTAATTAAAATCAACCATCTAGGATTTCCAACAGTAGAACTCGGGGCCCCTGGTTCACTAAACTCGTAGCATCATGTGGCCCCCTGAGATGACACCATTACCTGGGTCTATATAAATCATTATTTGTCTCATATATTTCAATCGCGTCCTTCCCAGTACTATATGTGCATAATCATGTGTCCAAAACGCGTCCACGCGTTCAATGGTCATCGAACCGTTAAAGTTCCCGAAAGAAACTCGCAATCGAGTCCCGAAAATGTATCGTCTAAAGTCAGTCGAATAATAATAATAATACAAATATCTGCTGTAAAAAATCGTTCCGATCGCTGCACATATATCAGAGGAATCTATAAAAGTATTTTATTCAATCAAATATTTGTTTTCCGAATTTCGCATATTTATATAGTTTCGGGATTTATAATATTGTTATATAATTCGCTTATATATTACTCGAGTTGGGCTAGAAAATGAAAATAATATTTTCTGAACAGGGAGCATACCGGAAAATTAGTTTCGAACGAGAAATAATAATATCCTCCCGCCCGGAGTACGGGGAGTGGGACAGTATATTTACTATAAAAATTACTCTCGGATGTGTGCAGACACGGAAAACAAAATGAACCGAAGTTGTGTAGGTAACGAAATGTTTACACAATAATAATAATTTAATAACGTGTACGGCGTATAATATTTATTTTTAACGTGTAACAGTGCTGCCTGCAGTCGTTCACTTTTTTTCACTAACAGACTTGTTAATTGTCCATTATTTTTCGCTATTGAATTACTTAAACAATTTAAAATAGCGACCTAAGTTGAATTCACACGATGTGGCATTCACCGAACTTTGATTCGTGAACATAGTTTGATATTTTCTGCATAAAAAACAGTGTGGATAAGACGTTCGGCAGACGTTATCTATATTGCCATATGGATAGCAGTTCGGCAAATAACGAATATTTTCCATTGCTTGTCGGCAAAAAGTGCCGAATCGTAGGAAAACTAATGTTTGCCGAACAACGACATTTTTGTGCCAACACACGTTGCCCGAATGTTCGTCAAACAAATTATAACAATACCAATCAATAATCTCATGTTGTCATTGTCTGTCCGGTATAAATCATACATTGTAGATCGTTCCAACTAACATAATATTATGTGGGAACTAGGATTGAAAACTGGGAGGGGGGAGATCGGAGCCAAATCACAAATAATTCACATGTACCGAACATAAGTGTATGATTTTAACGTATTTGGGATTTGGCGAACATTTGATATTCGGCGAATGCAACACCCTGTGGAAACGGTTTTAGTAAGAATAACGTGTTTTATTATTATGTAGTTCTACAGTGTCTCACCGTGTTTTTCCGATGCTTACATCACCGTTAACATTCTATTTTTTCAATCGGATTGTGTGTGAGAGGGTCACATATTTAGAGAAAAATTAAATTTTAATTTTTACCGATTTGTTACTAAAAAAAAAAAAATAATTTTATTTGTTCACTTTTGCAAATTATCAAAGTAGCCACAATTAATGGATATTATTCTAACATTTAAATGTATCATGCCTTTAAATTACTTTTATTCGTGTCGGAATCATGTAGCGTACTGTGATTGTGATTCCTCGTCGCATAATGTAGTAGTGACCAATTGGATATCTTTTTTTTCATACCTCATATTTTTACAATTAAAACGGCTATTATCAAAAACGGATTATACATTATTGTGTATGTTTATTGTTAGGATCAAATTTGTAAAATAATATTTATGACAAAGTGACTATTTTGAACATTTTAAAATTGAATAAATAAAAAGTTATTTTTTTCTAGTGATAAAAGGATAACATGATAATTCAATTTTTCTCTAAATATATACTCGTATATCTGCCTAATAGGTATTGTCTATTTCACACAATATCCGATTGAAAAAAAATATAGATAATTAATAAACGTATTAGCAAAGAGAAGACGTCTGAGTAGGACACCTTGTATGTAGATATAAATTCATTAATTAAAACTAAACCATCCCTAAAAATTACTAGGCATTTAAGTTACTGTTAATTCGGCTACTGGGACATGTGAGGCAATTTCTTGGCGTCCATCTACACTAATTCAATCTTATTTTATTATATTATCTTCTCGTATTTTTTTGTTCTCGAAATGCTATTACCATCCCAATACCATTCTCTCTGGGTATCCTAACTTGCCTAACTTAATCTCTAACTGTTCAGGTACTCATCAACGGTGTGTGGATGCTGGTCAGTCCGCCGAAGGCCATACACCATTATCCAAGCAGAGAATCTAATATACTGGTCTGCTCGTCGTTCATCAACACCTCGTACGTTATAGCCTTTGGATACCCGATCGTGTTGATTGTCATATGCACCGTATACGCCGTGCTTACCAGAAACATACCGGAGGCGTTCAACGAGTCCAAACATATCGGTCAGTAAATATTTTACAATAACGATATTAAAGTTACATACATTGTTAACATAGCTGCGTAAATAGCGTTTTTAACTTGAGAAGAAGAGGGGGTTGTTCTAGAGTCACCAAGAAATACTTTTACTTTACTTTAGCTGAGCGAAAAGAAATAAAAACTCCTAATAAATGCCTCAATGACAAGGGCAGAGTGGCCGGTCTGGAAATGAGAATTTTTCAGATAACCTGGAAAATGGTATTATGGCCTGATATTTATAAACAATTTTTTATTTTTATTATTTAATAACTTAGTAAAGATGGTATAAATCTAGTTTACGATCCAAGTTCATTTTTTAAAATATGTGTTTTTGCCTGTACATAAAACGTCTAAAAATAAGTCGGACGAATTTCGTGTGGAACTTATAAGGGAAAACTTCATGAAGTTTTGGTTTTCCGTTCGTGTATTTCTTGGTGAAAATGTATTATTTTCAAATCTGTTTTTTCCAAAATATGTGATTTTCAGTTCAGATTAATTCGGAGATTCCATCCGAACGTCGACCGGTCATCTTGTATAATTATTAAGCACGTTTAGAAAAAAAAAATGAACCAATTTTTTTCACCGGATAAACGTTTAAAGTATTCTTGTATGCGACACGCAGTGTTTTTTTAATCGAAAAAAGCTGGCCAAAACTAAAAATTCTATAACTGTACACCGAAATATATCGAATCATGAGTTTTAATGATCGTGAAATCGAAATTTGTTAACGGTTTTAATATTGGCCCCTCATTTAGGATGTTAAGGGAGGTGTTTTATTAATATTTATGCAATTGATGGTGTGACATGTTGATACATATATGTTTTTGAAACGTGTCAAATCACAAAATAAAAATTTGGAGACTAAACGTCTTAAATTAAAACGGGGCAACTTCGGGCAGCTAGATTTAACGCGGTATTAAAGTGTAAAATGTATGGTTTAATTTGATATATAAATAGAAGGGGAGTCGTGTAGATAAATAAAATCGCTGCATTAATCTTATTGATACGATTATCATAGATAGCATCTCTATAACGACCCGTGTATAAGCATAATATAGATAGTTTTCGTCGTTGAGCACATGCAATTGGTTGAACATACCTATGGAATAACCCAAATTTATCATAATAATTTCATCATATTATAAGTCGCATAATAGTTGTATAACAAAAATAAAATTATCTATCGGGTTATTGTTAAATATTTGTACTTCAAACAATATAATATGAAATATTTCACTAACCGTGCTCAGCCCATTTTTTTTTTTTTTTTGGTTGAATTGCGCGTATAATCAATTACTGATTTTTGAATTTTTTTTTTAATGTAGTTAAAGCCGATATTTTTGAATACTTAGATTTTTCACAACATTTAATGAGTTTCCCGTGTCGATACTAACTTTGGTTTTTCAAATGAGAACGAATATTAAAAATGGCATCAATAGACGAAGTATTACTTGAAATACATTTTGGTATCAACATTTTTGATTTCCGTCAACTCGTTAACGAGATATTCAATTTTTAAATTTAAGTAGGGAGACAGTAGTGGAGTATTATTTGTGTGAAATCACGGTGCACGACGCGTGAGCATAGTGAGGCTTTCATTAATTTCTCGTCGAGTATTTTTTTCAATAAAACATTAATTATCTAACATGTATTGAAAAATAATGTAAGCAAATAAATTGTATAAATGGCAACTTCTTTTCTTTTTCTTTTTTTTTTAAATTTCTTAAGTATGGCGGTTTTTCGAGTATATTTTTGATTTATAGGGCGTGCTAACATGAAAATTTGTTATTTATGGGCTCTTAAATTCTATACGCACGATGAAAAAACCGGATAGGCGGAAACATTACTTGTTTTTTTTTTTTTTTTTTTTTTTTTTTGGCTACCCATTGGTGTTTTATATGGGTGCTTTCGAATAGCTTTTAAAAATCCGCGATTTACCGCTTTTGTACACCGACATAGAAATTCGATTAGACGGAAAAACCGAAATAATGCACTAGGAAAAAAAAACGGCTCGAGAAAAACGTTACCTACTTATCGAAATTATTGACCTTTTTCGGAGAGGGCTGCACGTGTTACATACGACTGTGATCATTATTGTATTTATGAGTACGAAAAATTAATTATTTTTGGTGGTTAGGTCTATTTATCTAGGCTAAACGGAAGTCCGAACTGTAAAAAAAGAAATTCGCTCTATAGCATTATCGATTCGATAATACTTATGTGTATATTTTTATACATAATACATATTACCATATGGTAATTATATGTTTACGCTCAAAAAAACGCATATATTTACTTTAGGAAAAATGACCCTATACTAAAATGTATCGAAAAACCTACGACCGAATACAAAAATAATAGAAGGAAAAAATTGAATATTTTTTCCGTGACAATATCAATATACTCCTCTATTTAAATTTAAAATATTTAATAATTATGTTTTCAATTATTTTTCGTGTTCAATCTATAATTTTTGACGGTTAATAATAGTTAATTCAAAAATGGTTATGGCAAAAATTTCGTTATTTTGTGATCTGATCATTTTTGTATTCGACCATATTTTCCTTGATCATTGTTACCCTAGATATTTCTCACGGCCATTTTTGATTTGGCTAATTTTACCGACTACCAAGGGGTTTATCGATTATGTCGAACCAGATTTTTTGTATACGGTTAAACAATATGCTTGCCGTTCCCGGATCATCGCGAGTCATCGTAAAATTTATTATTTTCAATCGGATAATAATATTAGTCGTGCGTCGTCGGTTATCAACAGTTTTCGCAAATTATCCTTACACGAGCAATGTGACGCTATGACAGCTGCGGTAATATCACTAGGATATTATCAATTTCACGACACATAATATAACCTTGTCTGGTTATATTACAATGTAGCGGTAAATTTTATACTTGACTAATTGATTGTATAATTGACTGAATAATCGATTCAGATAATTATCTATAATAAAAACTATTAAGAAAATTATAGAATTATTAATTCCAAGCGACAAAAACGTTATAAAATAATATAATAAAGGACAACTAACTTCGATCTAAGCCATCTTCAAATTACATAAATATAATATAAAAATAAACTTTTTAAATAAAATTGAAATGTTAAAAGGAAACCAATCACAATTATACTTTTTGAATTTGAATAATAACTCTGTAATTTCTTAATGATTTCTATTATAATTATGTGAGCTCAGACCTCGGATGAATTATCATATTCTGCAGTTTTTGTTTCGAACTCGTCGTCTTCGGTTTATTTCAAAACGAAATTAATTTTCTGAGTAGGTACACTGTACACACTTTTACATAAATATGCGAGTAAATATAATTAAGTACAGCAACTTAATCTTGCGATCTGCTCTCATGCAATTATTATTTACTTCATTAAAACGTACGTGTTGCGAACAGTGGCGTGAGCAGGAGGCATTCCCCAAAAATAACAATTCAGGTGTATACAAGAAATTAAGGCGTTCAACCCTTTCCCTTCATAAGTTTAAAAAAATGTTACTTCCAACACATGATAATAATATATTTGTTTTATTGTTTAAAATTGTTATTTTATTTTTTTTTACTTACAAGCAACCCCCTTACCAAAATTTGTATCTGTAAACGTTCCTACCCCCTGTATTAGCCTAATAATAAAACTACTTCAAGAAGCTTAGTTTTGTTGAATTTTTTTTAGGAGATCAAGCTTTTAAATTTTTATTTTCTGGGATTAAGTCGATTAAGTTCATACATTGACGCCCATAGGTGGAAGCATAACTGAGCACTTGCCCACCACTGAAACAAATATTAGTTATTATATGTACATTAAATTAATATAACAAAATTAAACTTTTATTTAACAAACATGTTTGGGACATTTTTATTATATTGTATCATGGGCACCTATGGAAGAAGATTCTATGATTTATATATGATTATTTATTATTCGCTGCTTTTCAAAATTCCTGGGCATACCTTTGTTAGTTAAGATAAACATTGAAAATTAATAATGTGAACAAAAATATTTAGAACGAAACAGTCACGCAAAACTTGTTTATTTCAACGTGTTTATTACAAATTAATTACTATATAGTTTTATCGATCGAAAAAGTTATTAAAATAAATTTCGTTACATATTAAACACAATTACCCGACAAAAAGCATCTGCTCTACGTATTCCATTAGTCTAATAGACTTCCAAACAAAACCGCTTTGACATATAAATTATACATACAATATTGTTTTTAGACGACAAGTACAATATTACTATTATTATTCTGTTGTTTTTTCTGGGATATTCGTATGTTTTTTTTGTTCTAATGTATTAATTAAAATAAACAAATAACTATACACGAACATTTCGAACTAATTGTAAATTCTTTATTTTTTGAAATAAATTTCCGTTTGAATCGTAAAGATTTTGTCCCATTTCATCCCATAAATATTCGTGTCGTTTATGAAACGAAAAATTATTTTACGATATTAAAAAAAAATAATAACAATAAACAAATCGTATGTTATTTCAAATCGAGTTTTTAAATAAATCAACAATTTCTGTTACCGTGTCGCCCGTATAAGCAAATACTTAAAAATAATTTTCAAGTTTTAACAAAACTTTATGCATAGGATTGGCAGTTTTCATTAGGAGAATAAGTATATAAGTACCCGCAGAGAACTTTCGTAATGCCGTAGTCGTCTAATATAATCTTATAATTACAACACGAGAATTGTTTTTGTATATTATAATTAATTTTCTTTTTCGCATCAATCACAACACGTGTACATATATACTGTTACATACCTAACCGCATATGCTCACACCACACGCCGACTTAACACGCGGTACAATCGGTTTAACGTTCGTATAATAATAATTCGCATGTCGAGAACGAACGTTTGGGAGAGAGGCGAGGAGGAAGGAGGAACTGTACCAGTGGATTTAAGCTGATAATAATCGTAATCCCGCTGCAGGTGGTGATCCGCTCGATATCAATAATATTATATGATATTATACCACGAGCAGTGTTGTAATTGAGGGATAAGGTGTTGAAATCAGAGGAAGGGATGTCCAAATTTTAAAAATTATACAGAATTAGACCGGGCTACGCCCATGCCGCCAGAAACATATCGCAATAGAATGGGCACAGTCTTGAATTGCCTCCCATTTGATCGCCAAATCGCCTCCTTCGGTTTTTTTTTAAGTACCTCCCTAGTGAAATTTCCTTTTAAAAATATTGATATCATTAAAAGTTGGAGCAAAGTTGCAGGTAAAAAAGTTGTTCACAGGAAAAAAAAAGGCCGTAATATATTTTAACTTATACCTACATTTCTTGTGTTTTCCTATATTTTTTCGTTTATTCCCAGATATTATGAAAACCGCTTGAAAAATCAAAAATTGACCTCCATAAAGTAACATTTATATGAAATTTCTTTCCAGAAAATAAGCTACACTTGATAGATCGGAGAAAGATTTTTGAAAAAGTTTGCACAAAAAATCTAGGGATATTTTGCAATTAAAATAATTCGAGCAAACGATGGCTTGGAACTCTAGGTAAACCCAAAATGCATTTGTTTTTTCCTTGTATAGGTAAAAGAGAAAAAAATTCTAAACATTTTTTCAAAACTCGGGTTTGAACTCGAAACACCTGGGCTGACAAAAGGCATGTATAACCATTCAGTTATGACAAACATATGAAAAATTATGTAATATAATATAGCAGTGGTTTTCAACCTGTGCTTCGCGGCTCCCAGGGGCGTCGTGGTTTATTATCAAAGGAGCCAGGTTTATAGTAGATAAATATATTAGAGTATTGCAGTAAATTTATTTATTTTAATTTTTATTATTATGATTATTCTTAACAGAGCCGTTAATTTGGTTTTAAAAATCAGAAGAGCCGTGGATCCCAAAAGGTTGAAAACTACTGTAATATAGAATTGATACGTATATATATTGTATTTACATAACATCAAAACTTAAAAAAGCTATAATTTTGAAATTTAGTCAGTCTGCTAAATTCTAATTTCACCATCGTTTTTAAATTGGAAATATACGTTCAAAAAAAATTTAAAAAAATGGAAATATTAAATTTATATCACATAATTTTTTACTCAAACGATTTCATTAAAATTTGATATTAAAATTCTTTTATAAACAAAAAAATACTACACTAAACTAAAAATTCTACTAAATTCTACTAAATTCTACATACCGAAAGCTCTACAATAAACCTAAAAAACAACTCTAATTTTCTAGTTTGGAAGCCGCTAAAAGTGTCCAAACGTTTATCTATTTTCGGAAAAATGTTTATAAAAATTAATTTTTTTTTCTGCTTTGTGTAAATACATTATATCATATTATAACATTTTTTGTGTTAGGAAGGGGAGGGTCTCTGTTAATTACGTGCCATATTTTATAATTTATTTTCCTTGCATTGCATCTACATTTCTTTATTAATTTTCTGGTCATGTAATGAATCGGAAAGGGGATGGGGCGTGGTGGCGTAAGATGTGTAAACAAGATCTCGCATGTTTATTCATCAGATATGGTAACATTTTAGATTCTTAGTGGAACGAAAAATGTATTGGTCATACAACGTTTATTTTATTGTGTATGTGAAAACATTTTTCTACTAGAAAACATACTTCGATTATCAAGTATCGTACTTTTTCTGAATGGAAATGTCCTCTGAGTGATACTTTAATATGGACATTTTTTTTTTAATTCTCTTTAATATTCGAGATAATGAGAAAAACTATTAACTTTTAATAATTTTTAAACGATTATTGTTGTCGTATTGTTGACAAAGCAACATTATCAACTGAACTCTGCTCAGAGTCGATTTTTTGTTAGCAATGGTTTAACGTTGCTTACAGATATACATTAAATTCCCGTCTATTTCCTACATTCCCAACTTCCCATCTACGACAGTGGCTGCACCCACGTACAAAGTATGTCCGTCCTTACGACACGAAAAAGTCGTGTCCACCTCTAAAACATATACATACATATGTTAAAAGACAAAGAAGGGGATTTCCCAATGGCGTAATCATGACCCCTGAACAGAATAACACCACTAACCGTGTGTTAGTCTACGCGTCGGCAAAAGAACCACGAGACTTGTAAGTCGATAATGATCGAAATACTCCATGGTGATGACCTGCTTACAATGAAGAAATATTTATTCTGAGTGTTTAGAGTCATAATACGAATAAAAGACGCCGATGATGAGGATAAAACCTCGAGGCGCTTTCGGACAAAAATTGGATTTCTATAATAGACGGAATTTAATTTCTTCCCACTTTGACATTGAAACGCGCAGTGAACATTGGTAAAAATCTAAATTTCTATGGATTGTGTACGGGAAAAACGATTGAAGATTATAATAATATATTTCGTTCGTGCAGAATATTAAACGGGTCAAAATATTAGGTGTATGTGGCACAGCGAGTGTATAAAGTGCGAGCCAAACACAAAAATAGGTAGTCTGACGGTAAAGCGTTGTGTCGTACTTGAAGTAGGTTAGGTAGCTATTAGATTCGTTGGGGAAAATCAAATAAAAAAAAGACTAAAGGCGAAACGAAAACGCATCGGAATACAATACTGGACAGGTCAGAAAGTTTAAAACTTAAGTAAACCGTAGTCGATTAATCATTATAATAATATTATAACCGTTGCGGACATTAGTGTGCAATAATTTGTCAAACAAATACCACGGTAAAACTGATATATTATAATATTACTCGATCAGCTCAGTATCAAAGAAAAAATCCTCATAATGTAAACTTTGTTTGTTGTGAATTGTTGATTAGAGGGGACCGATTCCGCCCGTATTATTTGCCCTTCTATGTTCACGCGCTGCAAAAACGGACACGATATAGCCAAAATAAACGGTCGGTATGAAAAAATATTATTAGACTTTTTTGACGACAATTCGTTTACAGTTCAGTGTTTACGTAGTTTACAGTGTTGCGGATGTGTCGCAAAATGTACAGTTGAATATAAGATGACAAATATTCGTTTTAAACTCGACAATGTTGTTCTATAAAAGCGCACTGTCAGAAATTATTTTTCTTTTTTTGTTTTTTCTTGAAGTTAAGTTTAGAACATTTATATTGGAAGTATATGACGTAATATACGGCGAAGGCTTAATCTGACGGAGAAACAGAGACAATAGAATCTCGCATGGGGTATTAAGTGTGGCCAAAAACGAGTGTATATAGATTATTGTTAAACCACCAAATAGTGAGATTATATAATTTACAAGGGTGGTGCGAAATGTTGATATTTTGACGGTTAGTCATAATTGACTCGTTGTCAGTCCCGAGATAATAATAAAATATAAAATTATACACTGCACGTAAGCTGTGGAATACGAGTATGAGTTTTGTTTAACCCGTAAATACAGAGTGATCAACGTAAGACACTCAATATTTCGAAAAGTATTAACTTTTTAAAGATGGAACATTTAAAATTCGGAGTATTATTTTTGATAGAAAAGTTGTTTATAGACATCAAAAAAAGAACACCACGTATCATAGTAAAACTAATTCATTCCTCGCTGCTCTCAAAATCTAAAAAAAAAAAACATAAGTAAAAAGCATACAATATATTTTGATAAGAACAACGTATGGATGGTGTAGTTAAAATATAGTCGCTTAAGGGTTATATAGAAAACAAAACATAATAATACAAAGTTCACTGAAAAAAGAAACATATAAGACGTCAAATGGAGTACCTTGTTGTAGGGTACCTACATTATATATCAAACCATTAAAGAAAAAAAAACAAAAAAGGTTCATGTACAAAATAATAATAATAACAATAATAAAAACTCCAGACGAAATTAATCACACAGAAAAAATAGCCTGAAAAAATGACGGTTTTCTAACTATATTTTTTTAAGTATGGATATCCAAGTGCTTTGGACACGTTGGTACTTACAAAAAAAACCATTTAAAAACGCAAAAAACGTGCTGAACAAATAAATTTTGTTTTCGTTTGAAACCAAAACTACTTTATATTTCAGTAACTGATATCATGGGGGCTTCTTTAAGTTTCCCGTCAACCCTATATATTATTACCTGCATCTTAATAATTAAAAAATTGTACCCCATTACTCCTATAGATTTGAAATTCGTCGTACTTCTTCATAACTGGGATATATCCACCACTTTTATATTTTAAAAACATTCGGTTTTGATTCTTCTGGAATCAAAAAAACCTCTACCGATTTGATCTCCATTCTACTTTTAGAATAGACAGAGAATTCCTACTTCTAATTGAAAAGCCATACAAAACTGGAAACTAATTATTAAAAAATTTGTCGAATTAAGATGAAAAGTAAAGTTAAGTTAAACATTTTCGTTAATAGCTTAAACTTTATGTTTGTTTAAATTTGAAATAGAATTCTAACTTAGCCCGTTGTTTCGTATACTTCAAATATTATAATCTAACTTTAAAAAGAAGAAAAACATAACTTGTTTATCAGTTGGTATTTTTTCTTTTTTTTTTTTTTGAAATCAATATTTCAATTTTCAGATATTTGAATGTACCAAATGATAATATTGATGATTTCACTATTGGTGTATTGATGTACCTAATGATTAAATTGGCGTAGATAACCGTGATGACTAAATAATATATATATATATATATATATTTATATAATATACAGTATAGTTTAATTTTAGAATGTACAAGTTTCAAAGCTATCGGTGTAAAAATAAAAAACAAAATATTGTTTTCACCGTATACAATTACAACGTTAATAATTGTATACATTTAAAAAAAACCGACAATACTAAACCAAAACTGTAGTAAATTAGCGATTTCGAGTAATTTGCCCTGCTACTCGACTAATAATTCGACGGATGATCTATGCATTGTCAATAATAAATCAAAAAATGCCACATCGGGAAACATACAGAGAAAAGAAATAGTATTACATACATCACGAACGAAGTTCAAATTTCAAACGTGTATACGGAATTAAGATTTAACGGGGCGCCGCGTGCGAAAAGCGAAATGTGTTTCGGAACCGTGCGGTTTCTAATGAACCATTAGGCCAAGACAGTATATAAATGTGAGTAGGCTGTGACGTATTGCTAAAAAAAAAGCACTCGTTCGGTGTCTGTTTGTTCGCGATTATTAAGATTGATGGCGTGTGTATAATATACCGTTCTGGCGCGGCGGAGAAAAACTCGCTCGGGAAATTATCGGTGAAAAATATTTATAACACGCGTTGTGGAATATTATTTCCTCAGTTATACTTGCCCTCCAGCTATGCGTTCGTGGCGAACGAGGAGTAAAAATCAAAACGATTGAAATGAAACACTTCTTGGACGATTCGATAGGTAAATAATCTGACTCGTAAGATTTGAAATTCCGACTTTGAGTTAAAATATTATCCACACTGGATATTATGATTATTATTATTTATTTTTTATATTATTTTTACGTTGTTTGAAGGAAACTAGATTTAAACTGCCAAAAAGGTAGTAGTGAAAAAAGTATTTTTTAGAAAGACTATTTCAGAAAACCTTTTTCTCAGCGTACTTCTCCTTAGTTACCGATATGATGTATTCTATTATCATTCACTAATTTCAGTTCCAGCATAGACACATTTTTTACCATAGAAGTATTCTCTATTATTCTTTATTTTGTTTCTTTATATATCATCGTATACAATATAAGTATATGCATTACACATTAATACGTCTTAACTCGATTTCCTATACAGAATAAACTCAAAATACCTCCGCTATGCATCTAATTTATGTTTTATACTCGTGGTGTCTACAATATAAAGGTGAAAATTTTTAAGTGAAAAAAAAAACCAAAACAAAATTATAAAACAACACTTCCAAAAAACAGAAAAATGATACGGTGGAATATTCAAAGAGAACATTACAGTATACGATTTTTTTAATACGGGTAGCCTTTGGGGAATAATAAAATAAAATTAACAAAAAAAAAAAAAAAAACGAAGTCTTCTCAGAAGTTAAATAATAAAAAAACAAAGTTCGTGAAGAACTAATAAAAAAAAAAAAAATATTTTAAAAAACTCTAATATTTTCGATAAAACGTGGCGCAGAATCGTCGGACGAAATAATTGAATGGTAACGATAAGAGCAATGAGTAACTGGATCAGAGTTATAATATTACTAAGTTCAATAATAAATATAACATAATTATTAATTAAAATATAATATGGATAAAAGATAAAGTTAACTTATCAGTTATAAATAAAGCTGTACATTTATTGGAAAGTGTATTTTATTCAATTTCATTTTTAGTTGCTTGTAAAACGTAGCTTTGTGTCTTACTTTCTACAATTTTATCCGAATGCTAATAACTTTGACAATGTTTATTTCATCCCTTAATCACTGAAAAAATAACTTTTTATTGATTTACTTTTGAAAATTTTTGAAAATAGCCATTTTATAAAATATATTATTCTGAAACTTTGACTAGAGCACGAATTTAAATGCACTTAAAATCGCTGAAATCGTCAAAAAAACACTTACAAGTATTTTAAAAAGCAAAAGTGGTAGATGAGTTTTAAAGTCTTCACTCTGACGATTCTTACCCCATAAACTTTACTTGCACGTGTGAATTTAGATAATATTATGGACGTTTTCGTGTAGTTTCTACACTAAGTTTTTTTATTTTGCATCTTTATATAATATCAGTTCCGAACAAGTGAGGCTGTACTAGTGTTATGGGTTATAAATAATGGTCATTGAAATGTTTAAAACGGCTAATACTATATTATAAAACTTAGTGTAGAAACTACACGAAAACGTCTATAATAGTATCTAAATTCACACGTGCAAGTAATATATAGCATTAGCCGTTTTAAACATTTCAATGGCCATTATTTATAACCCATAACACTAGTACAGCCTCACTTGTTTGGAACTGATATTATATAAAGATGCAAAATAAATGGCCTGTAATGATGCTCAATTTTTCTCTGTTTATTTTGTCGTAGTCCCTTTTTCCCTAGTGAATTTGTTTCGATTCCCGGGTATTCACAAGAATTCGCGATAAGGAGTTGATGCATCCCGTTTAAACAAAATAACTGCATCGTCCAAAAATACGAATAACGATGCTTTTTTTCAACTGCGAAAAAATCCATGTCTTTGTCACGGTAATCTACTTCATTTCAACGGGAAACAAATTATCTGCACATACGTGAGGATAACAATAATACGTACGATTTGCACATATATTATTGCATACCATACATGCAAGTGTTTTGAATATTCAAAAGGAACAGTTTGGAGTGCGTGGAACAATGACGACGACGATGATAATTCGCGTACTCGAATATTCGAGACTATAAGGAAGTACGTACATTGCGCAGATAGTTCCGACCCATTGTACACGAGTAATATGTAATGCACAGACTTTTGGGAGAAAATATGACGTAAGTATTCTATTGTTAATTTTTAAAACTATCACGACAATAAAGTGGTTCTTCTATACTGTATAATGTTTCGAAAATCCTCTGTCGTCACCATCATAGCCCAGTTTAAAAATCCATCGATTTATTCTCCGGGACTCCGGTAGACTGAAAAAGTATCTGTTACGCGAATCGAATTGTATACACAATAAACATTGTCCTATGAATAAGAGCAAAATATACAAAGTGTTACGATCTCAATGCTCTAAAAATGTAAAAAGAGCGAAAAATCTAAAATAAAAGTTTTGCTTTTAACCTGAATACGTCGATTTATGTACATGATAAATCGTGTATGCGCCCGTTGTTTAGAGTAGCGGATACATATAAGTGTTATTATAACGTTCGTATCGGTGGTTTTGCGTTTTACTGGAACGATGATGTTCGCTTAAAAATTATTTCCGCGAGAGTTTTGTCGTCTAACATTAATATCACAGTGTCGCGACACAATAGTTTTTATGAAGTCATAAATGGAACAAAAATCGCTTTTTATACGGTTTAAAAAAGTCCAGAAAACGAACGAAATTGTTAAACCGATACATTGCAAACACACCTATTATTTACAGATGTACAGATTTCAGAGACAGTTATAATATCGATATCGATTAAAAAACGATTCGCGATAAGAATAATGTCAACTGACAAAAACGTTCCAAACGCCGCCGCCTGCAGACGATTGTCCAGAGGGATTAATTTCACCAGCAGAACTTCGTCTGAACACGACGTGAATCGAACAATGCGGTACCGCGTGAATTATGAATATTACGACCCGTCGACGAGTTGATTTTATTTATTTTTTTTTTCTGTATTGAACCGGCAGCGGGTATACCGCCGAGACGAATAATAAATATGCTTTATTGCAGATTCAGTCGATTCGGGCCGAATAATTTGGCTCCATTCGAAAATCCGTTGCTCCTCGAAAACCCTCGAGTACCAAATATTATAATGAAATATGCGTCCAGGGGACAAAATATCTACAATAGTAAATGTCCGTTTAAAAACATTTTCAGTATAAAATTTTGTTTTAAAATAAATTTCACGCTGCTTTAATGAAATAAAGTTTTATAATAAAATATGATATAATATAATTGTAATTTTTGAAATATTTCTCAGCTGTAAACAATTTATCCCTCTCTCACTCTTTCTTATACACAATATTTCTCTCTCTTTGTGTGTCTTTATTCTGTATAGCTTAACAGTTCTACAATAGACTTATTACATCATTCCATCTATCTCTGACTCGGTTATAATAATAATACCTAATACAATCTTCCCAGTCAATATTTCCCATTTTCTTCAAGTCTTTTTTTTAATTCAGTCTAACTATCACGGTTTCTGAGGCAGCTCTTTTGGTTTTTTACCTGCTAGTCTTCATTCTAAAAAAAGCTCTGATTCCGTCTTTCTTGTCCTTGTGCATTGGATGTCAAAACCATTGCACTATCGGTCCTTCGAAAAATTATTTTCAGATGTAAGGTAATTTTGTTACCGCGCACGCAAATCCTTAATATCCCATTTCAATGTCAAAACCCGCACCAAATATTATCGGTATCAATAATTTGTTTTTTATTTTTTCTTTACTTCTCATGGTAAATAGTAAGTAATAATAAAATAAAGTTTGAATTTCATGTAACAAGTCGGAAGATTTAAAAAAATAAAAAAGTAATGGCTATTATATTATTAAATATAATATTTGGTACCTACAGAGATATTTTGATCGGTCGCCATACTTTTATGAGGTCTGACCAATAAGTAATGAGACTGTTTTTTTTTGCCACGCTTGTAGTAACACTGCGAATCTGAAACTTCATTCGGTTAATCGCTTATTCCTCCTCTATCGATACATGTGCTCGCAATTTTCGTACAATAATTAGTTTTCCAGTTGTGTTATGTTTTCGACAACGTGTTTGTAAGGCGTGTCACAAATATCAGCGGTACGCGATTAAATTTTGTGTTAAACTCGGCGATTCCGTTATGGAAACGTACGATAAATTGGTGAAAGTATTCGGTGATGAATCCCTGAGTCGTGCTCAGGTGTTTCGATGGCATAAAAATTTTAAAAATGGTCGTGAAAGCGTCGTGAAAGCGTCGTGGATGAACCGCGAAGTGGGAGACCGGTTGAAGCTCGAACTGACAACAATTTTCAGCGTGTGCGCACTCTCGTGCATCAAGATCGGCGTTTAACCGTTCGAATGTAGGCTGATGAACTTAATTTAAAACGAGAAACCGTCAGAAAAATTTTAACGGATGATTTGTCCATGAAAAAGCTGTGTGCGAAGATGGTACCTTCATCATGACAATGCTCCATGCCATCGTGCCTTCAGTGTGTCGCGATTTTTGACCTCTAAGAACATCGCAGTGTTGCCACAAGCGCCCTATTCGCCGGATATGTCACCCTGCGACTTCTTTTTGTTCTCTCAAACAAAATTGACCGTGAAAAGAACGCATTTTGAGTCCATAACTGACATCCAGAACGCCGTGACGAGGGTACTTCAGGACATTCCAGTCGAAGCCTTCCAGAAATGTTATGGGAGCTGGAAAAATCGTTGGAACCAGTGTATAGGGGTGGGAAGGGAGTACTTTGAAGGGGATCACATCGATGTATCTTAATATTTAAATATACGTATTTTATTGAATTAGTCTCATTACTTATTGGTCAGACCTTGTATTTACAATAACTAGTGACGTACATTATACCATAAATAACGAATATTATTATAGTATTGTTGGTTTTAATTAACGAACTTCGTGTACCTGTTGCATATGTAATAAACAAAATTAACACGTGTGTGAAATAATAAAATTCTCCATTGCGTGCTTGTTCCAGTGTTTTAAAATACGGCGTTCCGTTTCAAAATAAATATTTAAATTATTTCAGGGTTTTAGGGGGTGGAGTGTAAATATTAATTATTATTTTTCGCTGCTGTTGCAATAATCATGACGACATGAAAATATATAACCAGCGTAGTAAACATTTTAATTAATAAATTATACGATTTTAGCGGATAACAACACGAATACAACTACGCTTTTACCCAAAAATATTATTATCGTTTTGATTTAACATTTTCAGGTTTCACGATGTACACGACCTGTGTCATATGGCTGGCTTTCGTACCACTATACTTTGGCATCGGCAACCACACGCCGTTAAGGATAACCACCATGTCCGTGACAATCAGTCTATCAGCCAGTGTCACCATCGTCTGTCTATTTTCCCCTAAGGTGCGTATACAATAACAATAATAATATTATTATAATAATCTGTTATGGCATCAATTTTTCGAGTGATGTGAGTACATATACGAAACTAATTTGAAATAAATTCTGTGTGTAATGATAAACGTGTTATTTTTACTGTGCCACAACCGTGTTAAAAAACAAATCACAAACGATTAAAATTACCACATAGGTCCAAAAACACCTGCCGGTTCCGTATTCCATAACCATACTCTAACAATATCATAAAAAAGAACGTTTAATCTCAAAATAAATTAATTTTCAAAATCGAAATCCATTAAGTTTGTTCGAATTTTCAAAAGCCAAAGAGCCGCTTTCTTGGTAATTATTTCCAATTGTGAAAAACCGAAAAACCCGGAAAACGTACGAATTATTTTAGTAAAATATTACGGTTTTTTTTTCTCAGGACAACTTTTCTACTTGTTTCGTATTCTACACATTTTATTACATATAATATCTTATTTTATTTACGTTAATTAAGAACCCGTTTTTCCTTGTTCTTAGCTCATACATATTTTTTATTAGCCTTTCCTTTCGCTGGCCATCCTTGTTTTATGCTTATAGCAGCTAGGTACCGAAATTGTCAGGCAAAACTTCCGCAAATGCTGTTGAACGGCATCATTCATTAATATATTCTTATTCTATCGTAGCTTCAGCCCTTCTAATCATGGTGTCCATAACAACAGCCTTCACTTTTCAAATGCCATGTCAATTATCGATTTCTGAATTTCCCTTAACCCTATATTTCCATCTTAATCTCGTGCGCCCCGGTGGTTACTTCCCTTGTAGGATGCAATCAATAACGATTCATCATCCTTCATCGTATGTGATCTGCCCATTTGAATCACTTCACGAAAATGTCTCCAATACAGAAATGTATCGGACTCCGCTACATTTCTGTTATATCATTATTTTTCTAGATTCTAAATTTTCCTAAGTCTACGCCTTTTGGAAATGGACCGTATGATTTCCATTTGTTCCGTCTATATTATACTTTAATATAACATCAATCTTGAACTCGTGTTATAGCTGTATATAATTCTGTGGCATCCGGAACGGAACGTACGTCAAAGTATGATGCCGAATATGCGATTTACGGGCACGAAAACATTTACGACGTCGAACACTAATAATGCGTTTGGCAATAATTCGACGAGGCGACGTAGTTCGTTGACTTACAAAGGTAAGATGATAAAACTGATAAAACATAATATTATAACATTAGATACAAATTTCACTATTCACCCTTTAACCAGTGTACACTATTCGCCTATTAAAAATCAATTTTCCAAAAAATTAGGGACAAGCTTTCATTTTTTTGGGTAATATTGACAACATTTTTGAAAAAAAAAATAATAAATAATGCAAATTTAACAATTTTGTTAAAATATATTTATCATAAATAATCGTGAGATTTGTTTTAAAAATCCCAAGTTTTGTTGGTTTTTTTTTTTTTCATCACGTAGAAATAAATATATGTTCTCATATACGTATGGAAAAATCTCGTGAAAAATAGTTTCCGGCCATGCACCAGTCAAATGATATCACATGGAATCTAATTTAAAGTTTTTTAGTTATAATATGCACGGTCAGACACGAAACAGCTCTGAAATTTCAAGTTATTTTTACGCTGATTACTTTTCTGGTTTGTAATCCACACACCACGTAATCGAAAGTTGAAAACTTGTGACTTATATATCTAAAACCTATCTAGTTTTCAGATTGTGGCGATTTCTAGTGTAACTTAACAAAGAAAAATATACGTTTTTAAAAAGCGGTTTGAGAGTTAGAACTCCTAAATGTTTAAAATTAATTTAAAATAATATTTATAAGATACAAACTCATTTGAACCCAATCAATCTTCTTTATAAACTAACGGTAATAAAATTGTATTCAAGAACGAAATACTGAGGATTGTCTGCAGCCCAATGATAATAGTAATGAACTATTTAGAATTCTGCCGATGGGAAAAAAATCAAAAATATCTGAGAGATAACAGTAGCAAAATTGACACATTTTTTAAGGCATAAAAAATCGAATGGTTTGGGCGTGTGATGAGAAAACTGCAATCAGTGAGTCTAATCGTGATATTTGACTAAAGACCAACTAGGAAGATATCTAAAAGGCGTGTAAACGATAGGGTAAAACAATAACTAGAGAAATTAGGTGCAATGAATTGACAAGAGAGAGTATAGAATCAAGAAGATTCGAAGGGAATGACTGTGGTAATGAAAAGTCTTGAAGGGTATGATGTTAGTTAGACAAAAAAAGTTATTTATAAACAAATATTAATATAATATATAGTTTGTATTTTGTTATACCTTCATTAATTATAACTATACAAATATTTTTTCTGATATATTATATTTGAAACACATCTTATCAAGGATATGTGAAGAAGCCATGCTTTTTATCTATTTATTTTATGGTGCTACAATTTCTTAAAATTTATCTTAAAAACGGATCAGATATACGTATGCTCCGGGAGAGGAGGGCAGAGTTTTAACTCCCTTAAAAATTTGAAAATCTCATCTTAAATACCTACTAGTTCAAAACGTTTTAGGTTTTTTACTTATGTACGTCCCCTGGATTCGTTTTCCGCGTACGCGTCCGCTATCCATAGATGAGTACCTTATTAGTTATTACTATACCCAACCGACAGGGTTGCAAAGTGTTTTAAACAAATCCATTTGCTTGAAACGTTTTATACATAATGTGTAAAATATAGAAAAATAAAATTTAACTAACTAACATGTTTTGAAGAATGAAGATATTTATAAAGTTCCTATTTTCGTTTCTAAAATATAAATGAAAATAAACAGTTCATAACACTATGAATAAGGAAGTAAAAATCTCCAAGATTAAAGGTAGGTCATTTGCATCCCCTGCTTTCCGAAATTCGTAAAATTGAATGTGATTACACAAAAATTAAGGCCATCATCATAAAAACGTTAAATAAGATTGTCTTTTGGTTGTAACACATATACATATATTTGTGAAAAATGTCAAGTTTCCCACATACTATATTCTATCATAATATGATAAACGCATAGAAACTCAGAAATCAAAATATATTTTAGATATACTAAAAGAAACAGAAATATTTTGCCCATCAGTATTTTCTGAAATTTGTGTAGGTCTCAATAACCCGACAACTACTTGTACTAATGAAAGGTCCTTCAACACGTTCCGAAGAGTAAATACGTGGATACGCTCTTCCAATACCGACCGGAGAATTGATGCTTTATGCATGATTAATATACATAGAAATAGGGTAAATTGCCTTATAAGTAATCAAAACAATAACTGTTATGGTTAAATTGTTGAATTGCAAAGTTTCTTTTTGAAAATAAATGGCCTATATGTAACCTATGTAATACAAAATATTGAATTTTTATAAGTATGTTACATACATTATGGCGTATTTTATTTTATGTATACATTATGGTATGCTTTATACTATTTGCTCTCACCCCCTTGACAAATTTCTGCAAGTGCCTGTCTTAAATAATATTGACACATTTCTAAACGAAAACAAATGGATTTTTTCCAGTGTTTTCTTCTTCTTTTTTTTTTTTTTTTTTTGCAACCCTACCCGATTATATAACGCAGTCGATATAATATTGTAGCTGATAAAATTCCATGTTACATGTGACATAATCTGGTCGTGCGAAACGGTATAATATAATAATACGTCTCTATATTGCAATATAATAACATTACGACAACGGTTCGGGTTATTAGGAAGACAAATTGTTATAATATTGTAAGAGCGAAAACCGGTAATAAGTTCACGGGTCCCGCATTACAAATGACTTAATATTTATAAACGGAAATATACATGTTTTGTCGCTGTTATAAACTTTGGTCAACGGCGAGGCAACAACGTGATAAATCCGATAAACGTCTCCGTTAATAATATTACGCAGACCTATACCTTTACGAATAATAATTGTTGTTTGTGGCACGCACAACGTGTGTTCATAGGCAAATAAAAATCGCCTGTGAACAGCGAAGTTCCGTTACTCGAATCGAATTTCCCCATCTTATCTATTTTGTATTATAGACAATATTCTTTTGTCAAACGATAAATTTCCGAATATGGTATACCTAAAAATAAAATATTGCAACTACACTTCGGAGAAAATGATGAAAATCGAGCATAAAAACGGCAGGACTTGAAAGTTGAAATTCCCAAAAGACATGTCTGTGACAAGAAACGCCATGTGCACATTTTATTCTCCTGGTTTCATTTTGGCCATCCATAGTGGGGGTGTACGAAAATACTACTTTAAACTCAATTTTGTTTTGTTGATAATAAAATTCAATATATAATGAATCTCCTATTAATTTTACAAACATTTCTGTTTGGTCTAACAGTATTATGCATGAAGTACCTATAGAATAAAAATTATTTAAAAACTCGCACAATTAAAATACCTATAAATAGTTTAAAAATGTTTTGAACATTTTATCACGCCTAGAAAAAGCAAGTATAAGTTTTCTATCCAAATTTCAATTCTCTAAAAACATTTTTAAATGAATAACAAACAAATTCCCTTTTTTCTTACGTTCTCCTCGGTTTCTCCTAATTATTATAAAAAATGCGTAGAAAATCAAAAAACGACCTTCTTAAATTACTACCCAGATAAAATTCCCTTTCAGAAAAAATGCCACACTTGATTAAAATTGGAGCAAGATTTCTGGTAGTAATTTTGTACACAGTATAAAAATAAAAAAGAAAAAATAAACATCATTGTAAAATCAATTCATTTTTTGCCTTGCGGAAAATCTAAAACGGGTGAACTTCTTTTAAAATGTAATTGTTCCGATCGGAATAAAGTATTTTATTTTAAACTCTATACATATTAATTAAAACGATTTATTCCCCTTCCCTTCCTACTTGTAACATTCCAATGGTCCGCCGAATAGCAAGTATAGGGACAAAAAATAGCACCGGCTATCGATTCATACACAGTGCAACGTTATCAATTGCGATTTTTTTCCCCCCTTTCAGTTCGATCGCTATTGAGACTCGAGTGTCAGTTTACAACATTCATCAAGTGTATATAATATATTGTAGTGATTTAAAATGTAATCGAGTTTCTACGCCTTTTTACGTTGACCCAATTAAATTGCGTTAAATGTCATCAAACAAACTACTTCGATTAAACCGCTGCCACTGCGGCCGCCGAAAGTCACGGCGATGTTCACTACGATAAACCGCCGCCTCGACAAAATTAATTATTACTGTCGTTGCAGTTGTTATTCGATCCGTCTCTCGTCCAACGGTGCCTGAAATCTATCAAACATTTTTGTTTTCGGCAACATTCGTTTTCTATCCCTCTTTTTCTCGTTTCGGTGTTAGGGAGTCAATCGAAACCCTCACAAAATACCTCATATTAAACGAAACTACCCAAAAACTACCCCTTCTATACAAGCGTGTATTACCAGCATATATTTGTCCCGTCTTACAATCGTCAACGTTGTTTCGACATGAACCGCCAAGATTATGTTGTAACGGAATGATCAAATTAACACAATTGATACCACCACTAGAGCCACTAACATCATTATTTTCTGGCCAAGAACCTCGTTCGAAGCATAATTGCAGAATATACAAAAGTACGATAGTTCCGTCCAAATTACACCATTTTGGAGTGAATATGATTAAAAAACGAAAATTTAACCTCACTTTTAAAGTTTTTTTTAATAAAGACACACATCACAGCCGAAAAAAAAACAACATTAACGAATCGCAACTTTTCACCGAGGCTCATAAATTAGAAATTTATCTTCAATTTTATATATTCCAGGATAAATTCGTCATGGTGTAAATGTAAAGTCATTGTCACCAGTGATTGCTGATCCTGAATTTTTTTGGAAATTCAGATGATGAAATCAATCAGCGTTGTGGCCATCATTTATGCGGTAAAGCGAGAGATTATTGCGCAACTGCAACAGGCCATGAATAAAAATAAAAAATACAAATCTATCACCACATGTATGAAATATCATCACTTAAAATCGGCTTAACCGATTTAGCTGATTTTTTTTGTGTGTTCGTAATCGTAAGGACAAGGTTTCTACGAAAGAGAATGTTTGGAAAATCAACCGAAGAAGTTCAGAATGGTCCGAGTTGGCCGGAGAAAGTTTAAAGCTTTTGAAATTCTCGATCTAACCAATAGAAAACCTAACCTGCAGTAGTTTGAGCTAGATACAAAATAATAATTTATAGGTGTTTTTTTATAACTTAGCAACCATACAACTAATTTAAATAAATTTCAAAATAAAACACAATTTTTAAAATTTAAGTACAACAACGGTTAACTACGGTGATAGTGACGGGAATTGAAACAGGAAATCCTGGAGGAAACGATTGGACGACCAGGTTTTGAGCTATTGTAATCTATGATCTTTTATTAAGTTTGGGGACATAACTAGAATCATGCACTATATATTTCTGTACAATATGTTCCAACGGACTAAGGCTCGAGCTCGAATAAATTTATATTTATATTTTATTTTACCTATTTTTAATTTTATCATCGCTACATTACCATGGTACCACGATGGTTATAGACTATTTTTTTGTTAAGCAACCATATAACTAGTTCATATAGCTCTGAAAAGGAAATCAAAGAAAATTTATTTTTAAAACTTTAAGAACAACGACAACAAGGGTTAACTGTCGTAATAATGACAGAATTGAAACAGGGAATCCAGGAGTAAAAATATTTTTATTACATATTTGTTTAGGAATAACGTCAGCTGGACAGCTACATATATAATAAGTAATTTTCTAATTTGCTTTTAGACCTATAATATTAAGCATCCGATTTTTGATAATCCAATAAAATCAGCCATAGCTTTATTTATTTTTTTCGTAATTTCAAATTTAAATTTAAAACCAACCCATGTAACCCCGTTTGACAGTATATACCCTTTTTTCGAGAAAAAGGAGGCGAACTGCTGCAGCTTTAACTCGTTTTTCGCTTAATTGTCTCCGTTTTATTTCATCGTTTTAGTTGTGTTGTACTTACAACGTGTGCACGCAATTATAATTTTATAAATCAATTTTGGAATTACGATCCGATAAAAATTCAGGCAGTTTTTTTACTTCTTCGTAATTATTATTATATTATTTGTGCGCTAAGATCACGAACGTTAGCTGAGTGAGACTCTGTAACGGAATAATATGACGACGCAATAGTGTACTTTTACAACACAACATTAAATACATACAGGGTGATTCATTAATCATACCCACCCCATTGTTATCCTTGAATTTAGCATATTTTAAAATTCTGATTTTTAGAATTTTTAAGTAAATACTTAGATTTTTCACAGAATTTAAGTAGTATCCTATAGTTATGTTAACATTGGTTTTACAAATGAGAATCTATATCAACAATTTCATTAATAGATGAAATATTAGTTTAAATATTTAAATATAAAATACATTTTAGTGTTGACCTTATTTTGATTTCTGGCAACCCGTTGATAAGATATTCTACTTTTAAGTTTGAATGGCAGGGGTTTAGTAAAGTACTATGAAAATACCACTCACCGTACCGCCTCACAATTGATAATTTTTAGACTGTTAACCTTAGTTCATTTTTTTAAAGTAGAATAACTCAGAAACTTCAAATATTACTAAAATATTATTGCAATATGTCAATATTTTCAGAAAAATTATTTGATTTAAAATTAGTATCCTCACAGTATAAAACATAAAGATTAAAAAACTACCCTTAAAAATAACAATAATCAGAATTTGAATATATGTAAAATTTAAAGTTAAGAATTGGGTGAGCATGCTTAATGAATCACCCTGTATACAACTATCTACCAAATTGACGGGTTATAAAATTAATTTATCGTCTTGATATTATTCAACTCAGCTGAGTGCATATTATCGTAAATACGATACTTATACCTGACTACGTAATACATTATTATGTGCCGACGAACGCGATAATATAATTCACGTGCTATTCCGTATATAATATTATGCGTTTTGAATAAAAGATCATATTTTTAAATTCTGAGCGTAGCAACGAGGAACGAATTGGTTTTTTCTTATATCTGTGTGATAGCTTTTTATTATACCTACAGAAATATTGCTCCAATCGGTAAACGATAAGAGAGTTTTTTCGTAACGAATTTTGCCTAGGTAGTGCATTGAGGATCGTTTTTTAAATTTCTGTGTGATTTTCTCAAAAACAAGGAAAACCGGAAAATGTGCGCGATAACGCGCAGTTATTGTTTTGTTCGATTTATTTTACTATTATTTAATTAACAATATACGATCAAAGATACAGTTTTAAAAACATTCTGGCAATTTTTGAACTACTCATAGTTAAAGTCATTTCAAAGGTTCAAGGTTTTATTTGGTTTGGCCGTTTTATGGGGATACAATTATTTTGGCCCAACAAACATCAGCTCTTTTTTTAGATTCAGAGCAGAGCAAGCGATCTATTGGTTTTACTATAATGTGTTTTCTTCTTTATGTCGGTAAATAACTTTTTGAACATAAAACTTCTTGATCCAAGAAACCCTTTTTGTTGTATTTTGGATCTAGTTAAAAAAAAACCTGAAATAACATAAAATGAA
This sequence comes from Cinara cedri, assembly GCA_902439185.1. NCBI lineage: Eukaryota > Metazoa > Arthropoda > Insecta > Hemiptera > Aphididae > Cinara > Cinara cedri. Next base: position 954,132 of record CABPRJ010000955.1, on the reverse strand, counting down.
AACTGAAAAATTTACGTTGTTACGACTAGAATTATTTTAAATTTATCCACTACTCTTTATGTTTTCTACCAAAAGTAATGCTCGAATAGAAAAACGACAGAAAACTTTTTTGTTGCATTTTTTATTTAGTTGGTGAGTAAATTATGGTTCAGAATCGCGTTGTAAATGTGAAGAATTTAATGACCATTCTTTAAAGTTTTAAATAATAATTGTGTGTTTTAAGATAAAATCTAATAAAACATGTGTAACACCTCTATATAAATAACCGAATATTTCTGGGGTGATTCGGGTTAAAATATTAAGTTAATAAAACTGCGCAATAGGCCCTAACACGATCATATAAGAATTCTTTAATTAGAAACCACGAGGGAAGAGCCCTAATGGTAAACCCAAGCAACGATGATTGGATAAAGTAGCATATGATCTAAGAAAATACTAAGACTGCAAAACTACAAGGAGGTAACGCTAACAAAGAAATATAGAGATGTATGTAATGCAGTAATAGGCCTAAACGGCTTTTGAAGATGAAAGAAAAAAATAAATATATCCACTGACGACGAACACAACGAAATTCAATTATATAATTTATATTCATACTCGATTATTGTACATCGCCCTTTCCCACACAATGAACAAAAGCTGTCCCCCGAGGACATTAAAAATATATAGGAGGTGGCTATAACTCCTCCTAACATATTTGATAATTCTATGCTTAAATACAATTAAAATAATTTAATAATAGAATTTACAATATTTTCAAAATTGTACCCTTATACTATATTCCATAAACAAGTGTTATTGAAGTAGAAACCTGTGGGTGACCCGAAAGGTAAAATATTTAAATTATTCTAATTAAGATAAATAATCTATTATTATGTCTGAAAAAAATAACTAAGAGTCAACATCGATATAAAAGAATCATCCAGTGTATACATATGCAAAAATACGCTTATCTGATTAATTTTATCCATAGATATTTAAAATTGTGTTATTTTTATTCTATTAATATGTTATCACTCCAACGGGGAACGATAAAAAAAAAGATATTATGCCCTATACTTGTTTGAAAGGTTTTTTTTTTTTATTGATACAACATAGATAGGTATTTTAGATCGTTTTATATTATACTCCGCTAAGTACTGCGGTACCGTGGTGTGTTGTTTACTTGCGTTTTACTAAACTACTGCAGCTGATGCAGAACAATGTAATAATAATGATAATTTTAGTAATAATATTTCCCGAGAAAAAATCGTCTCATTTCTCATCAATCGTAAACCGAGTTTATGATAATAATACGAGTATATGACTCCATCAGTCCGCGAACATCGCATTAAGTTTCTTAATACGATTTCTCTGAATGCGCATCGTGCAGTAGACTGAGCTGCAGTCGCATTGTTGTACGAGCGAATAATACAACTCTTATAACAATATAATATTATTGTCGTCGTCGACCTATTATAAATTATAATTATTGATGTCTCAATTTCTTTGAATCTTCTACTTCTCTCCGTTAGATTTTCCGTTTCACCGTTTTAATGTCCTGCTTAGCAAAAATCGTCCCATCTAAACTTTGCATAACATCTTAAAAACATGTTTCCTACATGAAAATAGGGTCTTTCTCTGCTATCACCTGTTTAACTGAAGATCCACATCAATATTTGTTTAACAATCCATCAAAACATATCAGAAGCCTTTGAAATTAAAATTTCATCTTACGACATAATCTCCTCCATTTATCGGTTTGAACATCAGCAGTTGGGCTAAATATATATATATATATGAGAGTCACTGAGAGTAACGAAGAGCCTAAGTTTTCACAATATACTAAACACACTCGCGTGGCGAACGTTTGGTAGTTAGTATAAAAATTGTGCATAAATTCAAAAGATTAATAACTCGTATCATAGTATATGAAGTTGCATTTAATTTTACGATTTTACATGGAACGCCGTGCTGTTAATAAACTCGCGTTCCCTGTACCTTTTTATTTATACAAGTACTATAAAATGACTTCTGCGTACTTAAATAAAAAAAAAAAATATATGATTTATATCATTTCACCACAAAAAGTAAACTCGTCCAAGTAAAATCGAATACTTTATTATATAGTAAATTCTCCGAAACAAATGCATTTCCTTTTTTCTATTATTTTATCGAGGCATTCGCGTACTTCAAACAAAAGAATATGAATATTTCGGTGAGTTGTGTTGTAACATTCAGTCGGCTACGTCTAACCTTTAGACTCTAAAGGCATCTGATTTTTTACTGTTTTTGCGTTGGATACCTATGTGGCTATAGTGGTATAGCCAAGATTTGTCAACGAGAAGGGCGGTTAGGGAGGTCAAAAGAGGTTTAGAGGTCCCCATTCTTCTTAATCTTACCTATAGTTTTAAAAAAAAGTAATGAGGAGGTATCCTTCGTTTACAACATCCCAAACCCTCCTTTAGCTACGCTACTGTGTAGCTGGATATATAAAACGCGTTTCGTACAAAAAGGCAATACATAGAAACACAACTTCAACATTTTGTCTCTTGTAGCTTTAAAACTTTTTGAAACAATAGTTCATGAAAACATAGTTTATTTAATACAATCATATTAATAAAATGACAGAATAACGCACCGTTTTGTTGAAAAAACCCTTGGAATCATGTTTTCGAAACTTTTTGTCTACATTATAGCATTGTAAAACACATATTACGAAGACATACACTTCCATAGAATTTATAACAACTACATATACTTTATTATTGTGATTTATTTGTATTTTCCTTATAGCAGTTTATATTTTAAGAAGTGAGCTGATGATGCTGATTTTTATGACTAATAAAATACACAATTATTATTTTTAATTTTTTTAATTTTTCAAAAAAAAAAACAGTTATAATAATAACGGGTATACCTCTGTGTAGTTAAGAAGTAGGAAGATAGAAAATATAATAGCATTTAAATTGCATCTATGTGTAACGATAAATCATAACTGAAAAAAAATGATTCTGTACGATGTTCGGTTAAACATGCTTTAAAATGCCGTGATTTTTCATACATTCGTCAAAATTTGAATTAAAAAAATTCTACATTAGGCTTATTTATTTATTTTTTTTTTATTATTTAATGTAATTTATAAGTTTGCGACAAATTTTCAAGTAATTTTAGTCAACAAAAACAATTTTATTCGCATGCCACTAAATAATAACTAAGAAAAACTCAAAAACGTTTAGGAAACCAAAAAAACTGAACATTTCTTTTTACATTTGTGTAACTAAAATTGCTACCTAGGTACATTGATAGGTATATATATTTAATTACAGCTTCTGATTCATCTGCGCTTAGAATCTGAAAGGTCTTTGTAATTTCACTAAAACTGGTTTATATATATAAAAAAAAAAATTTGGACCACTACTGCAGAACAAATATCACGTCAATTTCTTCTTGTTTTAGATTCCGAGGGTAGCGAGGGATCTTAGGTTTTACTAAGATGTTTATTCCTTTCTTTCTTTATTTTCTTCTAATCTGTAAACAGATTTTTCCTAGTAAACTTGCTTCGATTTTTATGTGTAGCAAATTTTCAAAAAAATTCAAGTTGTTTAGATGATACCTAGATGTGGTAAAATTTCCGAAATTATCGGACGACTGTTTTTTTTTTTAATAGTCGTTTTGAAATCAAATTTAAACGAACATCGCAAAAAAATCACGGCACTTCGAATCACACTCGGAATCGTCTTTTATCAAGCAATGATTTATCGTTGCTTACAGATATAAATGAAATAACCTTATGTATCCTACCTTCCCAACTTCTCATCTTCAATAGTGGCCGCTCCCATTCCCAGTAACAGCTCTTTTTTTATTTTCTACATTATATTATCTCGATTCGTGGCAATAATGTAACGTAATCATTTATGTACGTTTATGTAATACGTCCGCGCGTTGCACAATATTCATTTCCGGTTTAGCGTCGTCTGCTACCGTGCATGTACGTTATCGGTATATCTTAAGTAGGTACGTGGTTTTGTCGTGGAAATTATTTCGCCATCTCAGCGTATAGGTACACCCACCAAACAGTCACTAATATAATGTATATGGTGTTTAGGCGAATCGACTCAAAATTGAATGGTTTCGCATCAGGATTACATAACAGTATTGATTTAAATGCCTTGAGATCAAAAACCAGTATGTAATTATAACTTGAAAAGTTTCCAAAGAAGGACCAATAAAAACTGGGGGTATACCGACGAGTATACAGTAGGTAAATTTTACTTCATTTCTTAGTCGAAAGATAGCTGGAAAAAGCAGGACACGACTTGGCGAGCAGGGGTTCCGCTCATAAAGTCACGAAAAAGAAATGAACGGAAAAACGACCAAGAGACAGACCTCGGTAAAGATCATATGGTACGATAATATATTGTTTTGCGAGAAATGAAGGAGGTGTTTGATAAAAAGAAGTGGAAGAACATAATAGAAGCGGAAACGTTCCAAAGCGGACTATGTATAAACTAAGAATAATAAAAAAAAAAAAAGAATCATTCAAACCAAAAGTTTCTCTTCTAAAGTCTGCCTGTTTTATGTAAACCGAATTAAGCACTTGCGCTTCATCTTTTAACAACGGAAAAATTCATAACATAAGTAGGCTGATTGCTAATAATTATTTCTGGTGTTGATGAAAAATACCTAAAGGCTAAAATCTATTAAGACAAATAATATAAAAAATATATCTTTACTTAAACATTTCTCGAGATAACAATTTCAATTTCCCATAATTTCACATTTACATATTAATACAGTGTAATAAAATATGCAACCCCTGAATTCACAAGCATAAAAGGTTATAATGAAAAACGGAGGATAAACGGGAAAATATATGAAATGTAGGTATATTAGTTAAAAGACGTCCTAGGATAATAGGGTCGGGTGCAACCACTGTTATAAGTAATTTAATGTATACTTGTAAGCCAAGATAAATCATTTCTAACGAAAAAAAAAAATTCTGAACGGAGTTCAGTTAATAATGATGGTTTATCAACAATATATACTTTATCACATTATGATAAAATAATTAAATAAGCATTATATATTTTCTTTAATAATATTAGTTAAATGAACCGATTTTCCCATTTTTCCTACGGTTTTCTAGGTTTTCTCATATTTTTTCCTGCTTTTTCACGTTTTTTGGGAAAATTCTTGAAAAAATCTAAAATTACCTCTTTAGAGTACCTTCCCAGTCAAATTTATTATTAGAAAAATTGTTACATTACAAATTGGAGCAAAATTGCTAGTAGAAAAGTTGTCCACAGAAAAAAAAATAAATATGATTATAAAACCATAAGCTTCGCTCCACTCAAAATTTTAAATATAACTGACTAAAAACAAAAAAGCTCTTAAGATATGAAACTATAATTTTAATATCTTCTTTAAAATCTATGACTATAGCGCCAAAAAAAAAAAAGTACTGTAACAGCTGCGTTATACCTCATAGTGCTAAGTTTCAACGTTCAATTTTTAATTTGGCGCTGCCTTCAATGGATTTTAAAGAAAGTATTTTTAACTAAAAGCTTTGTTTGTTATTCGGCTGTATTTATTATTTAAATCTTTTTTTTTTTGTTAAAAAGTTTTTTATTTTAATCTTTTTAGTTATTTAATTAAGTGTAAATAGCATAATATATATAAATTAGTATATGCATATTTTCCGGAATTCCGCACGTAAGTACATTAAATCAAATTTAAAAAATATATTGTATTCAACGCATACGTGTTGAATACAATATAATCTCTTCCTATTTTTGAGTCGATTAAAACTAATTTCACTCAACTAAACAAACTACCCCGTTTATTTTCTGGTGAAATAAATAAATAATCACTGCGCCTGCTCGCACGTTATCGTCACACTTTTTAGCTTTTACCCTGGCAGTTTTCACTTCGAAACTACAATAAAATACTGTCCCGTGAGAAATAAAAATAAAATTAAACGAAAAACGCCGATAGTTTCATGGATATACACATGCGGTTAAAACGCGATTTATCAACGACTCAGTATTAAAATGTCGACCGCTTTTGCACGAAAACTTTTTTTGTAAAAACTTTTGAGAATCTCGCGGGTACAACCCCTATATACATAACATATAGGTATACGTATATGCCTAGTAATCCGTGTCTTTTTTTACATGAGAAATCTACATGTATCGATTACATAACAGTTTTGCTCGAATATTTTAAAAACGCGTTTACCCTAACCCGATACGAAGGTATACAAAGATTTGTGTAAATCATAAATAATTTTGAAAACCGATAGGCTACACCTGTATATATCTATTGTTACTCAAGCTTCATGCCTTTTTTTTTTTTTTTTTTTATTGGATGAAGACGATTGTAAATAAAAATGTATGTACAGTAATAGTAATCGCAGCGAAAAATCGCATTGTCCGATGTATTCCAAACGCGCGCGAAAAAACAAGGTGATAAAAGTGAAATACTTATTCTGTTCATATAAACGTCGTATTTTTTTTTTCTTTTTTACTATTATTGTTTAGTTTAGTTTAGGTTGTTTTGCTTCTCGCATACGCATAAAATCGCGCGCAAGTAACACTGGTGTACGGTGTTTATGTATAGACGATCGTTTTTCATTTACCAAACGTATATTTTTATATACAGCGGAAAAATAGTAGTTGGGTATATATATAATATATAGTTTGCAACCGGTCATAAAACAAACTGCTGTACAGAATCGTTGCCCGGCCTTACGCACGGTCGTACAAAGTGAGCACCTTATGTATAGCCGTCCCTTTAAATGGTTTTTAGAAAACGTCTCTTAACTCTTTTATATACATATATATACCAGCATATAATAATACGATCAAAATGCCTTTGAAATGTCCAACTTTGAAATTCGGGTTTCTTTATATGCATGTGTACCTATCTGATATATTGATTTCTACAGTCAGCGAATCGAATTCATACGGTATACAGAGTGTCTCATGAAGATATACCTATTGCTGTATCTTGGAAAGTATTAGGATAGAGTAGGGACATATGGGACTTATAATTTTAAAATCTGACTTCGGTTAGTTTAGTAGATCGATATTTTTGTTATATTTTAACAGTTTAAAATCATTTATTTCAGCATAAAAAATCTTCTTACCCCGGCTGGCACTGGTTAACGGAATTAAACGGATTCCGCGAGGCTATAATTTGGGTCACGGGACTAAGAATATATATTTTACACCCTTAGAATATGTCTCAAGAACATGTCTCTCTTAAAAGCGAATACATTTAAACCTTTAATTTAATTAAAGTTTCTTTGCCTGCAATCCCTTGCAAGTTTATAAAACGGAAAATAAAAAACTCTTGTGCGAAAAACGTTTTTCAATTAGAATTTTTTCTTCTCCCGGTGCCAATATTGTACGTGACAGCGGAGTTTTTCGTATATGATTCCGACGGCGGTACGCGACTCAAAATAAATTTGTTCGTATCTATTTATATAAAACCGTATTGGTTTTATTAAAATAATAATCTTCCGGAAAACAAATGTGTTATAACAAAATTCGCGACACTAGTGACGGTTTTTTCGAAGAATGTGCGATGGAAGGATTGCTTATGTGTATACGCTTAAATACTTAGTCATCGTTCATCAAAACATTTAAAATATACTTGGAATAATAATAAATTTAAGTTATTTCGTTCGACCGCAATGTTATTTTAACAATTACGTTTTGATAAAACTGTTGCGTGTCGATTTGGTAGCACGAAACAATTAAATTAATAAATAGACACTTGATTTTAGCTTAAGAATAAATGTCTTTATTAAAGTTTATTTAAAATCAATTTGGATATTATTATAGTTTTAAGTATGAGTTTTATAAATAAATGAGCGGTGTTACGTTCAGAGTATATGTGCTTACCTAAACCTATGTCAGACATGTCTGTCGAAAGCCTTTTCCAGACCCTTTTTATATGGTTTGTCTATGGCGTATGTGCTCGACTGACTTTGAGTGACTTTGTATTTTACTGGATTCGTCTGGAATTAGATTTATCGCCCGAGTTGTTCAAGCATCGCGCGATTGTCCGCGCGTGCACTTTTTTAATTTTGCTTACGCCAGCGTTTATCGATAATATTACAATATTACATAAAACTATTATAAATAGTTTTAATTATAAACATCGATTCACCATATTGATATCGGTAGGTATCGTGTATTCAACGGTTAAAATGTATTTTAAATCTTTCTTTTTAACTGAAAAGAACAGTATGATTTTTTTTTTAAATACCAGTGTGTTTATTCAAATGCTTATTTCTCATAGGTATGTATAAAATCCGTTACTCGAAATTATTTTTAATATTGTATTGGAAATGCTTTTTCATGCGAATACGTGAATATTTAAATACTTTTTAAAAAAATAATGCCTATAAATACACTATTATTTGTGTGTATATACTACTGGAACAAACACTTCAGGGGTTTTTTTTTTTTTTTTTGATAAATGTTCTATTAAATAGTTATGCTAATGCATTCCGGTTCGAGTAAATAGCGTTCACTTGTATTATAACGATAAAATAATGATTTGATTTCCGAAAAAAAAGTGTGTGTGTATATATATTATAGTCGTATATGTGGTCGTAATTCTCAATTTTTTTTTTTTCTTTATTGCGCTCCGTATTCGAAGAGCAATATCGCGTCCACAATTTGTCTGGCTTGAGGTACTTTATTCGCCATAGCCGTTCGATAATAACCTATTAAAAATCGACCGTTATATTATATTAAGCGACTATCAATATACAGGTACGTTGCGGCACTACACGTTTTTATTTTATTCGGAATCGTTTTCTTTCTCTAATCTTGAATTATAATATTGAAAATCGATTTTTTTTTTTTCCCCATTATTATGAATACCCATCCCATTTAATACGTAATATACTTGCCCATTTTCTCATTCAATTTTTTATTGTTTTTTTTTTTTTTTAGATTCTAGTACAGACATGCAGATAAGCCTAGACAATCGAAAACAGGTTCTCGAACAAGCCGTGCAAACAGAAGAAACGAGAATCGCGCCCATAGCACAATCGTGATAGAACGTTTTTCGAAATCGTTCGTTTCCCCTAGACCTCCGACGCTGATAATCATAAAAAAAAAAATAATAAATAAAAACAAGGTAAGCACAAAGAAAAAACAGAAATATATTATTGATTTTTTTTTTTTTAGAAAAACCACCATAGTAAAAACGAGTTAAAAAAAGACGGCAACGGGTGAGCCACTGGGAAGGTAGATTATAGAAGATAATTTAGTTTAAATTTGTACGCAACGATAAACCATTTCTAACGAAAAACGATTCGGAGCAAAGCTTGGTTATACATGTTTTGAAAGACCATAATTTTTACGAGTATGCATAACGATTTAAAATAATGAAATCATACGCCAAAAATTTTTTCGTTTTTCATTTTTCGTCTTTTTCCGGTTTTTCCCAATTATTATGAAAACCTTCGAGAAAATCAAAAATTACCTCACTATGCACCAACTAGACAGTTTCCTTTTAGAAAAGGTGCTACACTTAATATATCAGATCTAGATTTCTGGAAGAAAAATTGCTCACAGACGCAAAAAAAAATACAAAATACAAAAAAAACACACATCATAGTAAAACTAATAGATCTCTCACTACGCTCTGATTTTAATACTATAACTATATGTTAGTATCCCCTAAAATATTTTTTTAGAATTTTTCCCGAAAATAGAGACTATATCTTTTTCCTGTTACTGTTTGACACTTTTAGTAGCTCCCTCTCTAGATCAAATTAACTCGAGAATATGAATTGTTTTATTGGCCGATTGGAACAATTAAAGTTGGAATAAATTTCAATATGAGTTTCACAATAATTTTGTTACGGGATAAGAGTGTATTTTTTAGCATTCAACAAATCTACAGAACACTCAATCGAAACCACGGGGAATCAATTTTTTACACGCACGGCGTTAGTATTAAAAATGCATCGTTTGGAGATTTCGTCTTTCAATTTACACCTCTAGCATTTTTATGATCAAAATGCTCAGGTTATTTTTTTGAGAAAAAATATGATATAGTGCAGTATAAAAATATATATAGTAACTTTTTTGGTTATTTATCGTTTTATAAAAACTACAGCAAATGTGAAAATTGGCGTAAAAACAAATCGACGGATCGAGTGTCAACTGTACCGACTACCAAAAATCAGCCTAGCCCCGAGTCAACCCGGACTGGAATCCATTTTCTTGGTTTAAATTTAGATATGGGACAACCATATGCAATGGATTGGACTTGGTTCAATTATAACATATTTTTAATATCATTGGTGTGATGTGGTCCTATTTTTTTTAGTTGTCGATTTAAAAATCAGTTAATACTTTTATTAATAAGTTATGATCCGGATTGGTAATTTTTATTTTTAATGTATAATTTGGGATAGGATGATCTACGTGAGCTTGAATTAAATTGGTCCAGGCTGAAAAATATATTTTACGAATTAGTCAGGACCGGTTAAACTAATTATTTCAATTATCTAATCAGGCCCGGTCCCATTTTTATAGGAGCGGGCTGACCTTTACTATGTCGTACTGCTATGTCGCAATAATAGTTGGTCGAAGAAAACAAGGTTTTCCCATTCAAAAAAGTATTATTTTAGATTTCTTATTGCGAAATAAGAAATTCTTACAGCTCCGATCGCTGCACACTTCAGTGCACTAAAACGCCGTCCCATAAACCGTGGTAACGGTTACTTTTGAACATCATGGCGTGTAACGGATAAACGTCCGTAAGAACAGCAGGGACAGTAATAAAAGTAAAATAAAAATACCGTGCGAAAAAAAAAAAGTTCCACCGGTTCCCGTGTATAATATGATTTTTAATTTAACGGCGGCGGTGCGCGTTTCGTTTCCGGAATTCCGATGTCCGCTAAATCGATCTGAGCGACGGCGGCGGTCGAATTTTCACGGCGTGAAATTAAGTGAAGGGGGCGAGGGTCGGGATTCAATATAGGTGCCGTGAAATAAAATAAAATCGCCGAAACGGATAGGAAAACGACGGTCGTTTGGAAAATAATTCGCGTGTCGTCGTTTTATCTCGGGCGCTGCACTAACGGCGCTCGGTCGGAAAATGGTCCGTGAAATCGGTCGGCCGGCGCGTGTAAACGGCCGCGTTCTGTAGCTCCGGCCAATTCGTCCGCGTCCGGGTCACCGGAATCTGTCCGGCCACGGCGATGGCACACGGCGAACACGTGCCGAGCGAGAACTGCGTTGTCGTTCGAGACGCGATACTGCGCCAGCGCCGCAATTGCCCCGCGAGTGTGCGAGTCCCGCGCGTTTTCCGAAAGCCAATTTCGTACCCGGGACATGGTAAACGGCCCGGCGCTAATTACTTCCGTCGCCGACATTTCAGAAACAGACCCGTCCGAGGACATAATATACGCGTTTATACGGATCGGAACATCCGCTCCGCGGAAATTGCAGGGTTTGTTTGTGGGTTTTTTTTTTTTTTTTTCGTCGGCCGTCTCATATTTGATTCGTAAATTGTTGATAAACACTTTTATAACGTCTACTAGTAAATAGTAATATCAAGAGCGGTTTCGTCGTTTTCGTAAATTTAACTATCGCCACATTGCCGCGACGGTATATTGTATTGCAAAATATAATACGACCGGCACGCCGGCCGAACGTTATTTTTCCACTATTGATACGTGCGTGGAATTTAACAACGTAATTTTATTGACAAGCGGAGCCACTATAGGCGTGTTTTGGCGATGCAGTTTTAAACCGCACTTGAAGGTTACTATAGTTTGGCTATGTCGTTTATTGCGATAATTATTGTTTTACAACCGAGAATGCACTTTTCGACAATCGACTTATGAGCACCCGCAAACAATTTAAAACGAAATGTTTACTGTCTTCGGTTGCTGGTTATCCGTTGGCTGTACAGCTAACACTAATGCCAAATTTAAAAATGTGCCCACTTGATTTTTACATTATCATGATTTTACGGAATAGGCTCAAAAACCATAATGTTGAATAAAGAATTTTGATAATAAAAATAATATTATGAAAAAAAAGTACTGACTAGCTGACTAGATATCTATCTCGTATATTCATTAACTTAACAACAACTATACATCATGGCCGTTCTTTTTGTTAGGTTATGATTATGGTTCGGGAGTAATTACACTAATTTTTTTTGGAAATATGCACTTAAAATAACTGAAATATGCAACTAAAATATTTTTAAATAACAACGAAAATTATTATTCGTCAAATTTAAACTTTTTACAATGTTATTAATAGATTTTTTACAACATAATTACTAGAGTCTGGATTTATATCGACGGTAGTTTGTAAAAAGGGCGTCTATCAAATTTCATTTTTTTTCCGGAATCACAAAAAAACGGCAAAACAGTTTTTATTGAAATCATGGAAAACGATAAAATTACTCGTACACATAATACCTTATACACATAGTATTCATGCATTAAATGTGGTATACGCCCTTTTAGCAAATCAGTGATTTAATTATATTTTTAAAGGGCGCCAGGATATTATTTAGTTGACATTACCAACTTAATTTTCTGTATACAACTACGCTCTTTTACCAGTTCGTGCTCCTAATTTTTCTGATATTTTTGTTACGAAAAAAGTATTCTTCGATTTTTAGTGATATACACCCTTTTAACAAAACACCATCGATATTTTCTTATAATCCACAAAAAGGCGCTCAAAAACGTTTATAAATCCCTGAAATAAACACTCACAAACATTTAAAAAAGCAAAAATCATAGAGGAATTTAAAAAATACCCCACTAATGGCTCTAACTTAATGAATTAAATTTCGTAACTCTACAAAAATGATTTACTCAAATAAATGTTTTTAAATAAAATCGTACATATTATAAATAAAAATTACTTTTTATTAATCATTTTTTTTAGTGTTAGAAAATTTTATTTATAAGTTAAATCCGTTAGAGTGAAGACTTCTAAACCCATTTTATTTTTTTATTTTTTTAAATATTTTTAATTGTTTTTTTGATGTTTTCGAGAGCTTTTTTTGCGAACTTTAAGAGGATATAAATCTGGTCTCTAATAACTACTTAGTAGGATATACTTAATGGTAAGTCAGTATCCAGCTATAACTAAAGTAACAATATAAATTACTAAGACAACTCGTCTATAACATACAATAACCCGATTACATATGGTTATTCGCCAAAAAACTCTTATTCTAATGAATAGAGATGTTCAGATTAGAGGCTATGATAATATAATTTTACAAATTATTAGACGGACAAAAGGGGAGTAAGAAGAAGAAACAGAAAAGGAAATTTTAAGACCCGATTTAAAGTTTTATGTAGAATTCTGGGATGGGTATGCAGACGATGTCAGAAATTATTCAAACGGAGAGTAAGGACAAATGTGGCAAAATATATAAGAGCTAAGGCGCGAGGGAGAAAAAAAACCAGTGTTGTATTGTATTTGAACAGCTGTGTTATAATTAAACTCTAAAAATAAACATGATTAAAAACCATGACCATGCCACTACACGGAGTGCGGAGATTTCAACAGCGCACGTTTATTATAAATATTTTACCGGAGTTTGGGGACCTCCTTTTCCTGGGGTGTGTTGTTATATATTAATAGATTCGTTTGAAACGATGTTGGTTTTTTTGTCCGAACGTTTAACCACCAACGGTAAACGCGTCGGACGATTAAAAATATTGTCCGTATAGAGAAAAATATTATAGCGTGTATTATGCACGGGATAAAACGTTCCACGGTCGCACCGGAGTGGATAGCCTCGGACATTATCCTGGAAAATTACACCGTCATTAATATATTATATTACGTATGTATACAAAGTTCTATAAAATGTTGCAAAGACTCGGCCAAAACCCTCAAAAACCTCTTTTCCAAACCCGTCTGCGTTTGTATTATCTGTGTCTGACGAGGCAACGACACCCATTATCGCGAAATACCGTTTGAGATTGGTTTTCGGATAAGGTCTATAATATGATTGTATAGATATCGATCGGACGAACTTCCACGATTCCGTTAATTCGGTCCATGAACAAAAGTATAAATGTAATCAGTAAAAGTCGCATTTATGACCAATCAAAATTTTGTACAAAATGCAAAAATAAATTATTAAAAAAAAAAAATCGTTGACCTATGGTAAAGGAAACGAAAAAAATAATATTAATTAACTTTCGATTACAGGATCCCGAGGAAAATATATAAAATGTCAACAAATTAAATATTGTGGTTGTGAGAACGCAGCAACACGGAGCAGCAAAAATATTAAAGGCAACGAATCGATTGAAATCCGATGAGGAAGAGACCGAGTAGAGAGAAAAACTTAGAAAGCGACGGAGATATAAAGTAAAGGAGAATATGGATCAGCCATAACTATTACGAATTAGGAAGAATTCACTAGATATAAAAATTCGCCGATGGGTTTTACAAACAGCCACGAAGGATATTGAGAGAAAGAAAGATGAAGAAAAATTATTATTTGATCCGGCGATAATGTTCGCATATCGCGTCAATCTAGCCAATAAATCCCGCTCCGTCCAGTTTCTGGTCGGTTTCATGCTGCTGTCTTGGAAATTTACGATTTTTTTTATTTGATTATGAAACGCGCGATAGTGATTGCGATCGTATATTTCCCGAATGGTAGTAGTTACCTATCTGCGCGTTATTTATTTTAACAAATTCCTGCGATAACGTAAAGCCGGTTATCGTCGTCTTCCTGTATATTAATAATATACAAAATATCCCGCATCACTTTGTCTGCCGCAACGAAAAAGGTTATAAGTATCTGACTTTTTCCAACTACTTATTTAATTTCTACTTTAGTTTCGTTTATTTTAGTAAAACATAACGGGTATATAAGTGCATACTTATTAAATTTAACCTCTTTTAACAAGTATATAACTTTTTGATCTTTTTCGCGGTCGATGCTGAAAAAAGATACGACCATAATCGATCCTGATATGACCTTTTTATTTGCGGCAAGCGAGTCATATTCGCATTTGACCCTGCAATATTTCACGATATATATTCCTCTCGAGACCGCGTATTTATCAGTGAAATGATTATGGATAACACTACGGTTATCCGGCAAAAAATTATTATTTTCTCCCCTGTGTACGATTATCTATATATATATATATTACATCTTATCCAGTGCTCGAATTATTAAGGTGATGGTGGTCCGAGCCCATACTAAATTATATTAATTTATACTGGTATAATTTTAATGGTATCAGTTCGACCAAATAATTTTATTCACATAGAACTAAATAAAAACTAGAAAATGTCAATTGCCTATAAATAAAAGTTGGTGGTTAAGTAAAAAAACCGGAATATTTTGTTGAAATATTACCACGTCTAGAAAAACTTTCCCGTTTTTCCTACGTTATTTTCCCTAAATGTTAAGAAAACTATATTGAAAATCAACTTTCTTATACACCAATTAGACAAAATTATCTTTCCGAAAAGTTACTACTTTTGAAGTTTGGAGTAAGATTTCTGATAGAATAAAAAATTAAATAAATCTGATATGTGTTTTTACATTAATTTCTTGTTGTTTTTATTTTCATTCTGAAAAAGTTTATTAAATTTATTTCGTGATTTTTAAAGGGTGCTGTAAAATTTCCATCTACTATATGAAAATGGAACGGTGATTTCTAAACGATAGTTTCTTACTAGCAAATCCTGCAGCGTCCGCTTTCTACAGTCTCCCCTCCCCTCCCCCCGAATCGACCACGCGCGTATCGCGTGTTTGGTAAATGGAAGTATAAAAAAAAAGATCTATCTCGAATTTGGAGTTTTTCGAATAAGTAAATTGACCGTATTTTAAACTCGTGGATATCAAACGATACGAAACGCGTATATTGAAAGTACCGTGAATAACATCAGCTTTGTTTTCGGCGATTCGGTTTTTTTCTATGTATACTAAAACGCTATCCCGAGAACATAGTCTTGAACGTCTGTAATAATGTTAAAGTAAGACATAAGTACAGTGTGACAGTTGGCAAGTACAGTGTTCGTAAAAATAATAGTCGTTATGGATTACATTACATATATTCTTCACATCGAACATATTCGGAAGCGTATTTTAGATTTTTATTTTAGAGAAGGAGTGGGGGGGATGACAGTTCCGAAACATATTTCTCACAAAAATGCATTAAACTGATTGTAATATAATAAGTGTACAGATATAATAAGTACAAAAATATGTATATTTGTTGTAATTCAGTTAAAAATGTTCGTAGGGCCTAAAATTTCGGACAGAAAATTCAAATCGTAAATATTACGGCCTTTTAAATCATGTACAACCAAACTCCGCTCAAACCCATTTTTCGTTATCAACAATAAGTCGCTTTGTACAGATATACATTGAATTCCCATTTATAGCCTAACTTCTAAACTTCTCACCTACATCAGTGCCCCATCCAGCGTACGAACATGCGTCCGTTGTTTTAAAAATTATTGTTTTTAAGAAAAAAAATTCGGCGGATTCGATACGGCGCGGCGTGCCGTCGAAATCCACGTATAACAAATGTCCGGCGGAATCGATAATAACCGCCACGGTTTTCCGACTCAATTGAATTTTACTTTCTCCCACCCTCTCCCCCCCCTCTCACTTCGGTTTTTATAATATTATAATTCGAAATTTCTATGGCTCAGAATATACCCCGTCATCTATATTATTGGCGCGTGCTATATAATAATATCCCGACCGTAATTGATGTAGGTACCTACATATCGCTACCGCAGTCCCGTACAATGTCGTATAATAATATACGTGCGAGTTTGCCGGCCTTTACCGTCCTTGAACACCGCGATCGCATTTAACGCGCGCGCCGCGGCTATACATTACGTTTCCCGCCGGAGCTTATTTATTGCGGCGCTTTGTTCCTTTCGCCCGCGTTTTCGATCGACAATTCGAGTCTAAACGACCGGCGACGTATACTTACAGTACAGTAAACGTGCGGTTCGCCTAAATATTAAACGGAACACTACTGTATAGTTATAACATTACGGTCTCGCGCAAATCGGTTATACCGCGGGCGAATCGCCTCCTCTAACCGAATAATAATATAATGCGGTATCATTATTAATATTGGTGATGGGTCGATACGCCAGTACTCGCTCCAATGTAACGAGTACACTATAGTGGAACGACTAGGAACGCGTACCCATTTGACGGTTCCAAAATCGGCACACCGGTATGTAACGTTCAGTACAAAATTATAATTTTGCAAATAGTCCTTGAACAGTTACTGTAAGACTGTGTACTGTGTGCATAGACAAAAATAATTGAATAATGGGATAATGGAATGATGGGATTTGGGAGGTTATAGCTATAGCTACTCAATGAAGCAATTTTGGG
Source organism: Cinara cedri (assembly GCA_902439185.1). Lineage (NCBI taxonomy): Eukaryota > Metazoa > Arthropoda > Insecta > Hemiptera > Aphididae > Cinara > Cinara cedri. The sequence goes on along the minus strand of CABPRJ010000955.1, from coordinate 936,738 downwards.
AGTAATAAACATCTAAATGATTTGGGGAGACAATTCAGCGGGTCACTATGAAGCTGAGTATGGGCTGGTGTCCGGCTAGTTTACGACTGCATGTTCGCAAACATGATTCATGTCATTATGTTTTATGATTTCATGATACATTTATATTCCAAATATTTTGGCGAGAATAGGATATGAATCGATGTAAAATTCCCATCAAACAAAATCTGCATATAGTAGCAAATATATTTAGGTATCCCTCTATAAATATATTTTTTTATAATTTAGTCATTATTGTCCCTCAAAAAAATTAATTATTTTACGCATGATCTTAAGCATCTTAAGTATAGATCTTAAGATTTAAGAAGAGTATTCCTATTGAGATAACAATGTAATTGTGTGGAATAAATTGCAGACATTGCAATAGACTCTATTTTCGGGATAAATTTGATAAAAAATTGACAAGTAAATAACGAAAACCAATACGAGTTTGATGTTATACTACCTAAAGGAATACAAAAACGAAATTAATTTTAATCGTAATCACATACTAAAGACAAACTCAGATTCGAAAAAACACCTGGATTTCCGTTAGTGGCTATAGTTGTAGAAAATACGCAAACATGTAAATGAAAAACTAATAAAAAACTCTTTTATTTTACTTTAACTTCAGTAAAAATAATAGCTAAATAAATATTTCGGAGAATAATTCTTTAAAAAAATGAAACTAATTATTAAAATATAATTTTAATTTATTTAATGATAATTGTTAAAAAATAAATCAAGTTTTAAATCGACTGATCTGTCAACTATAATCTTCTCGTCTTTTCTCACACAAAGCCTATAGAAAAATCGTTTAACCGATATACCTATCTGATTATCAAGACATCCTTTTACTGTGAAAAATATAGCCGAATAACTGGATACGTGAGGGAGCCCCCTAAATCCCTCTAATATCCGCATGAATACGCTGATATTATAATATACACAAGGCCCTGAGTATATTACCTTACTCTAGAAATTGCGACGCACGAACAATGACGTTTTAGATTTCAACGATTTTTTCGCAGCTTTCACACTATAATAGTTATTCGTTGAAACTATTACAATATTTTATTATAGTATTTTTATTACTATCGTTGTTTTTATATGAACGTAATTTCATCGGTATTTAGCTGCATTGTACCAATGCATAAATTATTATTACCTATGAAAACACAAACTTATACTTCGTGCAACTTAACGGCAGTGTTTACAAACACTTAACAGTTCGTACTTAACGTCATTTTTTGGACATTTATCACCGGAATAAAGTGGACATTAACATGGACTTTTCGTTTATTTGTCGATGTATGTCATACCGCATCTAGTGTCTTAACAGAAATAATTCGATAATTTCGTAGTGTTATCTAATTACGGATTTTATGATCCGTCTGCTGTTCTGCAATGGTTAGAGAAAACTTTAAAGGGAGATTTTATTTACCGAATATTTAGGGACGTTTCCGAAAATTAACTAAATCCATCCAAATTTTCATGAGTTAAAAGTTGGAAATGGTTTCTCATCATGGAGAAAAGATTTTCAGACATTTTTTTCTCCAATACACACATTTATTCGAAAAATGTTATTCTAATAGGATTTAAGTATAAACTGGATTTCATTACCTTTCCAAAAAAAACATTATTCTACAAACTAGTTTATGCCTGTTTAAGAAAATTAAATTAAAACAGCGCCTGATTAAATTAGAATTCAATATGTATTATAGAATACACTATTCGAGTTTTTAAAATTTTATAAAAAATATTTCTGTTCCTATAACTAAAACATTCCACTGAACTAAAGATTTCAACTAAAAGAGATGGATAATTTTACCTTAAATTTTTATCTCCCTCTGTCCTCCCTCCCACATTAACCACTGCCGTTGTTTATAAAACAAGTTTCCTTGTCGTCTTTTTTAATAATTTCAAGTGAATTCGATTTTAACTCTTTGCAATTTATTCCATTTCATGACTGTGAACAGAATAACATTAAATAACAATTACTATATAGTGTATTGTATTGTGACAACCACGTACCTCTGTGAATCCCAAAAATCCGTTTCTATGACAATTTTTATACAGAAACTAAACATAAACGTACAAAAAAATCTCTTGAAAACGATATTTATTTCTTTGTATGTATGCGATAACATATCCCTGCGGACATACACATACGTGCCTGGATATACTTTTTAAAATAATGTCTTCTTCTTTTCTTTTTTTTTATACAGAAAACAAAAATAATTCGTTTTTACTATTTATGATTATTTGGTTTAAAGTAATACCCGCGGTACTTAAAACTTCACAGTTTGAACAGGACTGCAATCTTTCGTAGTAACGATTTTTAAAGTATAAGTTCATAGTACAGAGAAAACCCGTTATTGTGTTATATTTATTTACAAAAAAAAAACATTTTAAGTTAAAGTGAACGGATGCAGCCATTGTTATAGGTAATTTGATGTATACCTGTAAGCAACGATAAACCATTGCTTACGAAAAAACGATTCTGAGCGGAGTTCAGTTGATAGTGATGCTTTGTCAACAATATACATGCCACATTATATTAAAATAATTAAATAGGCTCTAAATATTTTCTTTAATAATATTTGTTTGATTTTGTATCGATTTCCCTGGTTTTCCTAAATTTTTTTAGGTTTTCCCATGGTTTTTCTCATTTACTGGAAAAAGTTCTGAGAAAATTAAAAACTTACCTCCCCAGTCGGATTTCTTTTTAAAAATATTTCTGTCATTATAAATTGAAGCAAAATTGCTGGTAGAAAAGTTGTCCACAGAAGAGAAATAAATAAATAAACATCTTTGTAAAACCATCAGCTTCTTCACTCCACTCGAAATCTAAAATACATTTTAATATGTGTACCAATATAAAAAATAAAACAAATTATAATTTGATAACACACTCATGATAGAGATGATATAATTTTATATTAATATTTGTGCATTCAGAATTTATAAAATATACTAATTGATATTGGCAAAAAATATGATTTTTTTTTTTTTTTAAGTGAATTAAATTTTTTTATCTTAATGAAATGAGTGGGGATGGGAAAAAATACTCGATAAAATCGGTCGTCAGTGTAACGCGTGGTTAATGTTCGTGAGTACCACGCAAATACCGGGTGATTTGTTTCTTCTTCAACTGATCGTTTAATCTTCAATTTATAAAATACATTTTACATCGGTTTTACAAAGAATCAAATTATATTAAAAATAGGGAGGGGGAAATTCAACCCTAGTTACGGAGCTCTGCTATTCATGTGCATAAGTTGCAATTATATATTTTACAAAGTATAAGAAGTGTGTTCGACGTAGAACAAACCACCCTGTATATCCGCCATAATCGGTGATTTAGTTGTTTTAATAAGAAAATTCGCGTTTATTTAACCGAGCGGAATAAAATTACCAATGCCAGCAGTTTTCACTAATGCGATTAATAATTTTTCAAAACCCGAAAATCACAATCGTAAACATACACGCACAGTTAAGTCTCGACAAAACAATAATTTCGAAAGCCCAATTTCAATTCAAAAATAATTTTCTACAACTAGGGGAATATATATGGCTGCAGTCGACTAAAAGTGTAGCCACGTCGTAATATTGTATCGTCAATGCAATTAATGATCATGAGAGAAAACAAGAGTGGGTGATATACTTTCTCAAACCGATCGTTTGAATTTAAATTTCCACGCTAATGTTTACATACATGAATTTCGGATGATTTTGAATTTCTGAAACCGAATTCTCAAACTGGCATCACTATATTTCTTGCCGTTTCCGATTTCCACTCTGGCTTCGGATAGCATCGCAATCAGAAAGGTTTTCATGTGGAGAGCGAGGCAGTTATAGCCTTTAATACTATCCTGTCAAACAAATTGGTTTTTCAGCAATATATATTTTTGGTTGCATTTCTCCAATTAGTTCATTGAATCCGTCGAGTTTGTATCCCTCTCTACACAGTCTCCCAGAATCCCATAGGCCTTCCGTCTATTAATAAATAGCTTTGACATATGTATGATTTTTGAGGTCCCAGTATAATGTTAAAAATCGCCACTATATGGCATTCTCTAAGAGATAATTAAAGATTTTATCGCTTTATTCAGCACCCACGTCTCTGAACAAAACGACCGGTTTTATCATGATCGTGTATGTTTTTATGACTTTTAAATTTTTGAATATGGAGCTATAAAATATCATTTTTTTTTAATTCGTAATCTTTTTGTTGACTATGTTCTTTTGCACTGTCTCGGATTATAATAATATGTTCTTCTGGTTTTACGTACTCTCCTTGGCGGATCTCCATATCATTGCGTATTTCCAAAAAGTTTGATGTAAGAAATTTAAACGTCACTTGTCCCACGTTTGATATTGTTATGTGTTTACTAAGGCTTCATTGATGACTATCCCGCACACGTACTCTCGGTTTAGATAAATAAATTTTATTCCAGTAATCGAAGTTTTGAGTTTTTTGTCACCACGGGGATAGAAAACAAAATTGTTTTTTCTTGTAAACTTTTCAAAAACTTCGGTACCAAAGTAATAGTTATAAAACTAAATGGATATTCTAAAAGACGCAGAAATAAACTGTGCTGTGGATTTGTCGTGGTGTCACGTGAACGAAATATTATATAAAAACTTAAATTAAATATAGGTAGCTTATATTATAATACAAGAAAAAAAATTTTTTTTACCTACGACCACTTGTATAATATGTTAAATACGTACAGTAATTTTCAATAAAAATCGAAAACGTCGACCGATTTCCCGACTATATTTTCAGATTTATAAAGTGCATTATACTATTAAACACTATTGGAATTAAATAAAGTTGTAAATTTATGGGCACCTACATCCGTGTTTGGGTGGTCGCGAAAATGCGCCACGTTTACATAAAATACTTATCTATTGAAATATTTTGTATTGCATTTTTAATAAAAAGCAAATTTAAACGGCAGGTATATCGTAGGTTTCAAAACTGTAGCTCGCATCTCCAAAAAGTCGTTTTTTCGGGACAATTACACAAAAATCAAATTATAAAATGTAATTTTTGATAATGGTTTAACCAAACATTTATATGGTAAATACTAGGTATTTCGACGATAATATTGATATTGGATACACGTGATAATGTTTCAACATGATTGTGTTTCGAATTCTGGAAATTCCACGTGGTATTTACACCACATTAGGCGCCTTTTTTTTTTTCTGTAAAATTTGATGTATATCTTTATAACTAATTGTTTATATTTTAAGTATACGAGGTGCTCTTTTGACAACGACAATAATTACCATAATACCTATAATTTGTCGATGTGTTATTCCTTAGAAAATCGAAAAATCAACCAAACCAATCAATATAAATTATTTTAGATTTGGAGTGTAGCTGAAATTTTTCTCAAAAAACACTTTCCTGGTTTGTAGAAATGCTTTATATCGTTCACACCGTACCTAAGATGCGGATCTTCTTCACGTGGTACTTTATATAAAAAAATGTTTCTAAATTTCCGACAGATTTTTCTATAAAATTTAAAAAAAGTTGATTTCCATGTTCGGTGTTTAATAGTTACCTTGGAAGAAGAAATAAGGAAGAAAAACACAACCAATACTATAACAACCTTGCTAGTTTACCGAATTCCTATCAGAATCGTCGTTTCAATGATATATCGTTGCTTTCAATGTATAAAATAAATTATCCAACGTCTGTCCTATACCTTAGAGAACTCCTCACATACAACAGTGGCCTACTACGCTCTTAGCGCAAAGTATGTCCGGCTTTTTTTTTTTGGTATTTAACTCACTCCATACAACTATATGTACCGCTAAACGATTTTTTCTTGGGTAGTCTTCGTATACTAGTGGACTTTCAACTATAATTGGAAAATATGAAGAATAAAGTTTTTGCCCAGTCTCGTGATTGGCACTTTAAACGCGTGTACAACGTGTGTTGGAGGAGGTATGCTTTGACCGTCACGAATAAATGTTATGATAGACGTCGTTCGTTTATTTCGCCATTTATGTCAACCACTAAAAACTAAAAAAAAAAACTATATTGTTTGTTAACAAATAAAGTAAATAACACAATTTTTTATCGACTTTATTATTGAATGTAAATAAAAAAATATTTTTTTCTGGGTTCAATATTATTTCAAGTGGAGCGCACTAGAGAATTCTAAAGTAACAGCAACTACCACAGAAATTTAGATTGGCGGTATGGCCTATACGTATACATCATGTTAATAATTACAAAATCAATGTCGAAAATATAAAAATATAGCTAACCGAATATTAATTTGCTATGGGTTGTCCTAAACCATTTTCTTTAAAATAATATACGCATTACAAATAACCGCGTAAAACTTCAGTCTTCGGCAATGGGCTGCATAAATGTATTCTCGTCAGTAATAATCGTTGAAAATCATAAATTTGCCACTTTGCAAACCTCTGCGGCCATCTCGGACGTTATAAATAAAGTCGAATTTCACAAGGGGTCCGCGTATAAAAACCGTCACGAAATGTATACGGACACGGTCGGTTATTTTATTTTTTTTCTAACCATTCTTTCGCTCGTAGTGAACGTTTTTTTCTTCTCTCCCGGTCGCCGTCGACAAACAAGAAATATATACGCGAATTGAAGGTGCCTACCTATACCTACATAAATAAATACACCTCTCCGACACGACGTGCTGTACGTATAGCAGACTCCGCAGCCGATTATATTTACAGGTTATTCGGTTTTCGGAGAGAGAAATATCATATTCTCATCACACCCGAGTAAATAAGTCGCTGTATATGCAATATACCTGTATGTACGCAAACGCTAACAAGTATAACAACCGCGAATTTAATTTGATCGAAATCGCGAGCGTATTCGTCAGAGCCTCTTCGGTACATATAGTACGAGCATACAATATTATATAGACGCAAGACCCGCCCACGATGTCTGTCAGAAATGGTTACGTATACGTAGGGAATTTTTTTCCTTCCTTTCGCCGCGAATATTATACTTTTGTTTTTTACATCGTCGCATGTCGTTCCATATGCGAATGTTTCGAATGATATTATTAGAAAAAAAAAAAAAATTAATTTAGCCATTGGCGCCGCGACACTACAATAGATGTATACAAATAATATCATTAGCATAGGATTTTTGTCTTGTATATTTTCTCCGAGTATATTATTAGACTCCTGAAAGTGAACAACCGAAACGATTCGAAACGGCGCGATCAAAAACAAAAAAACCCTTGTGAACAGCAGAGTTTCGTCATTATACGTAGATTCAAATTTCTCCAGCCTATTTTGTATTAAAGTTGTAACGCTCTTTATAAATGGATAAATCACCTCTAATACTATATAATATATTATTATACCATTTCCAAAAATCAAAAAAAAATGAATACCAAAGAAGTGAAAAAACGCACATGCGTACTAGTTGCGTCCCAAGTAAAAACGTATAACAATAATTGCATCCAGCGTTTTTCTCGATTACAACCGAATTTTGTCCCAACCACCGGCGATAACTAAAATTTGATTATTGCACTAGCGTCGATTTAGTATAAACGATTACGCTTGAACTTTGACTATGGGGAGTGAAATGAAAACCATGTGCAGTGAAAAACAATGCAATTTATGAACTTTTGATAAATTTTGATTTGTATTTTTACAGATTTTGTCTGAAACTAACAAAATCAGTTATATATTTTTACCCAAAAGTTATATTTCCGATTTTAAAAAAGGAAGACATTAGGTTAGGTGTTTTATCAGTATGGCCTTTTAAAACTCTGAAAGGATATCGATTCCACTTTAAATATTGTTTAGCTTTTATAATATACGGGACGCAATTAATATGATCCAAAAGAATAACCGGGACTTAATTTAGAAGGGATTGTTGCCGCGCCATGCAATCCATATGCAGCCGAAAAACGAGTAGAGAATTTAGTCATAGTACTTACAAAACTACTTATATAATATACTGTCCATAATTTACGAACGGTTATCGCCGCCATGAGTTAACTGCCGGAGAGTCGTATACGTGATCGAGAATACCGCATGTTACTGCGAGAACGGTAATAACCAAAGTTTGCAGGTTACCGAACCCGTGGGACAATTATCGGGCGACCGTATATTATAATTATTATTAATATTGCAGTTATGTATAGGCAGTAAAATATATTCGCTCGTGGCAAAAAGGCCGGTGGCGGTGACTACATGGTCTTGGCCAAATGTCATGAAATGTTTTTGATAGGAACGAAAACCTATTGGTCAAAAACTATAAAAAAAAATAGTTTAAAAAAGCACTGCTACTTACACTTTGTACCATGGGTACATGGGTAGGCAACTGTTGTTGGTGGGGAGGTAGAATGAGGCAAGTTAGTATTATATATAATGATAAATCATTGCAAATAAAAATACCATCCTAAACGAAGTTCGGTTAACTAGTACCTAAGTTTATAATATTATTTGTAGTTTTTTTTTTTTAATTAATAGTCAAGGTAAATAAACGCAAATAAAACCAATTTACTTATCGTTATTTGATGTAAGGTTTTTTAATTTTTAAAGAAAAATGTTTGAAATCTAGAAATAAATGTTCGAATAATAAGTATAATACCACTGCATCTTTTAAGGTAGGATGTAATTCATATTGGATAATTTTTACTAACTGAACAATATATTTTTCAGAGAAAAATATACATCTAATAGACGCTTTTCTACAATTAGAATCAAAAATCGATAATTTTTATTGTGTTGATGTTTGTGCGTGTCTGTGTTGAAAAGAGGATTAAGATTTCATTTGAAAAGCAAAAGTTAATGAGTATTTAAGATTACAAAAAAAAAGTGGGTAATAACATAAGAAAAAAACTATATTAATATAAAAAAATCCATTATAATGATCGAAAAAAAAAAACAAAACCCGAATCAGAAAAGTCATTCTATGTATACTTATTGACTTTTTACATAGAGTAAACAAAATAATATCGCAGTTTTGTGCAAAAAATAATAATTTATTATCCCATTTCTTTTTCGTCCAATTATTGTAGATTTCTATAAAATAAATATAATACATATATACATTACTACTATTCCTTTAATGGCCTATCATTACTTATGATAGACGACTAAAACTGTATTTTTGTAGAATTCACCGTGACCGCCGCCCTCTTTTACTAATTATATATTAACGCCAAATTAGAATCGCGTTTTGCTCGTCCCGTCCATCTAAAATTTCACGGCCTAAATGTACAAAACAAATTCATGAAAACATTATCCGGAATTACACCGGTATTATTTTGTCCGATCGTGCGTTCTTCTCTCCCGGACAATCGCGGTTTGTCACGTGTATTAACTTTTTTCGGAATTTGTTTAATAAAACATTTAAAAAACAAACAGCTCTAGAATTTTACATAAATGCTATTTTTATCACCCTTATTTTTGAAGGTTGACTTTTACCTACTTTTGATTTTCAAACGGCAATCTATATTAAAAGTCCCATGCGTACATGGAATATTAGTTTAAATACATTTTGGTGTTAAATTTTTTGATTTTCATCAACCCGTTGACGAGATATTCCACTTTTAAGTTAAGTATGGGTCGGGGGAGAGTAGTAAAACATCATTTGTGTGGTGGCACGGCGCGCGGCGTTTTAATAATGCACCACTACTCTCCCCCGACTCAAACTTAAAAGTGAAATACCTCGTCAACGGGTAGATGGGAATCAAAAATGTTAACATCGAAATGCATTTAAACTAATACTCCATCTATGTATAGAACTTTTAATATAAGTATGTTGCCATTTGAAAATCAAAAATAGGTAATGGTTTTACCTCAAAAAATAACATAAATGTAAAATTTTAGAGCTGCTCGTTTCTTAAATAGTCCGGGGATGAGCAAGAAAAATATTATCTAGATACATGATACATTAATATTTACTTCTAGATACAAGATACAGTATACATTCCATATTTTCCAAAAGATACTAAATACTAAACACTGTATCTAAGATACAAGATACATTAATAATAAAAACTTATAGAATTTTCTTCTATATGATGTCAGGTTTTAACTTTGTTTATAATGAAATAAAAAATAAAAACATATTACAAATATTGTGAAAAAAAATACTCTATTATTATTATTATTAAATAAAATTTTAATATCAGAATATATAATATCAAAAATGGCATATAACCATAAAAATGTAACCGCTGTAATGCAATTATTGTAAATAACATTAGAATAAAAAAATAAATGAATGATTTATGTCGTGATTTATATCTAGTATCTAGATTTAAATATCTAAGTCAATTAACTTCAAAAAATACAAGATACAAATGTATCTAAGATACGCATCTTAGATACTGTCCATTCCTGAAAAAGTCTATAAAACAAATTACGAAAAAAATTAATACTTCCCGAGATAATGAGTGCACCCACTTAAATGAATCACCTTATATATTATATATTATTATGCATAGTAAAACGCTGACTACTGTCATTATACTATTATAATAATAAAACAATGGCGAGAAAATTTATAATTTTGGCTCGAAATCCGAATTCGAGTTTTGGCGAGTGTTTAGCGCACAATACCGCAACCGATACAGGGTTCCGTCGTCATTGAAATATATATACGTACATGTCGTACATACAGGGAAAGCAAACGAGGGTTAACCGTGTAATCCTCTTACACCGAAACGCGGCATTAGGTCCGCTTGATTTTTTTTTTTTTTTTAGGCGCCAAACGATCTTTGCTAGGCGCCTATAAGAATACCATATGTATATAATATATATATATATATACATTATATATTTAATTTATGTCAATATAGGTCAATTTATTTAATTTATGAACCGGCTATGTAGACAAACATTTTTATTAAATTAGATTTGTCTGGTTTTCCAATCGTTTTCAATTTGTATATACAGGCTGTCCTACAAAGATATACCCCTTGAATATCTCCGGAGGTAGTAAAAATAATCGAATTCTGGTTTTTTTTTTTTTTTATATACTGCTCACAAGAATGAGGACGACAAATATTTATACTTGTATTCAATTTTTTTTTTTTTCAGTAAAAAAATTTAAAAAATAACTTTATTTTATTATTTCAGGAAAATTTTAAAATAGCCATTCTGTGGAATTTATTTTTCTGGCAATTTTAATGTATCACACATTTATATCCGATGATAAGTTTCTAAGTAACAGCAGTTTTAAATTCTACTAATCCGTGTAAAAACCAATATTATACGGTAACGCGGTTAGGTTACTCCTTAGATAACATTGGTTTTCATATATTTGTCGTCCTCATCTCCGTGAGTAATATAAAAATAAACAGAATTCGATTATCTTTATTATCTCCGAAGATATTTAAGGAGTATATATCTTCGTGGGACAGTTTATATACTGCTTTCAGTTCTCGACTACATTAGTTCGCTTGCAAATGTTTATAATCAATTTTATTGATAAAAATAATCAATATTTTCATTTTCATTTCTGTTATATGTTTTACGTGATGAGAATATTGATTTAAGAAAATCAGGCACAATACCTGCAGACAATCCATGTGTTTCTAAATTTATTTGTCAGTAATACCAATGCAAATGTTCCTTCTGCATCTGCACTCAAGAACTTATCGCTCATTGCTTCAAAAAAAAAAAATAGACTATTGTGGTAGTATAATGGATTTGATAACATTTGTAGCAGGTCCACTTCAAACCTCCAATAAACGATGTTTTTTTCAAAATCTGTTTGATGTTACCACTGGCATTGCCATTAATAATTTAGGAACATAATATACGATATAATGGATTATTAATCACGATTATTTTAGATAGTCCAAATAATAAGAATGTTTATTTTCATATTAGACGTAGCGTCGTATCCTAATAGTTATAAACCCGTGAGCAGCAGAGCTCCGTCCCTAGAGTTGAATTTTTTCCCTGCTGACATATCACTGTTACGATATTCCATTTATTTTTTTATAATTAACCTCAAATTATTGCGAGTATTTTATTACGTTTTAGCCTGTAGGGGTATTCAAAGTACGGCATTTCCCGTGAAATTATGAAATTTGAACATACAAATAGCTGAAGAAGAGTAGAAATTATAAATCCCTTGCAAAATGGCACATTCTTGATATTCATATCATGTATATACAAAATTTAATCTCTCTAGCTTCATTTCGGTGGTCTGTACAATGCTAAAACACTCTCCTTCCGTAACAACACGGTGAGTTTATATTGAAATTCAACCAAAATTATATCACTTCAATCCGCCAAACAATTTTAATTCTCGAGTTTGAGCCTGATTAGTCCAAAGGGAGCCGTTAAAATTATCCAAAAGTATCAGTCAAAAAATACGAGCAATGTTCTGGACAAAAATTACATACCAAATTGTAAAAAAAAAAAGATACACTTCACACGATGGATGGAACATTGTTGTAGTTGAGAAGTTGGTAAGGTTTTAATAGAGAAGAATTCAATACTATCTGTACGCAACGACTAATTATTGCTAACGAAAAACAATTTTGAGCAGAGTTCGGTTACACATGTTTTGAAAGGCCATAATACTTGCATTTATGATTTTCGTCAAAATTTGATTTTAGAAATCGTATTAAAAAAAAAAAAAAATACTACACTAAACTAAATTTTTTCTTGTTGACCACTAAGTATAACTTATAATGAACCTCTGTTGAAATCCTTTATTTGTACTACAAAACGATTAATGTATCTTTATCGATATTTCCAGAAAAAAGAAAAAAACAATTCATCCACCGTTAAATACCAGAAATAAAATGTGTTGCTGTGTGTGTCAATATATTATAATCTATCCGGCTATATTATAATAAGGACATCGCGGTAATGCAGTTTCGGAAACGTTACCTATTATATTATACAGACACACTTCATCGATGACAAACCTGAAAACGGCGAAACGGAACTCCGTCATCAAGGTCAACAATATTACCGATTTCACTCGGTGTAAAAGTCGATAAGTTGATGCTGAGCTCTAAAAGTAATTTATCTTATATACTTGTATTTTAAAGTAAAATTGTAAATAAAAACAACATCAGAAGCCCGAAAACGGTCTCCGGCTATGAGCCGCACATATATCCTGCGCAAAGATCTGGCAGAAAGTATTACTTCGTTCATTTCTAAAAACGTCGGATCCGTTATTTTAAGAACCCCCCGCGCCCTTTCGTTCTAGTTTTCAGTTCACTTGCCACGACTTTCCAAAAACGTTCGCCGAATTCGTATCCATGTGTCGATACGCCACGATCGTTTTGTGATCAGTTTAATACATCTATTCGGTCCGTATCACGATCCACACTCATCGATATTCGATACCAATATAAGTAGCTGGTGTACCTATTTACCGGTGGCGGATTGGCCCGGAGTGCTGAAGTGTAATCGCATCCAGGAGCCGATTTCCCGGGCCCTGAGTTAAGTACGTACTATGACATTTTTTTTTTAATATACGATATTATCGTATATTATCCAATATAGTTGATTGTAAGCAATTTTCACATCGAAATTGTACTATAAATATTTTATGACAATATTTTTATGTGTATATATATATATATATATATATAAATTGTACCTTTAAAATATTTTCCTATTATTTGCTACTTGTGTAGCATACATCTATAAGTATTTTGGTTTTCCATAAAACTAAAGGGCCTTGGAAATTAACAACAACCCAGGCCTTTTTATCGCAGGCCGCCACTGCAATTTACGGATTTTTAAAAATGCAGTCTAACATTACTCGTAAATATTTCGAAGAGATAAGTTTTTTCTTTCTTTATTTTTTGAGGGAAGGGAGCGTTAATTTACATACTAAAATTACAAGAGAATATGCATGTGAAAGTGAATTCTCTATTCGAAATACCTAAGTCCAGAGGAATGATCCGAAAATTTATTATTACTATAAATATTCGAAAATCTGAAACCAGACTATTAACATTAATAATAAGCTTAATTTAATTACTGACACCAGAATTGGATTAAAGAGGAACTGACGAGCACCATATCTCTACAGGGTGTACAGCAAAACATTTTTTCAAATTGTTTATAAAACGTTCATTTTTCACGTATTGTTCATATTCTCGATCGAATACGCGTGTAGGTACGCATTTCAGGTTTATGTTTTAACGCCTGTCCACGACAAATTTTTGATCTCGCTATTGCTAAAATCGCGGTGTTGGTCGCAATGGATTTTTTGGTACGATAATTTTCCGATTTAAAACTTTAAACGTTCGAAAATGTCCCTGGATGTCCTACGAAAAATCGAACATCACATATGTACATATTATTATCGCTATTTTAAATTATTATTAAATATTAATCAGTGTTGTATATTAAAATTTAATATTTTAAAATATTAATAAAAAAAACGAATAGTCGCGTATAGAAAAACAAAAAAAAAAAAATGTATATCGGATAAAAACCGTAATATATTAGGTATAAAAAACTATGCGACGATAAATTTGAAGACCTTGGAGCAAAAATCTGCAGATATTTAGAAATGATAAATACAAATTTCGGATTTGTCGGTCGGATATTTCGCCGGAATATTTTGTTTAGAAAGCATATTAGACGATTGTTGATTGTTTATCCCGATTCCCGAAATTCTAAAACAAGATAAATCCTAGGTGTAGGTATTTCTTATAACATTTAAACTCCAAATACACAATATCATAGACTTTAATACCTAATTATTTGTGTCAGATTTAATTCATTTTCACTCCAAAAAATTAAAAAATTTTTTTTTTTTATTTATTAATATTATACACATAGGTACTGTCAAAAAGTTATTTTTCGAAAAAAAGCCGAGTGTGTTCGGTCGCGGTGTTCCGATATAGGTCTTCATTCCTTTTTTATCGCCTATAATTATGTACCTTTTAATAATTTATCAACGTGCTTGTATCCATGTAAATAATTGTTTGTATTATTAATGAATTTTTTGATATTTTATGGTTGTTTTTTTTTTTATATATATACACGAGCGTAATACCTACCTAATATTACATATAACCATAATATTATTATTCATGTGTGTACACGTTAAGTTTTTCTTTTAAATGTAATTTTATATCGACAAATGTATATCATATGTATCATATTATTACTGTTATTATTAAACTATACTATTCTATTATGTTATTTAATATTGCGTTGCTCAATAATGTACTATATTTTATAATTTATTATTATAATTATATATATATATATTTTTTTTTTTGAGAAATATTTACGTTTCTATGTAGAAAAAATTGTTTGTTAACCGAAAAGAGTTTGTTATAATAATATATTAATATAATCGTGTTTATTCGACAATTTTATGATAATATTTTAAATTTATAATAATAATGATAATATAATATGATAATATTGTATAATAAAACCGTTTTAACATTTCCGCTGATTGCGTTTAACGTGTTTTGTGAATTTAATTATATTTTAAACGGTGTCCACAATGTTTTCTATCGTTTAAAATAATAATATTGTAATATCCACAGGGTGTTCACATGCGGAATAGACAGATATATAAACAAGTGAGTTAAGTTGCTAAGCCGATCTTATCTACCCGAAGCAATTATGCATAATGCGTATGTGTTGGTATCTTAAAATCTATATAATAAATGTACTATTCCTTAAATAGAACATGCACTCCTCTGACATCTGCATTTTCTAGGAGAATTTGAGCAAAGGCATATTGGTAACTATACAATTTTCCTCAATTTTTTCTGTTTTATCCATGCAAGCCATGGCTAACCAACTGAGTCTATTCTCTGGCATAGTGCGAACATTCTTAAATTTGTGTTCATACGAACTCACAGTAGACATTTTTTCAGGTGTGAAAAAAATTATTGGAACCGTAGTTAACATTTAAACCGCAAAATAATACGCATGTTAAACACGGCCCCAATAATCGCCTTAGACTCGTTAACCCCACTGGCTGCACTTCTGTTATAGATATATAAAACAATATAATATTATTAAATTTCCTGTATAGAGATCTTGTTATAGTTTGCGGTTCCCCCTGTCTAAATGTTTAACTGTTATAATATTATTTGCTATAATTAAACTATTACTCATATACTGTTTATGCAAGAGAGACTATATACTTACTACGCACTATGCATATGCCCACTACCTGATATGTAATAGAATACAAATTCCATCGTCCAACAGGTTTTTGCTTGTTAAAAGGTTTTTGATAATTTTGCCATTATGGCATACACCATACAAATGGAGGTAAAAATTTAAATAATATAATATTTTACTATGTAGTGACGTGATATTAAACAACACTTTTTTTTTGCAATGTACATGACTGTGAACGAAAACTATTTTGTTTTAATTTGGTATACTTAAATAGAATTAAATATAAAAACACTAAATAATTAAATCTAAATTCACAGTATGTATAGGAACAATGGGGACATTTGCGCATACTAAACAATAATCATAAAAATAGTGTAAAAACGTTTTCCCCTGGATTCCCTATTCCTTGTTTCAATCTCCGTCACTATCACTGCAATGTTATGCAATTGATAATATGCAATTTTTTACTATTAAATTGTCAAGCATTTCCCTTAAATCATATACAACCATCATATAACCAAATAAAAATACATTAAAAAAAACGAAAATATCAAATACCTATAAATAGCCTAAAAATAGTTAGAATGTTTTGAAAATCGTAGTAAATAATTGTTGAACTATTAAGGACGCGTCTCATGAAAATATGAAATAATATTAGTATAACGAACATTAAAACCCTACCAGTAATAATCTGTCCATAATATTTCATTTATAGAATTCTTCAAAAAACGCTTGCAATTCCCCCAACACGCCTGCCGCCTGATGACCTATTGTGTGAGAATGTGCAAAAGCGGACGAGAATTTCGATCGGTCGCCGTATAAGTTCCCTCGTGGTACGGAATTTAAAAACTTGTGATAACGTTATTGTAAATATATTATCATCCTTATAGTAAATGAATGGTGATGTTTTTTTTCTGGTATATTTTAATATTATATAATATAATTTGTCTTAATAAGACGTTAAGACATTATCGAGGGTCCGGGAGGCGATCGCCCCTTCGCCTCCCTTGCCAATCCGTCCCTGTTCATATAGTAAATCATCAACTTTTTCTCCTGTAAACATAAGTGGCGCAATAAAAAAAAACAAAATCTTCACCCGTGTACAGCAAACATATAATTAAAATTGTTATAAATAATAGAATTTATATACACAAAATATTATAAATAATTCGTCGCCCAGGCAGTATTTCTGCGACCCGTGCCGTCACGCTGGTTGGTTACATACCTACAACAATAATACAAAACATGCCGTAGCGAAAGCGGACAAAATTAATTTCGTCGCATCAATAAGAAACTTAAATTTGTTCATGGAAATTTATACGCATATATGACCAGTAGAAAGAGATGACTGTCGTTTTTTTTCTTCTTTTTATCGTTCTCCGCTATACATTCCTCTTGCAACCGACATCATCGCGCACAACAGCTCAATCATTCGGGCGTCATTTAATACCCACTTTCAGTCGTTGCTTTTATATATAATATTATGATGATGCCCGACCTTTGTTATATCGCAGAAATGTTTAATAGGTACAGTATATAATATACCGTAGAACTCGTGTTAAATTTCCATAAAATCCGCTCATCACTACTGCTGCTGCGTTCATATCTTCTCCCCCATGTTGTAATATCATCGTACCGTTAAATCATTTTAAGGAAGAAAGAATAGGAGTTGAGGGATTCAAACCCAACTCAACATTTGTTCTAAAACAGGTATCTATTGTTTATAAATTTCAAAATAAATGCTTATTATGTTGGAACAAAAATAATGGTTGATTAAATTCAAAACCCCTTCAAAAATGTCATCCTCTTACGGCCCTGATTTTTAGCCAGGCAATATTTTTGTTTTTGAACCGGCTAAGAGTAGATACAGCGTTAGGTAAGCAGGTATCCAGGTATTAGTCGCCCAATAACTGAATCTAAATTGATCATCCTAACCACATGTAAAACGTGTTTTATATCCACGCTTCTTCCTGTTATGTTCTTCACTATATACATTGACAAAAGAGCGTTTTACTCCATAAAACTCCTTGTCATAATGAACTGCAATATATTGTCTACCTATAATTACACCAAAAATAAAATTATAACTTTAAAACGATAATATATTTTTACTAAATACAAGCTGCCTTAAAATGAAGTGAATAGGAACGATTTTAAGATAAGAGATTTTCTGACAAATATTTTAGATAGTTAATGTAAGTTACACAATATCTTAGTATAAAATATTGAACTCGGGTTCCTCCTTATTTTTTAACACATTTTTATTATTCTTTTAGTTAAAATATTAAAACACCATATTACCTATTATTATTAAATTATGGAGATGTTAAATAGTTTTTAAAAATTGTATTAAAATTTTAAAAAAAATATATATAAAAAAGGACTAACATATTTCACACGTGAAGCAGACAGACAGCCATTTTTCTAGGTCGGAAATTGGAAAAGAAGGATACAGATGGGAATTTAATGTATATCTGTAAGCAAAGATAAAATATTGCTAATGAAAATCTGATTCTGTGCGGAGTTCAGTTGATAGTGTTGCATTGTCAAAAGTATACATGTCATATTTTAGTAAAATAATTACAACAATGTGCGTTTCCATGACAATAATGATTGTTTAGAATATATTAAAATAAAAAATAAATAAAAACGGTTGCCAATGACAACCTTATTTTTAATCTTTCAATCTTTTTAACCTAAAGAACCAGGTGTTCCTTATTGTCTCGAATATTAATGAGTATTTCAAAAAATGACCTCTCTAAAGTACCACCTATATAACATTTTCTATCAGAAAAGGTACTATACTTGATAATTGGAGTAAACTTTTTCAGGTAAAAAAAGTGTTCACATAAAAAAAAAATAAAAATCTTTGTAAAACCAAAACATTCTTCGCTAAACTCAGAACCTAAAATAATATGAACTCAGTTCATAATATTGAACTGATACAAAGCATAATTTATTAGTATGTACACGCAGAGTGCACGATATTCGTATCAAATTAATGAATTTCTGTAACAAAATCAAAATTTAAACTGTTTTAGAAACTGTTATGTCCCTAGGTACTCAAATTATTATTATCGATCAAATGTGCACTGTTAGTAGTAGTGATGTACGAAACCGACTAATTTTGACTATCGGTTATCAATCGGTAGTTTGAAAAATAACCGAGTGATTTATCAATTGAATATATAATTTTATCCATCGATTGTTTCGAAAACTATCGGATAAATTAGTCAATAGTTTTCATTCAGTAGTAGCACCGACTGATTTTGACTACCGATAGTTTAAAAAACAACCTAGTGTTTTTAACTACCTATCGATAGTTTAAAAACATCCGAGTATTTTTTCAACTGAATAGATAGTGTCAATAGTCGATAGTTTTTAAAAGCAACCGAGTAAATAGATAGTTTGAAACTATCGATTAGTTCGATAGTTGTCGGTAGTACCCATCACTAGTTAGTAGTGTATTAACTTTTGGTGCGTTTAGTCGAATTTTCAAGTATACAAGGAAACGGTGCCCATAATAGGGCGTAAAACGCACTGGCGCAAAGTGCACGCCACTGATTTAAATGATTACAATGCTTTACTCTAGTAAACAAGGGTATTAACTTTAAAGAAGTAAATTTATTCTTGAAAAATAAATTTTATTACATTTTATAGTTTAGATAGGTATACAGGGTGATTCACTAAGCGTGCTTACCTCATTTGTTTGATTAAATTTTATATGTATTCAAATTCTGATTTTTGGAATTTTTAAGTCTAGTTAAAGCTGATATTTTCGAATACTTAAGTTATTTATAACATAAAAAGGGTATTCTATGGGACGACACCAACTTTGGTTTTTCAAATAAAATATTTGAAACATCTGTATTAAAAACACTATAAATAGGCGGAGTATTACTTTAAATAAATTTTGTTGTCAACATTTTTGATTTCCGTCAATCCGTTAACGAGATAATCTACTTTGAAGTTAAGGTAGGAAAAGAGTATAGTGAAGTACCATGTGTATGGCGGCACGGCGCTTGGCGTATTATTAGTGATCCATTACTCTCCCCCTACCTGAACTTAAAAGTGGATTATCTCGTTAACGGAGAAGACGGAAATCAAAAATGCTGACACCAAAATTTATTTAAAGTCATACTCTCATGAATAAATCAAAGTTGATATCGCCACCGAAAATTCCTTAAATGTTGATAAAAGTTTTAATATTTGAAAATATCGGCTTTAACTACACTTAAAAATTCCAAAAATCAGGATTTGAATGTGTCCAAAATTTAACCATAAAAATAGGGTGAGCACGCTCAGTGAATCTTTCCGTATATGTACACAGCTATGTGTATGACACACGCTGCAGCAATTAAATATCGTAATATTTACGTTCTAAGTACCTACGCACCTGAAGTTTAATTATGATTATCGAATGTCAATATACTCGATTATATCGCGACCACACCTTCTACATAGGAAACGTAAATTAGAAAATAGTTAAATCACGACTGTTGATGCGTTAAGTATCAAGCTGCCTGCGCCTTACAGTACCTGATCATATTTCCCAGTAAAAAGGTAATAAGTAAATACCTCTTAAATGTGTAATAAGATAGCTCATAATACCTTGTAACATGCGAAAACAGTTATTACGCAGAATAAATAAAACTAGCTTAATTTTAATTTTAGACTAAAAATACCTATTATGAAATGTATAGAGAAAAATATTCTGGAGGGAATGTCATGGGATTTTTGTATTATTCAAAATATACAGCTCGATATAAAAGATACAAAAACACTTTCTTTTTTTCTTTTTTTTATTTTAACTGTAACTTTTTAATTATAGTTCATAATTCAAAAAACATTTATGACATTCACTAAAAATATTATTCTCTATAAATTTCATAATATGTATTTTTACTCTAAAATCAAAATTAATCTAGTTTCACTTATTCTGCGTAAGTATTGTTTTTGCGGTATCCCGTCAATAGATAGTGGACAATAGGTCGCGTGAAAATTTATAGCACACAACAATTGACAGTGTACGGAAATTTATAGTATACGACGTTTTCAACAATATTTTCAAATTCTAAAGCAAGAAGGCTGTCGAGCTATTAACAACGAGTATTGTGACTTTACGATTTATAAAATGTGAAAGAGGCACCGACATTTTAGTCGATGATGGATACATGTATCAACGTGAATGTAATAGGCCAGAAAAATCATTTAGTGGTACGTGCAATACATTATAGACTACTTTTTTTAAAGTTTATTTCTGAAAAACCTATTATTATTATTTTAGTTATATATTTATATACAGAGCAGTGTTATTAAGGAACGCTTTCCTAAAAAAAACGATTTCTGGAATTGATTCCTTTTTAGAGAAACAAATGAAGGAATTAATTCCATTATTTTTTGAAGGAATAGAAACGTGAATTAGTTCATTATTTTTAGGAATAAGAACGAACATATTATAATTCTTTTGTTTTTAACAAGGAAATGAATTAAATTTAATTTACTAGGATTTTAAACATATCAATTCTAAGAAGTAACAGCTTCCAATTCAAATTAACTTGATCAACTCACACTACATTTATATTTTTAGGAAAACTAAGTATCTATACAAGTAACAAATGAAGACCCTCAATATCAAATTAATTGTATATATTTGAATATTTTCAAAGCAAAATCATTAGTGATACCTATTATAATTTTCAAATTAAAAATATAAAAAGAATATTTTGGTGTGCATTAGGTATTTTTTAAAAAAAAAAGGAACGACTTCCTTTTTAAGGAACGAAGAACAGGAACAAGTTCCTTTTTTGCAGTAGGAAATAGGAACGGAAACGAATTCTTTTTTAAAAATAACTTTAACACTGGTAAAAAATGTATCTTATGACACTATCAATTTACTAATCAATCACTATCAATCTTATCGTTCCATGAAAAAAAAAAATATAATATTGTATATCTTACAAAATCGAAAGAAGTATTATTAGCAATAACGTTGAAAACGTCGTACACTATCTATTGTAACACTGTCATTTGACCACTATCTATTGACTAATTCTAATCTTGCATGTTACCCGGTAGTTGGATTAAGACAGTATAGATACGGGTAAAACGTCCTCTTAAGCATTAATTTGTATTCATTGTTATCCTGATGTTTTAATTGTCACTGATTTACTTGTTACTGAGCACAAACCTATTTAATGTATAAATAAAAATAAAATAAATATTATCAATGTAATGGTAAACATGATAGTTTGTTAAAATTTTTACTGGACCGTGGACAGTGGAAATCTAAGATTTTTATGCCTGAACGGTTTCGATCCCACCTCCCCCCCCATCCAATTTATATAGGTTTACCCAAAATATAACATTTTCTTTATTGTCCTTATCATATTAATCTCGCTTTCTCATTCCTCTAAAACTTATCACCTAAAACCGTTTAAATTCCATTACCCTCATAATTTCATCCCTCTCCTTTCTGAATGCGTCACCGGCCAGAAAAAAAAACCTGATGGGAGGAGGCACTAATAGTTTTGTATTATTATGACTTCAGTCACACACCCCATTACACTAATTTTTAAACATAATTCAGTCAAGTAAAAAAACAATGTTTCAGTCTAAGCAGGCTTAGTTTTTGATTCAAAATATTTATTTTAAATTTTACTGCGGTATGTGTTTTATTTTAAATTCTGAGTGTAGCGAAGATGCATTGGTTTTACTCCAAGGTGTTTATTATTTTTTTTTTTTTTATACTGTTTAGAAAAATTCGACCATAAATCTTGCTCAGATATTTATGCGCGGCGCCATTTCTGAAAGGGAATGTTGTTCAGATGGTACTTTTAAAAGGTCATTTTTTGATTTACTAGGCAGTTTTCATAATATCTAGGGAAAACCAGGAAAAAATATAAGAAAAACGGGAAATTTACGAAAATAATGCATTTATTATTTTTCAACTTTGTTATTTGTTGTAATTCAGTTAAAAATATTCATAGAGTCTTTAAATTTGGACAGAAAACTAACAGACCGCCATTTATAGAGAGGCGTGAACATGGCGTCTTCGTCAATAATGAATGGACGAAAAGTACGTCTCTTGGCCGCAATAGTCGTTTTGGGTTTTATCTGTCCGGGACGGCCAGCGGGGTGCGCGAGAGTATTGGCAGTGATATCGATTGGCGGCAAGAGCCACTGGAACTACATGAGCGGAGTCATCCGGGCGCTGTTGGACAAAGGTCACAGTGTTACGGCGTTCACGCCTTTCGCGGACGGCGTCGTCGGCGAAAACTACACGCGGGTGGACATTTCCGGCGGAATGAATTTAATGATGGCCGTGAACGTGTACGAGCTGGTCCAAAAATGGTCCAGTCTATTCGGGAACACAGACCTGTTACTCAAGATGAGCAGAGATTTTTGCGACATGATTTATGAAAACGGCGAAATGCAAAAGGCACTCGACTCTTCCGATTTCGACGTGGTACTGGTCGAACCGCTTCGGTCGCATTGCGTATCGTACACGGCCCACCGGCTTAAACTACCCATCATCTACATAACGGCCATGTCCACGATCGAAACGCTCAAACGCGACTTCACCGGCCACTTTCCGAATCCCGCGATCGAATCCAACGTTTTTGCCGGTTACGCGGTCCCCGAAACGTTCGTCCAAAGATTTACAAACGCCCTGACGATTGCGTACGTAATGGTCACGAAAGAATACTCGGAGTGGCGGTTGACACGCGCCGAACCCAAATACTACGACCGCGTGCCGCGCGTCCAGCCGTCATTGGTTTTCGTCAACGGCCATTTCGTTAGCACCAAGCCGACCGCTACTCCGGCAAATGTCGTCAACATCGGCGGCATACATCTGAACACGCCCGTCAGAGAACTAACAGAAGTATGTACAACGTAATATCGCTTATATTATAATATATAAAATTACATTGTAATGAGCCAGATAACTTACTTTCGTGACGATTAACTTCGGAGAAATTGAATCGGTTAAACGCAATTTTAGAAACCTCGACACTTTTTTCCAGAATACTTATATTAGCATTTTTTAGGTGTGGTAAAATGTTCAAAATATTATGGTAAATTTAAAGCTATTTATAGACATTTTATAATTTTTAGATTTAAGGCGTCGCCAATGATCTATTTATTTTTTTCCATAATGTGTTTTGGATTCGGAACGGAAAGAAGTATCCATTGGTTTTACTGTTATGAGTGTTTTTATTTTTGTTTTTTGTCTGAAAAAACAACTTTTTGAAAAGAAAACTTGCTCTGATATATTAAGTATAGCACGTTTTTTGACAGGAAATTTTATCTAGTTGGTGTATTAAAGATGTCATTTTTTGGTTTTACAAGAGGTTTTCATAATAACTGGTTTTCGTTGCTTTCAGATGTAAATTAAATCTACTTTATGTATCCTATCTTCCAAACTTTCCACTCACAATAGTGACACACCCATCCCCAAAAAAAATGGTAAACTTAAGTCGTCATGATACATTTATTTTAAATTCGTACGGTTTATGAAATATTGTTTCAATAGAAACAACACAAGAATAACCTTTTGAATATCTTCACCGTAGTTACTATCCCACCGGTCAAGTACTATGAATATTGTAACCGTAGGTACAAAAATGGTTTACTATCAATTTGTGACCGGTGACGAATTTGTGGTATATATCAGAACTTCCTAATATCCTATATACACCAGTTACATACCCGTCCCCAGTATCAGCTCTAAATTATTAAGTAATAAGAAATTCATTAAAGTTTTAATGGCAAGATATAAGATACCCATACTGATATAATATTCAATAATGTGGATTTTAATAGTCTAATTATAAAATAAAGAATGTCCGTAAATCATGCTAAATAATAAAACGTTTGTATCTAACAACTTCCAACAAATTCGTGAAAAATAAAAAAATTTGTAAATGTCTCTAACATTAAATTTGTAACAAACAATTAGAGTCAAATGAGAAGAAAATAGACTGTAGGTAATATTAATAAATGTCATAGATAAATATTTAATCACCAACGAATAAGTACTTATTTTATAGGCAATCTATAAATAAGTACCTAGATAATCGAATAATGTATAGCAATCAGGTAAGTGCCTACTAATGAAGTGTGTTATTTTATACTTAAGCTATCTAACAAGTATTATAAAACGAAAAAAATAAAAGAAGAAAGACTATAAGACTTAAAACAAAATAGCGCCTCTTGCAATTATTGAAGTTTTGGCTTACAATAATATATTTATTTTAGATTTTACTAAAATATGTGTTTTATTTTTCTATTTGTAAACAACTTTTCTACCATTAATCTTTTTCTTTTTTTTTTTTTTACATAAAAGTTCAACATTCAAATTTTAATGAAAATTAATTATGGTATAAATACAAAAATATGCACCGTTTCATGCGTTCCAATAAAAACAAATAGTGTAGATAACTACATTAACATTTCTGAAAAATTAGTCCCTAAGTCCCCCTCCAATTCGAGCACTGCCTAAATTCCTTGTATAACCTATAAAAAAAAAAGTCCGAGTGAAGGCCACATATGCCTCTTGATACGGCACTGGTTTTATATTACAAATTATTTTATATGGTAGTGTACACTCATGTCTATAATTGCCTACAGATTAAGACGAATCATAAAACTCATCACTATGCAGTTATATTATAATTGGCTGTATAATTAAATATTATAATTTATTTGTTACAATCCGGTGAAATTTGTAATTCTTTGGACTACTGCGGTTGCGCAATATAATGTGATAATCTTGCAATATATTCGCATCGAAATTATTATGTATAGATAAAGGTATATAAATAGGAGTCCAATTATATTATAGTAAACTTTAGCTATAGAAAATCAGCAACCTAACGAGGATTTATTCAAAATATTATATTGTAATATGCATACTCGTGTTAAAAAATTCGTGCAATTTCTAGACACAGACACACGCAAGTCCCGAAACCCCGACCATATTTCAATTTGAATTCTATGCCTACGGTAAAATACGTTCGAGGACTATGGTACCTGCAGGTAATGATCTAGGTTTACATAATATTGTACATAATAATTAATAATATTATTATGGAGCATCTGTTAGTAACAATAAAGTTAAAAAGATATTTATTGCGCACCGTGACATAATGGAATTCACAACGGAAATTCAATTATTGGATATTACGAGATATAAAATAGATAGTTTAAAATGAACCCAGAACACTGTAATACATATTATAATACTGAACAATCTAACTGTTATTATACGTTACTTTAACAATATATTATTAATAATTATTATTTTTCGTTACACTTTTTTTAAGAATTAAAAATAAACAATTTCTTTAACGACATTCTATTGATATGCCTAATAATTTTAACAGATACAACTGATACATGAATTGACTTATTGTGACTGTACCTAAGCCAAAAAAAAAAAAAAAAACGTTCGACTAAACAAACACTGTGACGTAAATTCGGTGATTTATGAAAAACACTAATAAAAAATTGCACTTAAATTTAAATACGAAAACAATGGCCTATTAACTTGATAATTATTAATTTCGCACGAGGAAAACCGATACAGTACTATACGAAACATAATGTTGTATTAGATTCATTGGGAAAAGAAGTCGCTATACACCGATAGACAGGAGAGGAAGGACATTTTATCATTGAACCAATTTGCAGAATGTTAAAAAACAAATATATTTTGCACGCAACTACAACATTAGGATCTGAACTAGGTACGTAGTGCTGTTGCAACTCTGTACCCGGACGAGTTAGATTATATTATTTTTTACTATACATACACATGTATACTGTATGGGTATTATGTTACATAACATAAATAACACATCTACCTAGTTTACCTAATTTCAGACCGACACGCGCGGCCGTAAAACCATTCGAACCGTTACCGCCCAGCCATGCAGTCCCGGCCTTGGTCGGAATTGACGGATAGGTACCGATTAGAGCGCTAACCGCCGGCAGAGTGCCTTTCATAGCGGTGAAACACGATTGCGCCCGCTTCACCTTTTTACCTGCGAAAATATTAAAACGCGATTGCGCTCCATTTAATCTTATAATATCTTATATCGGGCGTAAACATGGCGTCTCCGTCGAGAAATACTGCGCGAAAAGTACGTCTCTTGGCCGCAATAGTCGTTTTGGGTTTTGCCGGTCCGGGACGGCCAGCGGAATGCGCGAGAGTATTGGCCGTGGAGACGATGGGCAGCAAGAGCCACTGGAACTTCATGAGCGGAGTAATCCGGGCGCTGTTGGACAAAGGTCACGGCGTAACGGCGTTCACGCCATTCGCGGACGGCGTCGTCGGCGAAAACTACACGCGGGTGGACGTTTCCGGCGAGATGGAGACGGCGTTGGCCGTGGACGTGTACAAGCTGAAGCAAAAATGGTCCAGTCCATTCGGGAAAATAGACCTGTTTCTCAAGATGAGCAGAGATTTTTGCGACATGATTTATGAAAACGGCGAGATGCAAACGGCGCTCGGCTCGTCCGATTTCGACGCGGTACTGGTCGAACCGTTTATGTCGCATTGCGTGTCGTACACTGCCCACCGGCTTAAACTACCCATCATCTACATAACGCCCGTGCCCACGATCGAAATGCTCAAACGCGACTTCACCGGCCACTTTCCGAATCCCGCGATCGAATCCAACGTCTTTGCCGGTCACGCGGTCCCCGAAACGTTCGTCCAAAGATTTACAAACGCCATGACGATTGCGTACGTACTGGTCGCGAAAGAATACTCGGAGTGGCGGTTGACACGCGCCGAACCCAAACACTACGACCGCGTGCCGCGCGTCCAGCCGTCATTGTTTTTCGTCAACGGCCATTTCGTTAGCACCAGTCCGACCGCTACTTCGGCAAATGTCGTCAACATCGGCGGCATACATTTGAACACGCCCGTCAGAGACCTAACAGAAGTATGTACAACATAACATCGCCCATAGTATAATATACGAAATTTTATTGCAATGAGGGCAGTACAATGGGCCAGATAACTTGCTTTTACATTAGAAGGATCTATTGGTTTTTACTATGACGTGTTTTTATTAATTTGTCTTATTCATCTTGTCTGCAAACAAATTTTTGAAAAGAAAACTTGCTCCGATGTATCAAGTTTAGCAAGTTTATTGATAGGAAATTTTAGCTAGTTTTAAATGGGTCTTTTTTTAATTTTCCAATGGGTTTTCAAAATAATTGGCGTTCGTTGCTTACACATTTAAATTAAATAACTTTATACATCTGACATGGCAACGTTTCAATGGCAAGATATAAGATACTCACACCGGTATAAGATTCAAATATGTGGATTTTAATAGTCCAATTAGAATTATAAAATAAAAAATGTCCGTAAATCATGCTAAAGAATAAAACGTTTGTATGTATATATATATACTATATAATATATATATACTACATAACACTCAATTTTTTTTTCACCGGTTAATATGACTTTTAATAAACCTGTCAAATCTGTCAAATTTATATGTATTTCTGTTTAGTCTAACAATTTCATCCACGGAATACCTACCAATTAATAAAAATTACGTAAAAACTCGCAAATCACCAGTAAAAATTAAAAATTCAACAAAAAAGATCTCCTTTTGTTTTTCTATTGGAACAATATTTGTAGAAAACATAAGCCGTACACATTTAAAATAATGAAATCGCTGTGCTGTAATTTGAAAAATAATCGTATATTTCGTCTTTTTTGATTTTTATTATGAAAAATACTTTATATATCAAAAAATGACTTCCTTTAATAGTGGCTGTGTTCAAAGGAACAAAATCGAGCTCTTGTTTGATTTCTTGGTTGGAGTACCTAATGTTTCTGGTAAAAACTTAAGTGTATAACACAAATTTTCCGTTTTACATATAATTTTTTTTTGGTTTTTCCCAGTTATTTCTAAAACCCCTTAGAAAATCAAAAAATGACCGTTCCAATGCACCAGCTCGAAAAAATTAAATCCGCAGGTACAGCGCACACGTACCTATCGAATTATAACTTGGCAATCGCTAAATTATAATATGTACG
>CABPRJ010000955.1:81560-221171 GCA_902439185.1 Cinara cedri | reverse complement strand
AAAAATCTAAAAAAAAAAAAAAAAAAAAACGAAAGGATTACCGTTCGTTTATGAGTAGTAATTTTTGCTCGAGTGCTGCGGGTTTCTCTCTTTCTTTCGCGATCTCACATCGTCTTCCTCATTGTGCAGCATTCAAATCGACGGACACCTTAAACTATAATGCATTATAAACTTTCCAGACACGGCTTGTACGTTCTAACGTGTGTTCCAGCTCGTACGCCTCTTACTCGGCACGCGAAACTATTCGATCCGTTTATTGTGTCGTGTATAGCTTGGGAGACGATTCTCGATTGACAATCGTATTTATTTCGAAAAAGAGATACTTTTATTCCATTAGAAAATAGAAATCTGAGGTTTCTAACGAAACGGACGAGTTTATCTGTCAGGCGCTTATGAAACGATATTAAGTACCTATCTTGTAATTTTTTTTCTTAGCACATAAATTATTGCAGTAGACGTAGGCGTAATTATTACAAGTGCACAATTTTTAGTTATGTAGTAGAATTTTGACCTGAAGCGTTTACGGAGAAATAAAAATCAAGGTTTCTCGATTATACTATTTATTATAGTCGTTTTTATATATATGAAAAAAAAAAAAAAAAAATCGAAAACGTTGTTTATACATCAACCGTCTGTCCGTACGTCTTTTTTGATGTGGAATCATTGACAAAAAAACAACAATAACGTCCGATAATATAAACAGACGAGGAACGACAAGTGTGTTCGGTATTTTTAAAATTTGTTTTTTTCTTTTTTCGATATTTATGCTAGTCATACGTGGTGGTCAAAGAGTCAGGAAATCGGTGAAAGCCAGAGATATTTATAATGCATTAGTACTATAATAATATTATATACCGTACTTGGACGAGGAAAGTGTACGAAATCGGACGGATCTCCATAAATACGTGAATCCGATCCACCGTGGCGAATTTAAAAACGGCCATTATTATTATTGCCTATCAATCTCCTGTGCATCGAGTGTTTTTCCACGTGCAATGACCGTTACACGAGGCTGTTAAAATAATATGTCTATATAATATATTATATTGTATTGTTTAATTCGTCGATTCGCATCAAATCGCTTGTTTATATATACCTATACCTATACCTACCAAATGTTGATTGTTGTCGTTAATTTTTTCCTCGTTTTTTTTTTTTTTTTTTTTGTTACAGACAAACAGAAAATACAAGCTCTGCTTTCACTTTAAGTTGCTGCTCGCCGCCGTCGTCCTGTTAGCAGCGCTATGCGAACACGCAAATTCAGAAAGTAAGTTCTAATATAGGCAAACGAAAACGTTCGCTTCGCACACTGCACGGTTTAGATAATCATTTAATACGATACCTGTAATAATGCATATTATTTCCTAATTGGGAAGATTTAAATAATTTAATAAGTAGAAATCGGCTTTATAATAATATTAGAATCCATGTACGATCGGCCACCCGGTTCCAGTACAGTTTTTTCGGCCGTCGACTTGTGTAGGCGAGACCGAGGTTGAACATAAACGCGTTAAAACTCGATAACTAAGTTAACGAGTTAAGTATTAACACGTTAATTAAGTTATATAGGTACTCGACGGGTTATCATTTAACACGATAATTTACTTTTTTGCGTATTTCATGCGTTTCATTTAAGCAGGGGTGTCTCCAGACATTGGCTATGGAAGAGGAGGGGCGAAATGATTAAATTTACTATTGACAGTTAATAAGAAAAAAAATATGTCAAATAATGTATTGATTATATCAACGTTTGGACCGATGACTATGCCAAATAATGCCGATATAAATCCACTTCTATTGGGGGAGGCGATCGCTCCCATAGCCTGCTCCCCCCAATACCGAGACCACTGACTTCAAGTTAACCGTTTGTGTTTTAAGTAAAGTTAAATTCCGACCGAAGGACAACGTTCATAATTTTCTGAATTTTATTTTACTTCGATAAATCTCCAATTTTAGTACAAATCCCGAGCAATGTTTTCCGGTTTATAGAAATTCATAAAGCGATTAGCGCGACGAGATAACGGGCCGTGGGATACAATGGCCACGGATTTATTTTACTTTTTTTTGCAAAATATTAACATTTCATTTCACGTAAGTAGCGATAGTCCGCATTTGTCACTTGGTCCGTGTTTATATCATTATTTAATTCAAAAATAAAAATAGTTTTGAATGTATTCACCCCGCTGGTGAGGTCTTCAACCCTTTGGGTTTCAAACCGGGCGGCTGAGCTGTACAAATATTAGACTGAATTAAAATTTGTAATGAAATTTGTTTTCGGTCTTCTGATTGTCGCTCGTGATGACGAAGCGTATCGGTCTGCCGTCGTAAAAAAAAGACCGAGAACCTTACGAGGAGTTTAATTTCTCAAAAATTTTGACCAAACAAATCCGGCCTATAATTTATAAGCGAGAGAAAAAAAAGTAATTGATTCAAATAAATAACCGGAGAATATAATATAACTATTAGGTATTTAGGAAGTGTTCATTTTTATCGATCGCATTAACATCACATATCACGGATAATCCGTTATATCTATTGCACCTAATTATTACTTATTATTAGGGCACGTATTTATATTTCCGAAACGCGTTTTTTTCCACGACACGCTGTTATTTTGAGCTGCACGCTTTACATTTTGTACCGTACATTTCGGGCTCTGAAATACTTTATTTGAGGCCATGCTGAGCGAATGTAAACTGTGGAAAGGGATTTGTATTTAAAAAAAAAAAAAAACCCCTCTGTTCGACCGCGTTTTCAAATATTAATGTGACGCCCGGGGCCAATGCCCTCCACGAAACCTCCCTCCTCTAAATACGCTCACGCGTATGTATACGCTTGTGTTCGTTATGTTTTAATAAAATGTAAGTTGCCGCGAGTCACCGCGGAAGCTTTTAAATAGAATATAATAATTATCGCGTTTAGAATGTCACGGTTCTCGGCTTGTAGTTTTACAATATCATTATTTTATATAATCACATAGGTGATAGGTCACACTCGAAAAGAAAAAAAAAAAAAAACCGTATTCCATATAATATTGAGGTCGGTCCATTTGTCGTGCACGACTCGGTATGGTAAGTACGAGCATACATTATTATGCATTTTTGATTGGCTCTTTTAGGACGTATAATATTGTAATATGACATAGGCGAGTGTATGCATTTGTATCCGTACGAAACAAGACGCGTGATATTTTTCTAGACACTTTCGTTTTGTTATACGGGATATATTTTGTCCACCTTTTACACGATACAATGCTATAATATAATAACGCCGAGCACCGCAGTAAAATACTGTGTAAACGGAGAAACTCGAACGATATAATATACACGTATTGTGCGTGTTATAGTCTGCGAGAAAAAGTCATTTTCGTTTTTTAAAAAAAAAAAAAAATAATAATCTATTACTATCCGGAATTTTCCTCGGCGATGTTTATAATGGACACAATAAAAATAGCCGCCAAATCGTATTTTTGAATGCATCAACGATACGTATAGGAGGTGCCTATTTGTACGCGGGCGGGTACGTAATATTTCACGCGCGAAGCACTTAAATAAAAATAACGAAATTGGTATTATCATATGGAAAAAAATATACGGTTGAACCGACCGAGGAACGCATAATCGAAATATTTGCAAATTATACAACACTTGCCGTTTTTTTTTTCTAACCAGAGTTCACATACGTATTATATTATATACGTATATATATATAATTAAGTCGAAAGAGAAATAATAGTACAAAAAAAAAGAAAAAAATTTCATAATAGGTATTTTAAAAAGTACGATTTTCATTGATAAAATATACTATATAATATACGTACAATATGTTATTCATGTTATTCGCATGCGTTACGTGTATGTGTGTGTGTGTGTGTGTGTGTTTGTGCGTGTTTGTATGCGAGTGTTACCTAACAAAACGTATCATGATTAATTTAAAAAAAAAAAAAAAAAAAACGATATAACCGTTAAATATTAATTTATTTAAGACGTCGGCGTTTGCCGTAATAACTATACGGACTAGTTGTATCATATCAATTATTACTATTTGCAATCGTAATCTTTTCTGTATCCAATCGATTATAGTTATACTTTATGCTATCCATCACAAAAACAAATAATTATATTGCAAGTAGGTGCCGTTTTGAGGGTTCGTCGAACTCGACTCGACATATTTTTTATGTAACAACATGTTAAAGATACGCGTGTCCATATGTACTGTAGCAATTAATATTTCTGTTACATAAAATGCAAATAACGATAGTTTATCGCTAGGAAAATTATCTGGATGAAAAATTTAGGGCGGTTCTTAATTTTGGACTTTTGAATTTTCTACTTTTAACATCGCCCATTTTGTTCGTCGCCGTAAGAAAGTGACGTTAAACCAACCAATCACTTTCTTCGATTGACCGTTTTTTTCCATTTATTAAGAAAACTACGGGAAAAAAAAAAAAAAAATCGAAAAAACTACCTCCTCAACTCGACAACTAGATTGGAGACGCTCCGGGAAAATGTTTGATTTGATATTTTATTGATTAGGTTGAAACGGCGGCGAAACGGTAACGAACGGGTAAAGCGGTCAAAATTAAATAAATTACATTTCAAGCCGAAACGTCCTAAACCGTATGGGTTTAAACGCAATAGGCGTTGCGTTGAATTCGCGATGTTCGGGTTTTTTTTTTTAAAAAAAAAAAAAAACAAGTCTGCCGCCGAGTTCTACTTACCGACGGTACCGTTCAGCCGGTTACTGCACGGCAACCCATACGGTATTGCCACACACACTCGCCAGTACGATTTATTCGCCCGGGGGGGCAATATCAATGTTATCGTTGTTGTGGACACGATGGCGATAACCGCGGCGATTACGCGATTACGGTCGCCACTACAGGCGTGTACGCATTGTATTGCATAGAATATTATACAGTGTGTACACTTTCTCCCCGGCCGATCGCGCATGGACTGTACCGGCCGAACAGCCGGCATGACCCGCGTGTCTGCGCATAATGCACGTCGTACATTATTATACTATTGTGCACGAGTACACGAAATTGTTACGATATTATATCGTTACGCCGCGGTATGAGCGTACGGACAATAAAGCTACGGACAGTCTGTCCGCATCTTACCGGTGTTCCAAGACGGACGGGTAAAGTTACTACGAGTCTCATAAAGCGAGGCGTTCTACCTCGCACGGAATACAGTGACGAACGATTGATGTCCTCGGTTTACCGCCCCTCCGGAAACGTCGCCTCACTTACGATATCGTTATAGGGGTGGCCTATCCGTTCCTTTATTGTCTACGGGCGTGAGGGCCACTGTGGCTCGGTACGTTTTCATCGGACGGGTTGTTAAACGAAACGCGGGAACGTAAGGTTACACGGGCGGTATAAATACGGGGAAGGCGTTTCGAGTACCCAACGAAAAGAACACACGTACTGTTACGATCGGGACAAACTATAAGCCGGAAAGTAATTACATTTGGGAAAATAAAAACCAGAAACGTAATTCGCTATTTCACTGTTATTATCAAAGAGTCTCGTGAAGTATCATTACACCCTAGTATAATTTTCATTGTAGAAACGTGTTCCCGGTATTTATTTTCCTGATTTTCACGTCCCTGGGCTTTATGCGGAGGCAACAAGAAAATATTATTCAAAAATGTCATTTGCACGGAATGACAAGAAACAACCAACGGTTTCCGATTCAACATCACGCGGCTCGCTAACTCGAACTGCGAATTCACGTGGGACTTCTAATCGAAAGTAACGTCCGATTCGTTGCGTAAAACCACGTCGTGTAGAATGCTGGGAAAGTTGTAAAATTCACGAAGTAATTGCGAAAATTAGGCTGATCTCTCCGTCTCGTCCGTCTCATCCCGTGTCCCGGGTTCTACTCCACCACTGGACCACCAGTACCTCGCTACACCACCTCCACGTCGAACCGGTTCAATCATCTCCTGCGTCTCCTCAACGCAGCTCGGCCCTTTCCGCCGCTCCCGCTCAGGTCGCTGAGGTCCGATTCAAGTCGCTCTATAGTACGGTCCCGACACCGACGCGTGTAATCGTCGGCTACACGCCCGACACGCATAACGGACATATTTTAGAAACCGGCGGTCCTAGCGATTATTTTCCCGGTCGTTTCTCGCGTTTCGCGCGTCCGGCCGGTGCACGCGCCGGCTGCGATGTAGGCCGCGGATGATGCGCAGCGCGCGCACGACGCGACGCGACGCCTCCGACCGTACGTCCGACCGACGAGGATATCCGAGGCGCTTTCGCCGCCGGTTCCGGACAGCGCGATGCGCAAGGTCGCCGTGCCGCCGCGGGTCAAGGTTCAACAAAAAAAAAACAAAAAAAAAAAAACGACTCGGGTCCGCCGGCGACAACATCACCGCGGACACTTGCGATTTCGTCGGGACCGGTTTCCCGAACCGCCGCGGCTCGGCGCGCGTGTGACATAATCTCCGCGGTATACGGCGACGCGAGCGCCGGATCCGCCGCGACAACAACTGCGGCCTCCCCGCGATCTCGTCGTCCCCGGGCGTGACTGTCGTGCAGGCTTAGGAGGTATCTCTGCGACGACCGCCGCGCGCGCCGGATCGTGTGCAGTTTTTTTAAACGTTCGAAAGGGCAAGCCGACACCCGAGAAGAGCCAAAAAAAAACAAAAAAAAACAATCCGATAAATCAACGTCGTCGCCGCGAAATAACGAAAACGTTTACGCAATAATATTCGTCGATATTATACAATAATAATAATAATGATAATAATATAATGTCGTCGGGAACCGGGAGCAATATTATAACACGAGCGCCCGCCTATTTGGGTATCCACTCGATTTCGACAATTATTATTATCATTTTCGCGTGTACAATTAATGTGAACGCGGCCGATTATTGACGTTCGCCAGTCCACGTTTTACCGAGTACCGCAACACTACAAGTACGTATACAGGCACCTCTACACTCTCCGGGCAATTCGCAAACCGCGCGTAATATTTGTCTACACGCGGTAACTAATTTATATTTCGTAATACCGTTAAGGCGGTATATGAACCCGTATAATTAATTTAAAAAAAAAAAAAAAAATGATATGAAACCACGATTATTTCTCCTGTAACCGCCGCAATTGAACGGTATTTCTGAACTGCAGTGATACGGATCAGACGTACAGACGACGGCATTATAATATTATGTTTACCTACACGTTTATAATTAAGGTTTCGTAACGGATCGTATAGGAATAATGAGTCATCTCTCTGTCGACCGGGCACACACCGATAGCAATAACGTAATACGAATAGTGAATACCTCTGATGATATTATCGTTTACTACTAAGATTCGGACGATTCTATTCACGAAAATACCGGATGCCGAGTCACGGCGATGTCTGATTGGGTTAACGGTTCAAACCGTGTTCTATACACGAAACACATACGATTTTATCTGCGGTTAAGTATGTCGCGAAGTCAAATCGTAATGCGAGTGAACATCGGGGCAAAGATGGATCGTCTTTAGTGCAGGAAGATTTAAAAAGTTCCGGAATTGAAAACTGTAGAAAAGTAGTGCACAAGATAGATGACGGGCACGTGGCGAAGCATATAGTTATATTGACGAAATCCCTTACGGATGCCAGTAGCATCAACGTATCAAATTTCAACAGAATTTTTTGTGGAATACACTATCAAGGATAAAAAAAATAGGCAAAATATTTATTCCCGAATAACTAAAACCGTTCTCAATACTCCCAAACGTCGAACCCCTGAAAATAGAAAAGCTGCTGGTAAGCACGTAACGATCGCGGCTGACTTTTTCCATTGGCTCTACTATATTTACAACATTTAACAATGTTAAAAGCGTCGGGTTACCTCGATATTTGTAACAACCTATGCTCGTCGTTGTTTTTTCTAGAACACTTCTCAATATCAAAACACGTCCAGGGTATCTCATGATATACGGATACTGATCAGTCCATAACAAGCACGGAAATTGTTACTTTTAATTTAATTGGAAGTTGGAATTAATATATATAGTTCACAAGTTCCAGCAAACACTCTGCAAGTCTGTAACTTTCCGGTGACTTTTTCTCTCCGAGTGACTAGGTCTAACCTAAGCTATAAACTATAACCTGTAACCTATCACCGATACACTTGTCTTCATACTCTTTGTGTTTAACATCAGATAATGTCTTACCGTCGTGCCACGAGCACCGTTTTCGAATAAAAATTTGTTATATTTTATTTAACTCAACGGAACGAAAACGCCATGTTATTTTATAAGATTCATAAAACGTAATTGTGGCATGATATTGGCTAATCGTTTAGGTGTTATTATTTTTTTTTTTTTTTTTTACCCATTCAAAATGTTTCGTTTTGTTACGCGGTTTAAATTTGTTTTGGGTGAACAACAGAAAAAATAATAATTTCACAATTGACGTAATATTAATACACTAACTGTATAGTATAAAAAGCGGACCGGATACTTGCGCGCAGAGACTGCAGCCAGGTATTGGGCACTCGTCTCGCTTCGCTCACCCTATATAAGTCGGGCATTGTGCCTGGATACTATTATTATGGATTTGAAAGCAATGATAAATTATCGCGTTAAAAAAAAATCCGACTGCGGTATTCGGTAAATATTTATTTCGTGTTGTTTTTCGCATTGTGAGTGTCTAAAACAAAATAACAAAAAAAAACCTACCTGTGGACTCGCGATTTCTGACGTTGAAAAAATATATAAAATTCCAATGTAGTATCCTTCGAAATTCTGAATTCAAATGTGAATGATTTAAAAAAAAAAAAAACGATCAATAGTTCCGAAAAATCTAGCGTTATGACTTAGGGCATGATATTAAAATGATTTAACTTTATAATAATCTAAAATATACGATGATTATTTGTTGAATTCATCTATCTCTTCTACTTACTCTCCAGTCTCAACTCCAAAACCTTTTAAATCTTTTTCCGCCACATCAATCCATCTTTTCCCGGGTCTTCTTCCTTTGAGTTTTTCATTCCGTGATTAGAGAATCGTCTCGTTTTCTGCTCTACTCGTTATGCGAACGAACCGTTGAGCCTTTGCCCTTTAATGCAGCTTATCACTTGGCACTGGTTCCGCCATATTGTACAGTTTTCTTGTTCACCCTCCTTTGCCCGTTTCTTCTTACTTCATCGATACTAGGTCCACTCAGTTTTCTCTATACTTTAATCGCGTAAGTAGTTCTCGACCGTCTCTGGTGGTCGTCCTTTGTCCTAGCCTCGTCACAATTGAGAGTTGGTCTTGTAATGTATAATATACGCGCAATCGTGATTGTCGTTGAATTACCAGCGAACGCCCAGAATACCTTGTAATAAAACTCAAAACGCGACTGACTCGATTTAATTTGTTTTATAATATTCTTGAAAAATAATTACTGTTGTAAGAAAATTAATTCAGCCATTCGTCTTCCCGTAGTTCGCCTGTATAACACTGACCCGGCCAATAAACTGTACCGCGCGACGAATTGTTGTATCGTTAATAGGATCAACGTTATGAGGTGTCCCGTTGAAAACAGTATGGTATTATTATGATAGCATATACATTCGCGTTTATGAAAAATCTAGGATATTTCGTTATGAAATCTGTCAGAATAATAACAACTTAATTATACAATTTTCTGGAAAAAAAAAAAAAAAAATAAAAAATGGCTCATGGGTACTGCGGTCACGACTGTCATTTAAAATAGTGTTGTGTTATTATTTATTACAAAATTCCCCGTCTTATCTGTACTACTCGGCGTAGAATGTAATAATATATACGCTCCGATTTAGATTTTTCATTAATTATTTTGTTTCGCCGACACTTACGCGTTTTATTTTTACGGAGAGTGCTACGCGGGGGTATTGCTGAAACGTACGTCCGTTCACCTCGATTGACCATTCGGCGGTATACGTATAGCTGGTGCGAGATAAAATGAACAAACTGTGTAATTTTTTTTTTTTTTATTATTATTATTTTAATGAGCTATTTCACACACGTTTTGATTACCGCGGTCACAAACCGAGAGGTGGCGGGGGGGGGGGAAATCACCGAGTTTTTAACGACTATTCCGCAAAACGTTTGTTAATCGGATCGAATTTTCGTTTGTTTTTTGATTTAGTCTTAAAACCTAACCTCGTACGAACGATTAAACGCGTTCGTCCGAAACGGATTTCACACGAGAATCACAACTCGATAGACGTCGTCGTGTCGAATGTTGTTAGTAAGCCAATACGCATTTGTAGGAAAGTGTGGAAAGATTCATAGCTGATCCACAAAACGTAGATTTTTTTTAACAGAAAATTTGAATTATGTAACGGAAACCTCAAATGTGAAACTTTCATTTTGCATCTTTTTGACTTTTTGAATTGTTTAGGTTAGTTTTTATTTAGTTTTTTCCTACGCTATATTTTTATCGATTTTTTAATTTACACGGTACAGCGTTTGGTTTGTGACGACTCGATAAGACGAGACTAATCACGG
Source organism: Cinara cedri (assembly GCA_902439185.1). NCBI lineage: Eukaryota > Metazoa > Arthropoda > Insecta > Hemiptera > Aphididae > Cinara > Cinara cedri. The sequence continues at coordinate 210,680 of CABPRJ010000955.1, read as the reverse complement.
TCATTAACAATCGCTACCTACGTATCAGTAGTGAGTTTTCACGCATTTCCGCAAGCGATTAGATTACTCTCGGCGAAGATTTCAGCATTGTCAGGGATTTCAAACGTATTATTTTTTCTCAATGATTTTTTGTTTTTATTAAACCGTTAAGTCAAATCCACAGCCCCCCCAGTCGTAATAGTTTCGCGATCCGAGACGACCCCTCCGTGCGTATCGTTATCAATTATTGTACGTGACAGTTCCCTGCGCTCTCTCGTTTGGCGAACTAAACGTACCGCATTATCATCGCCGGTCGTCGTCCGCGCATTCGAACGGAAAACGGATATGTTATTATCAGCATTACCATTATTATTATAGTAGCCGTGGTAGTCGTACTATAAAGTAGTTTTAGGTAATAGTAGTTGTGGTGCACTTGTCGTAGTAGACGCGTAGACGCAGACAATAATAATCTTTGGGCGGATACACGCAGAACCAGTTTCGCCATGTATATAGTTCGCGAGCGGTCGTTTCGCGCACCTTTTACTTTTTTTTTTCGTCAACGACCTGCACGCTCAACGCTCTCGTTTTTATTTTTTTTTTCAACTGCGACCCGCTCCGATCGTCCTCAACAGCTGATCCGTACGCGCGTACAAATAATCATAACGATAGCGGTGTCTACATTTTACGATATCGGCTATAATATGATAATTACGGGCTCTCGTCGCGGACCGGTCACCGTCCGGCCGAACCAGCTCCCGACGGCAATATACGGTTACCCAATAATATAATATGGGTGTACGCCGCAGCGGTAACAATAATATTTAATAACATGTGCACGTTATAAATGTCCATGCGGGTTCGCGCCGTAACACCGCTGCACGGTCGATTGTGCGTTTCCTTTTGGAGAGGAAAAAAAAAAAAAAAAATCATACGTGTGTATATATATATATCACTGCTGCCGTATTTAGTGAAAAAAAAAAAAAACAAAAACATTTTCTGGCTTTCTGCGCGCGGTCTCGCGCCCCGAACCGGTTGCGTTTTTCTGACACACACACACACACACACACATATTATTGTACACACTTGCCCCCACCCCACGTTCGCGAGCCGAAAATCATCCGCCGCCGTCGAGATACCTGTATACACACATGAGTATGTACGTATACGTTATATTGCGTACATAATATTATTATTATTACGGTTGTTATAACGAATTAACGACCCGGGCCTATGGGATTTTTTTTTTTTTTTTTTTTTTTCGTTTTTTTTCCCATAANGGGTTTTTTTTTTTTTTTTTTTTTTTTAATAGTTACCGCTCCGAGGCAGACCCGATACACACGGGCAAACGACATACGCGTTATCGTTGCCGCGAGACGTCGACGTTCCTGAAAAATTAACGAAACGCGCTCGTGGTGGTGCGATCCGTATATTATTATTATAGTGCGCGCGTATATGTAATAACATTCGACGAAATATTTAAACGCGTTATTATATAAGAAAACCGCGTAAAGATGGGCGGTCCGAGATGTTCGGGGGAAAGAAAAAAAAAATAAAAAAAAACACACGCTCTTTGATTACACATCAATCGTGTACGAGGACGTTTAGCGCGAGCGTTTTTTTTTTTTTTTTTTCGTTTTTTTTCCCATAACGAAACCTCCCGTCGAAAAGTCTCGTCGCTTTTTCAGTGCGGTTTTGTTTCGTTTTTTCAAACAATTTTTCGCTCCGGTTTTTCACGCAAAGTACCCCGGACGGGACGGCATTTTCGGCCGGCCGGTACTTTATCCGGCACTATCCTGTGACGTTATTTCAACCGGCGACCGTTCGCCGGCAAAAGTCACCTGTCCGTGAGCAGTGTCGACTATTTAACATCGAATGTCTACCGTCTCGTTCGAGTGAGTCGCGAATCGGTTTGTCAGTTCGTCGAACCTAATAGATGATGCGCAAATTCCGAATCCGCTCTTTAGAATCGGTACCACAATTTTTTGACGTGGACTGGTTTTTGAATACGTTTTGCCATTTAGCAATAAATACTAAAGAATTTATATGAAAATTAATGAGTTATTGTTATTATTATTATTATTTTTTTTTTTTTATTTTGAACAATGTCGTTAATGTCGACTATACGTATCTCCTTGAGTATTGAATATTAGTAATTATACGTCCTCCGCTAGATGAAAACGAACTGAAGATAGTACACAACGCGGAGAACTAATTGAAAACCGAATCAGAAATGTGGCCGATTTTCCGCGACGGGCGTTTGGAAACAGATTTGAAAGTTGCATATTATTATTGGAAAAAAAAAAAAAATCAAATCCAAGACGACATAATAACGACTGTCGTGTACGATGAATATTTTATATTAGTCGACTTAAAACACGCGATTGCCTTTCTTCCCACGCTCTAATTAATCGATTCTGAATACATTATTCCGTATGAAAAAAAAAAAAAAATGCTAACGTTATTATATTTCAACAAGGTTAAAATATATCTTCTAAATTACAATCATATACAAATATATCATTTTTTTTTTTTTTTTTTTGATAAACGTAATTGGATCATGGTCATCTAAATCGTAATTATTGCAGTTACCATTATTTTCGTTCTGTCGTAAATAAATTGCCACGTATAAAACTCGTTCGACAATTGTGGATACAGCTGGGTATTATTGCAAATCAATCAATTTTTTTTTTTTTTTAACTATGCGGTTATTATAGTTTTGGAAAGTTTATCCGTGAAGACATAATTATCAAAATAGATAATATCGCGTTGGACAGTAATTATTTGATTTCCAAATTCTCTACAAATCGTTAATAGTCTGACGAAACGTTTTGTGTATCTCTACTGCTCCCGAACGCAAAACCAAAAGCTTCTTCACTCCGAAGTAATAATTAAGTAGTAATAATAATTGCTTCGAAATTTCAAATATTGAGAAATGTTCATTTATATGCGTTTTCATACCGCACCTCGAAAACTGAGAATGTTTTGTCTTACTCTATTTGAAAACAATTTCTAGATTCTCAATTTTTTTTTTTTTCCAAAAACTGCCAATAAACACAGGTTATATTTTGGTCGATTTCAGCGTTATCGTGGCTTCGAGGAATAACACGCGACTATCGAAACTACGTAAATCTTATAGTTCTACCGAATTCCGATCAGAATAGTTTTTTTTTTTTTATCGCAATGATCATTATCGTTACTTTCGGTATAAACTAAATCAAATCATTCTAAATTCTCATCTATACAATAACACTGTCGACCTACATACTTTCACGGTGCGACACGTGCCGGTATTTTTTCTTAAAAAATATTCTAAATGCTCCGTTTTGGAATTAAAATTAAAATTCAATACGAGTTACTGTACTATTACAACATCACAAGAACAATGCGAAAAATGTAAATTAAGCCTGAATCACTGCTCCGGAGCGGACATTTACATTGCATATAAACCACGACAATACACAATAATGCAATGTAACTGTCGACCATATTTCGTTTAATCTGTATTATATACGAGTACGTACAAGTACATTTTATTATCATCGTTATTTTAGGTCGGTATACTTTTTGAATTATTTTTATAGCCATTGTAGACCACCACCACTACTACAATATTTTGCGCATAAAACGGGTGACATATTACGTTTGTAGTATAGACTAGTGTGGGCGCGCTTACATAAAACTATAGTTAGGTTAATACGCTCGGTTTAAAAAATAACTACGTACCCATTTAAACGTTTTCGGAGTGGAAGTTCAATAATAATATTTTATTATTTTAAAAACTGTATAAAACTTGAGCTGGAAAAATAGTTCAAATAAATGTGCACTATAGTAAGTTATCTGTTACATGGATTTAATTGATTATTCTTCCCCTTTGTAGATCATATATTATTATGTACGAACGCCATTTGACGTTATTTTTTTTATAGCATACCGTCCATAAATATTAAATGTATGAAAAAACAATTCGAGAATAACCTTTTTGTTTTTGTTTTTAGCAATCCGGAGAAGACTGAGACGGCCGACGGGCAACAAACTGCAACAAGAAACCTCGGTGGTTTCGGATTCGTCAGCGGCGGCCACATCCTCCGCGGCGGTGGACATGGAGACATCGGCTTCGGTGAACAAGTTTAAAGTGCGCAACCGTGTGGCGACCAGGAAGTCGGGCACTGACGCGTCGTCGGAAAAACACGTGTCCACGACCAAAGACAACCAGGACGATGGTGGATATAAGGTAAGGGCAAACGAAAAATAGAGCGAAAAAGGGAATTCGTCTACCCGGTGGATGGATACCTGTTGTTCTATGCTTTAGGTATTTATGCAGAGATCGAGGAGGGTACGGCGAGGGACATGACGATGAGCGAAACACGAGCGTATTATAATAATGTATAGTCTAGACCGGACGAGTTAACAGATAACGTTAACTCGGTTAAGTTAAGTTAGTTGAAAAAAAGTTAACATGTCGACACGTTAAATGTTAATTATTATATCAATCGCTAAGTTCAGATAAAAGTTTGTTTGAAAATTCAATTAATTTTTCAGTCAATTTTTTTTTTACAATTGTCTTAGTAAAAACAAAAATAAACTCGGAGTTTTTATTTTATCAAAAAATAAACATGATTAATGTTAAACACGAGAGGATTATTGCGGGATTATTCTTGCGTACTTATTTTAAATTTCGAACACCACACGCGTTATTGGTGAAACAAAAAAAAAAAAAAAAAAAAAAAATAAATAAAAAAATATTATGATTTATACAATGGTTCCTACTAACATAATTTATAAATTGTAAATGTAATATTGTGTAAATCAAAAAAAAAATAAATAATAATAATTGAATTTTTCACTTAATATGACGTAATTTAAATTTAATTCGTTATTTATTAACTTAATGTAAAAACGAGGCTGTTACTGTAGATGGGCGTGTCACTGTCTATTAAGTGGAAAGTTAAAATGGAAGATATAAGATAACATCTAAACGACTCTAAACTGTATAGAGTAATTTAATTTAATTTATGTCTGTATGTAATGATAAACAATTACTAACGAGAAACTATTAAAAAGAGATCTCTAAACGGAGATAATTATAATATTGAGTCATATTTTTCACGTATTGCCATGGAAACCCAGAAATCAACAAAAACTATACGAAAAATTGCCAATTCGCCCGGTCAATGATCTCCTTAGCGAATCAATTAGTTAAAAAAAGAAAATTTTTACAATGTTTTTGATTGAATAAAAATGTCCGGTAGAAAAGTTATTTACAGACATAAAAAAAAAAAACAAACGAACACACTTCGAATGACGGGTGGGTCACTGTTGTAGGTGAGAAATTAGAAAGGTAGAGAGGAAATTGCATGTATTCGCAATGATTAATTATTTCGAAAGAAAAACGATTTTGATCGAAGTTCTTTTATGCATGTTTTGAAAAGCCGTAATATTTACGATATTTTCTATTAGAAATCTCACTCCAACGAATCAATAAGTTTGTAATGGTTTATCGGTTTTTAAAAATATAAATTAAATAACCTTATGTATCTTACCTATACTCAACTTTCCATTTACAATAGTAGCTGCACCAGTAGCGTAGCGATTGGGTGACATGACGGGCAATGAGCCTGTTATTGGACGAGTGAAGGCCTTTTTCGAATGACCTTTTTTTTTTTGTTTTTCTTATTTTGTCCATTTTACAATATTTTGCCACGGGCATTAGAAGTTCTAGTTACGCCACTGAACTGCACCGCTCATCCCCAGTATCATCTTTTTTTTTTCGCTCAATAGTAATTTTTTAGAAGCTCCCCACCATAAAAAAAAAAAAAAAATACTCCAACTGGATCCGCTACTGACTTAACTGCCTATTATCTTTTTTTTTCTAATTCGTTAATGTCCAGTCTAGTATGCACGGGTACCTTTCTGAATATAAAGCTCCGGTACATATGTATTTTTTTCTAGAGACCTTCGGCGGTTATTGGAGCGGGGAAACGATAGGTGTATACTATAGTGTTGATAGGTAGCTGACGATATTATTGTCGACGTGCGTATAAAATTCTATTGAACGGTCGTGGGCACCTGTGTAATATTGGCTGATATTATATGCGTGTTATTGGGGGGGNNGGGGGGGGGGGAAGTCTCGCGAGCCTCCGGTGTACGATTACAAAACCTTTTGTGACGCGTAAGTGCAAAACGAAAATAATATTATCATTATTATTATTACAATTAGATATTGTATGCGAGAAGCCTATACGAGAAATCTAATAACATTACGATTCTGGCCGGGAAATATTGTAAACCTTTTCTTCGCGAAATCGATAAAAAGAAGAAGTAAAAAAAAAAAAAATGTATATTACGCAGATATATAGTGTGGCGCACGCGTATACGCCGAATCTTCCGAAGGGCACTGCGCGGCACGCGATTGTACATTAATAATAATAATAATTCAAATCGTAAGAAAATGTATTATTATTGCGTGTAGGTACCGCGGTGGTGGCGGTGAAGTTGTGACGAAATGAAACCATCAGATATTATCGTTCGTTCGACAATGACAATTATTATTATTATTATTATTATATTGTTATCACGACGTCATGTTCTAATTAAACGACTGAACGCAGTGTTGAAGTTTCGACGAAATCAAATACCAGGTACCTAACCTGTAACGTACCGGACCTATCTATGTCCGTCCGCCTGCCTCTGCAGGTTTTGGTTTACGATTTCGACACGATGAAGAATTATAATTCGCTTTGAATCGTCCGTTTTGTCGGAATACAAGGCGCGTAGACAAGGCAGAGATTTAGGCTCGTGCGGGGTGAATATGTTGAATCATTTTTTTTTATTATTGTTACTTTACTATTGAAGTGACTGCGATATTTTTTTTTTCCAACATATTTTGCTAATATTCAGAGCGTAACCGCATACATTTTCAAAAGTTTCTATTGTAATATCCGCCTAATTAATGACGGTCGAATATGACAGCGAACGCAATGGAAATTATTTGAAACAGTTTTCGACCACAGGATTTATTGGATTCCGGAGACGCTGCATTAGTAAAATATTAAATTGTAGTGTTCAAGGTGTTCTGCGGTCGTTGTTAATGAAGATTTCGATAGTGACTCACGCAGCTATACCAATATAATGTTAAATACATACTTATATACTCAATATCACACAATTATTATTAAGGTGTTCACGTATTATAATATCGTATGGAATACCAGCCGTGTAATGCATAAAGACCAAACTGGTTTAATTTTGCGGTTTTTATTTAAAATAATTTTTTATTGCAAGTGGGTATCTGTCTATATTCTATAATAGTATTGCTATACGTATAATACTAATATGGACCTGTACGTTTAATTATTTTACAATTTATTCTCAATTTTATCATTTGCGTGGATGCATTTAATCAAACCAAGTCGTTTGTATAAATTTATAAAAATATTTTATTATGGCGTAGATACTTTGAATCGAACAAAGTACGAACAGTGCAGTAAAAAAATTATTTTAAAATATACGCGTGTACATACATTAGTACTGATGAATGCAATTTAAAGTGTTCCGCTTAATTCAAGTAAAAGTTTGGCATAACTATCCGCGAAATATAAATCTAAAATGTTAAAAATGTTTTCGAAAATGTTGACCGTCGCGTCCACCGTGTTCTTTTTAACTTTCTATCTTTGTGCGCGCATTAATGTACCTACGATACACATTCAAACACGTCTCGAGTTGTAATCCAAATGTATGACAATGATTATTGAATACAATATACAAAGACTACCTACATGACTAAGGACGCAGTCATGTTCTTTGAAAAAAAAAATAATAACAGAATGACGTCATATAGGATAATATGACTTTTATCAATATAACTGCAGGAATAATACTACTTGTATTTTTTTTTTTTTTTGTTGACTTTATATGTAGGACCCCGATTTAAATTCCTCAAAATTGCTATTGAGGAATGCTCTAAAAATTACTTTTAGCGAAACGATAGTCGTAAAAATATTTTAAAATGTAAAAAGAAGGAAAATGCAAAATAAAAGTTTCACTTTGGTAGTTGTTATTCGCTTGAGCCCGAATGACGCACCAAAGTCATTAATGAAATACATAAGATAAAGATGTCATCGAAATCATAAGTACAACGGTTACAAACAATCTGGTGTTGAGAACGCCTAAAACTTATTGAAACAAATTTCACAAAAATAAAAACTGTCGAGATAATATCTTAAATTGCATAAATTAAATTTATGAATTCGCATAATGTACCTATGCGTAATATGTAATTAAAGATTAACAAATTGCTATAAAAACAGCGAAAAACGGAAAGAAAAAAAAAAACAGACTAATAAAAATCTCCCTATAGAAGTATTTAGCTGTTCCGCGAAATTAATTATGCGGGTACGCGGAAAGCATTGTTTTAGGTCACTTCCCTCTTCTCTTCGAAAAAATTGCGCTTTATTTAAATCCGCGCCATATTTATAACAACGCTGATTATGAACACCGCAAGGCTATGTCGTAAATTTATTACGAAACACCCGTATATTACGGTTCGTTCGGAAAAATAGAAATTTGCCCGTTTTGATATTTACATGCATACGCGTGTACGTAGGTTTCCAACCTATCTGCGCGCGCGTGTAAGAGCGAAATAAAATATGCGCCCGGCTGATGACTATTTGCACAATGCTCATTTTGTCTTGTCGAATTAGTAAGTCTAACGACCATTGTCACACACGCGGGTAAATGCCAAGGATACGTTTAAAGTGTCATTTGGAAATAAAAACACCACGCAGGTATACCTCGTATACGATAATTAATACGCGGACACGCCCATATTTTGTCGACACGTTAATTTTCGTCGAAGCTTTCTCCGTTCGGAGCGCGTCAAGGCTCGGGTAGATGTTATATTGTCATCGTCAGAAAATTCCCGGAGTGAGTAATATGATAATATGATATTTTTTCAGATCGTTTGCTACTACACGAATTGGTCGCAGTACAGACCGAAAACTGGAAAATACTTACCCGAAGACATCGATCCGGAATTATGTACTCACGTGATATTCGCCTTCGGCTGGTTGAAAAAAGGACGTTTGTCATCGTTCGAATCGAACGACGAAAGCAAGGACGGAAAGATCGGATTATACGACAGGATAAAGAACTTGAAAAAAGCGAATCCGAAGTTGAAAACCCTGTTGGCTCTAGGTGAGTGTAATTGATTTTTTTGTGTTCTACACATTCAATTATTTTTTATTAAATTATGAAATTTTGTTTTATGTAACAATAATGAATTGATGACGCACAGTCGTAAAAATATGATGTAGAAAGAATATAAATAATGCATTTTCTGCAAATGTATTATTTCGAAAAAGGTTACCTCAATTAATCTTTGTTAAAAACTATCCATCTATAATTTTATCAAGAAAATCTTAAACAAAAAATTGTTTATTTTATTCAAAACAGGTTACAAAATAATTTTTTGTTTTCGTTTCAAACACTTACAAATATCATTAAGCAATAAAAATGTTTAAATGTTACATTGATTTATGTATTTTATAGTACCTGCGTAATAAAAATACAAAGTTGGTATTATACTCACGGGTAAGCCACTGTTGTAGGTGGGTAGTACAGGGTATTTCAGTTTATATACAGCATAATATGCAAAGAAAAAATGATTCTGAGCGGAGTAGTGTTTGTCGTCTTTTTCCCCGTTGCCAAGGTAACCCAGAAATCAATATAAATCCTACTAAAAAAAAAAAGCACCTAGGATAGAAATTTCGCAGCTTATGAAATATTGTGCGTGAAAAATTGGAGCATTTTCCTAACTAAAAAACGGTCGAAAAGAACACAATAAGCAATTTTCGGGAAAAATTATTAGGGATTACGTAAAATAATTCAAGTAAGTACCATATGACAAGAAACCCGCAACTTTAGAAAACCCGAGATATTTTTACTAAAATTAAATGTATTTTCTCTGAAAAAGAAAAATCATTAAAAATCGAATGATGACGTTAATTCGATTATCCAACGATATACAATCGATTTTAAAAGTAATACCCAAAACTTATTCAGAGAATTTAAAAGGTTTTGCTTGATTATTGTAATAATATTTTTTTTAAATTTTAATAGCCATTAATAATATTCTAAATACTCGTTTAGTATTATACTGTTTTTACGGGGTGTAAACAATTATTGCATAATGATTGAACACGTTATCGTGTGATTCATAGCCTCAATTTTGAATGGCACACCGTCATTATTATTAACCCGTAGGAGTTTCTTCAGGCGCGTAAATTTTATTTTGACACTGTAACTTTGACCAAATCGTGAAATTATCGGGAAATATGCGATAATCGTAATGTAACAAATAAACTACACCGATAATTGTGTATAAAATCGATATACTTATATATATATATATATATATATATATAACAAAAAAAAAAAAAAAAAAAAAAACGGTACATTTTCTAGGTGGTTGGTCATTTGGAACACAGAAATTCAAGGACATGTCGGCCACCCGATACGCCAGACAAACATTTATTTATAGCGCCATACCGTTCCTCCGCGCCAGGAGTTTCGACGGTTTGGATCTGGATTGGGAGTATCCAAAAGGACCGGACGATAAAAAGAATTTCGTGCTTTTGTTGAAAGGTAAACTATATAAACACGCGATTACAGACAACCTAAGAGTTTTCACGGTGATGTTTGACTTCCCCGTATTCCTGTATTTTATTCGTTGTTCGATTTTGAACAACGTGGCCTTCGTGCAAACACATCATTTCGATAGGTCAGATTTTTCCGGGCCTATCTATATTCCCTATATTCCAGATACTTTTTGATATTATTGACATCTGTGTGAATGTTTTTAATATATTCTTTGTAGCGAATAGAGAGCCTGTTTCTGTTCCCATTTTTTCGACTCTCCCGTATTTAATCATTTTTTCAATACCGTTTCTTCTTTTCTCGTTTCGATTGCTTCATTGCTAAATTTGTCTACTAATTTTGAAAGATTTGACTAACGTACAGTTTTCGTGTGTTTTCAGAACTTAGAGAAGCATTCGAAGCCGAAGCCCAAGAAGTGAAGAAACCGCGTTTAATGCTAACAGCCGCGGTGCCCGTCGGCCCCGACAACATAAGAGGTGGATACGACGTACCGGCCGTTTCTTCGTAAGTATACCGGTTTAAAATTTTCGACTTCGTGTGTGTCGACCCGTTCGTTTTCAATATACGACCCCGAAAATTGATTCACAGATACCTGGACTTTATCAACGTAATGGCGTACGATTTTCACGGAAAATGGGAAAGAGAAACCGGACACAATGCACCTTTGTACGCCCCGTCATCCGATTCCGAGTGGCGTAAACAGTTGAGTGTTGACAACGCCGCGAGTATATGGACAAAAATGGGTGCGCCTAAAGACAAGCTTGTCATAGGCATGCCCACGTATGGCAGAACCTTCACTTTGTCTAACACGGCCAATTACAAAGTCAATTCGCCGGCGTCGGGAGGTGGTAAAGCCGGAGAGTACACAAAAGAAGCAGGATTTTTAGCTTACTACGAGGTATTATTATATTGTTAACTAATAAAATTCTTCTCACGGTCTAAAAACGTATTGTTTGTTTATGGACGAATCATTATTTTTAAACTTATAAGGCTTTTAAAAAACAAAACACAATGGTGGCTTGAGAATAAGCAACTACAAATGTATTTATTTTTCTGATTTTTTCATTCATGTTTACGTACGATAGATCTGCGAAATACTAAGAAACGGTGCAACCTATGTATGGGACGAAGAAATGCAAGTGCCTTTTGCGATTTCCGGAGATCAATGGATTGGATTCGACGACGAGCGTTCGATAAGGAATAAAATGAAATGGATCAAAGACAATGGATACGCAGGTGCTATGGTATGGACAGTGGACATGGACGATTTTACCGGTACTTCCTGTGGCGGAGATGTAAAATACCCATTGATCGGGGCCATGAGGTTCGTATTTAAAATCGATAATGATTACCAATAGCAATCGTTTTATTTAATTTGGTTAATTTATTGTAATAGAGAAGAACTTAGAGGCGTGAAGAGAGGCAAAGAAGACATCGACTGGTCAAAGGTAGCCAATACTATTACCGCGGAAACAATTACCAAACCGTCGCCGATTAAAATAAGCGTCAGCGAAGTATTGGCCAAGGTTAAACCAAACAAAATCCAAGCGTCTACCGCTATACAGACAGACGTAGTCGACATGAACGGTAATATTTTTAATTCTCAATCATAATATTTAGAACACTGTAAAACATTAAAATGTGTATTTGTTTTTTATCTAGTACGAGCACCTCAAGTTATGTGTTACATGACTAGTTGGTCCATTAAGAGGCCCGGAGCCGGCAAATTTACACCGGATAACATTGATCCTTCGTTGTGTACACACGTCATTTATGCGTTCGGAACATTGAAAGATTTCAGATTAACATTTGTTGATGAGAAGGATACCGAACAGTACAAAGAAATGATGGCCCTACGCGAGAAAAATGCCAATCTTAAAGTAAGCACAAAATACATTTTAAAATATTACCTCACAAGCATACGTATCATATTTGTGTATATTTTTAAGGTTCTTTTGGCTATTGGTGGGTGGGCGTTCGGATCAACGCCGTTCAAAGAACTAACTGGCAACGTGTTCCGTATGAATCAATTCGTTTACGAAGCTATCGAATTCCTAAGGGATCACAAATTCAACGGTTTAGACGTCGACTGGGAGTATCCTAGAGGAGCAGACGACAAAGCAGCCTATGTAAATCTACTCAAAGAGTTGCGATTAGCATTCGAAGGAGAAGCTAAGAGTTCAGGTCTTCCAAGATTGTTACTTACTGCAGCAGTCCCAGCTAGTTTTGAAGCAATCGCTGCCGGGTAAGCAATATAATTTGTTTAAATTACTGCTGAATATAGTATAATATTATTAATGTTTTCCCTAACATATTAGGTACGACGTTGTTGAAATATCCAAATATTTAGACTTTATAAATGTGATGACTTACGATTTCCACGGACAATGGGAACGTCAAGTAGGACACAACAGTCCTCTATATCCCTTAGAAAGTGCCACGAGCTACCAAAAGAAGCTCACTGTGGTAAGCAATAGACCGTTAAATACAACATTAAATAAGTGTCATTTACACAAATTGTATAATTTTAACTGTCGGTATTGTGCAGGATTACAGTGCGAGAGAGTGGGTGAAGCAAGGTGCTCCCAAAGAAAAACTTATGATTGGAATGCCGACGTACGGTAGGTCATTTACATTGGTCGATCCGGCTAAATTTGATATTGGAGCACCGGCGTCCGGTGGTGGCACAGCTGGAAAATATACTTCCGAAGCTGGATTCATGGCATATTATGAGGTATGTGCGGGATATACTTTACACATTAGTTATTATTATAACGGCTGTATAATTTTAAACTCATAAATCTGTTAATTTTCTGACAGGTATGCGATTTCTTACACGTAGAAAATACCACGCTTGTCTGGGATAACGAGCAACAAGTGCCATTTGCTTACAGAAAAGATCAATGGATTGGTTTTGACGACGAAAGAAGTCTAAAAACCAAGGTATTCTATGTCGTTATTAATTTGTTTCGTGTGTTTACCCATGGGGATAAAAATTCATTCATATTTTCGTTTTCAGATGGCTTGGTTGAAAGAGGAAGGATTCGGGGGAGTTATGATATGGTCCGTGGATATGGATGACTACCGTGGTGTGTGCGGTACCGGTAAATATCCGCTAATCAACGCCATGAAGCAAGAACTCGCAGGGTACACCGTTAAATTGGATTACGATGGACCATACGAAGCAACAGGAAGAAACGCTGTTTACACTACTAAAGATCGTAATTATTTTATTTCTACACGCTATACTTTATGAAATTTTCATTAAAAAATGATCGATACCTTCTTTACCCTCGGCTCAGTTCACAGCCATGTATGAGTTCGGCCACCACGGTTGTAAATCTCCACCGCACTAGGTCTCGCGCGATATTTATATTCTATAGACACGCAAACAGTTCTCGTATCACTCTAGATCGTGTCTAAACATCTAGCTCCTTTTCAGTTTTTCTTTTTCCCTCTTTCCGTTCGTTTTAAACGCCTGCGCTATCACTTACAGAGTTATTCCTTATTCTGTCATCTCTATAGTGATTTTACTCATCCATCCAAGCATTTCGAGCTCTGATATTACATTAATCTTTTACTCTGTTTTTCTATCCACTGCCGACATTCTGCAATCATACTCTTCCACCCCACCGATTTCATACGATTTACCTTTCATGTCCTAATGGCAATCACCTTCACATATATACGACACACAATATTTTTGTTTTTTGATACGTAGCGACATCCGTGACGTGCGAAGAGGAGGACGGTCATATATCTTATCATCCGGACAAAGCGGACTGCACGATGTACTACATGTGCGAAGGCGAAAGAAAACATCACATGCCGTGCCCGTCGAATTTAGTGTTTAACCCGAAAGAAAACGTTTGCGATTGGCCGGAAAACGTCGAAGGTTGCATGCAACACACACCGGCCCCGCCGACGTCTAGACGATAAGTGTCATCAAGTCCCACAAATCATTATACTTATTATATATATATATATTTTTTTTTTTTTTTCTTGTAAATAATAACACAGCATAATTATTGTTATATTATTTTATTTATACCTACTTGACCCCAAATTTATTATTATATATTTCATTGCCAGTATTATTTTTGGCTGCGTTAGAATAATATTGTTAGACATTTCGATTGTAGTTAGTTTTTGTCTGTTCACTGCTATATAGGATATAATATATTTTCCATGATTTATAAATCAGTTTTGTGAAATAATGTAAATTTAATAACTTATTATAAACAAATATATTATTAAAGTGTTTTTAGTTAATTAATAGTGGTTTTTTTTTTTAATTCATTATTTTTATTGCATGTTGTAACAAACACGATTCGACGTGATTAAGGGATCAAAATTAATATTAACTACATATCAAATAATATATTCGAATATAATATGCTGTATAGGAATATTATACCTAGCTACGCACAACGGTCTAACAAAACATTCAATCGTTCGTGCACTATGGTGCATACATTTAAACAAGCAATAATTGTTGAACGAAGTAACGGTTGTTGTTGCTTATTTATCAATTATGCGTGATACTGTGTGGGACCCAGGCTTTATTGTAATAAAATAAATAAATAAACACGATATTACAATATCATTTGCCCTGTCGCACGAAAAATAATGCATTTTCTTCGGTATAAAAATATAATATTGATTAACGTCTAACAATGTTAATCGTGTTTTGATGATTTCACAGTCGTAGCACTCGTAGCCGATTAAATACATTACAGTAATATATTTTAAATCTAATATATTCTATCTGATGTCGAAACCGTTGAACCGCGACACGAAATGTGTGGTTCAAAATTAGAAGTGTGTACTAAAAAATATGACCGGTACTTGTAATATATACACGGCAGGTAAACATTTTTAAATTTTCTTAATTTTCAACACGATAAATATCGAAAATATCTAGCAAAAAAAAATTGTTATTTGCCACAGTTTACTTTGTGAAAAAGACGCCTACGTTGTTCGATTAAAATATTATCTATGAAAAACTAGAAGCCGAATTCCCTAAACCCACTAAAAAAAAAAATATGACTTATTTCGTAGGTAGTAGGTCTCCCGAACTATTGTGTTGGCTTCATAAGTAAAAAAAAAAAGTTCTCTACGTCACTGGTATATACTGTGTACATTATACACGTATCGTATTGCCAATATAATAATATACTTTTGTAGTACTTACTAACCCTTTACGAGTTTGAATTTTTCTCAGACGTTGTACATTTGCAGGGAGTTTTATTGCATGTAAGGATTATGTGTGAATTGTGTAAATTGTCAATATTTAATTACATAGGAGGTTGTTCGATGATTACCATTAAACATTTGTAACCTCAAAATACGTTTACTCGGCAGGGATTTTGTGGCAACATCATAGATAATAAAATAGTATTTTTTACACTCTTATTATTATTTTTTAAAATATAACTAGAAACTGAAATAATAACGAGATAATAATTAATACTTATGGTGTAAATGCACCCGTGTATTAATATATCTACATTCAACATTTTCCAAATAACAAAAGTCTAATTTTAATATTTGAAACTTAATTTTTCTTGCTTGGATCGCGGAAAAATGATTAATAACTGAATCAAAATCAACCGTCTTTGCGATCTCTTGTGATCTAATCAAATGTGAAAAACCGAAAAAAAAAAACCCGTTGAAAAACGGCAGGCAGTCACCGCGCAGGCGCAATAAGCTTCCACTTGTACTCGTTATCAACGCTATTACGGTTAAAAATAAAACAGCGTATTATTATTATTATTATACAGCCGTCGTTGTTCAAAATCACGAGTATTGTCAAAAATAAATTCCTTTTTAAAATATTGTTTCGCACTTGTAACGTATTTTCAATTTAATCGGAGTTTATGAAACATTGAAAAAATACGCCCGGGGTTTGAATTCCCGCCTTCCGCCCCTGGATCCGGCCCTGACAGTCTGTGTGTAATCCCATTAAATAATGTAAAAAGTGATTTCAACGGTATAAAAATTACACCGAGTTCTAAACGACATTGTTGTATTACTTGTATTGCACTGTAACCACTTGACAGTCGAATGCGAATTGGTACGTCTATATAATATGATGATTGATGGTGTTCGAATTTAAAATTCGTATTCATCTTCAAGTAAAATTACAACGTCAAATAGTAAAACTTTTTATTTCTACATTTATATATTTATTTACGAATATTAACCGTTTAATAATTTTGTTTTTACTATATTATTTTACGACTTTTATATTCCAAAAATCCTTGCATTAATATTAAACTACAAAACGTTTAGTAAACCGTCATCTACGTACCTAACCATGACGTGTAATCGAGTACAATAGATATTCAGCTAAACCGTTTTAATAAATTTAAAAACGATTTAGTTTATAATCGTTTCGACGTCATCATAATTATCATTTATTTTATTAACATACTAAGCGTTCTCGCCGTCTTTTTTACAAATCCGAATAGCGGCACACGGTATAGGCAATACATTTTACGCTGATGCGTTTCATTAGAACTTCCAAGTGAATTTTCCATTTTGTCAAGTTCGTGTTGAATATTAATGCTAGAGCACTTTACTTGACTAGTTCAACATTATTTCTTTTACATCAAAATTTTATGATCGACCGATCATTATTTTTTATTATTCAATATTTGGGACGAACTTTATAAGATATTTTTAATTTATTTTAAAATAAACTAACTAATTATTAAATAATTTAGTAAAATACATTTTTAATATTAAAAAATTGTCGCAAAAAAAAAAAAAAGGAGGATACTATTTTTATCACGTCAACATTACATAATTCGTAATTATTATTTTGTGTGGTCATAAATAATAACGTTATACCGATATTGATCAATACTGCAATATGCTAGTTTAATGCTAATGATAACTTGGCTTAGTTTTCTTGAACTTAAACGAATAACAGAGAATAGTTTAATCCGAGATCGGATACTGAACTAAGTTCAAACGAAATAAATAATAATGAAGAAGTCTTAAGTACCTAGGCTGAGAAACGATTATAATAATGCTATAATAGTGAATATAATGACAATAAATTATGAAACTTAATAAATATACATCTTGGTAATTTTCATAAAATCTTACCTGATGCAATGGACAACGGTCCCGGATCCGTCGTTCAGAAAATGAGTTTTTAAAGCACTGCGCATTTTGAAAACTTGAATGGCTCAATCAATGTGTATTGGCAAAAGTCACTTGTTAATCAGTTAATCAGTTAATTGAAATCGGACAAAAGACACTGAGTATCCTGAATGCGTAAAATCGATAACACGACGATGCGTTTGAATTACGCATCGCCGATACCGAGGTGGATATTAATTGCTAAAGATCCGAAATAAACTTTAAACTTAACGATATAACCAAGCTCACGAGTGATTTGAACGATCGGTTCCCAATGAAGCCCAACGATACCCGTTGAACTTAACCCGTCGCGCTGTTCTGTCAATTCAGTGGTCAGTCGTCGGGGCTCGGACATTTTTCTTTCCGTAACAACAGACAACCAAAAGTCTACGAAAGAAACGAAAGAATCATTTTTCCCCCGTGACCTATCCGGTGCGGTGTTGCAAATCGAGTGTTACATTCGTTTTTAGAGATGCGAATAGAGACGTCCGAAGGCCTCGGATGAGACAATATTAAAATATTTGAGTTAAATAAGTTCAACGGTTTTGTTTTCTTTGTCGGGCGTCCCACGGTCGTAACCAGCCGATCGGGAACCATCGCATGGCGGTTTGTAACAGAACATTTAATGATGAGTCTTTGATTGTTACGTCCGTGGATATTTTTTTTCCAAGTTCGTATATTTATCGCAGGGAAATATTTACCGCGTTATAAATTACAATTATTGAATTTGAATACCATTACACTATTAAATATTAGGTTTTTATTATTATTATTTATTTTTTTTTTTTTTGATTTTTTACCTTTTCAATTATCGCTTGTCAAATCTGAAAAGGAGGAAGAAGATGAATCTGTAATTATGTATATTAATTTATAAACAAGTTATGACGACTTGTCCTATATCAACGGCACAATTAAGAGGGCTAGGATGTTTAGCCCCCTTCCCTGGGTTGCCTTAAACTCCCTCAATTTTATTTTACATACCTTCTTTGTTGCACCACTGTATTTATTTAGTGTTATGGTAAGGCTCAAGCCCCTACAGAGTTTTTGAGCTAATTGGCCACTGTTTCATAACCTATATAACACGAGAGTGCAAAAATAAGGGCATATTCAAAACGGCGTGAATTTCCAACGTTCTAAAGAGAACAGTCCGAAAAAAGTTAATGCTCTTCGAGATAACGAGTGTCTTACGAATAATTGAGCACCCTGTATATAACTACACAAATATAACGCGTATAGATTGGCTGAAAGAAAAAAAAATGTGCGTACCGCATTTAATCAATCATCCGGCTGAGAGAGATATATGTACAACGAAATAAATTTATAGCTGCAGCTGGTGCCTATACCGTATTTATACTATAATTTTATATTTGACGTTTCGGAATTTACAAGGATAATCTGTTTTCCGAAGTTATTTATCTGCTTATCTATTGTTGAAAATAATTTTCGTCTAGTTAGTGAAAATATCCGAGAAAGTTAAATGGGGCCAAATTATGTATAAGGCATGTATTATGTATAATATCGCTTCGTGGAGAATTTAAAAATATTCGCTATAATGTAATTTTCAAGAATAACAAAAAAAAAATAATAATAAATAAATAAATAATGAAAAAATAAGTCCAACGACCATAACAAATATAACACGGATACAGGCGTGAAAAATCATCCATATCCGCGTCAACAATAGGATGTCTGGCTGTTTTTTAAGAGTTTATTATATTTCCGCCAAACCCGTATTAATAGAGTATCGGTATACAAATGTGAACGTTTATTATGTTTTCTTATACACGCACTAAACTTTCGTTTTCAGCAAGAAAATTCTTCCTCAAAACAATATATATCCACGAAAAAATAAAAAAAAAAAAATCGTATACTAAAATCAGGGTTTTCGATTTTTTTTTTTGAACAAATTGTTCATATTTCGACAAACATTTCGTTATTATAAACTGTATTCAAATTGAAATGTTCACATACACAATATTATATTATAGTCTTTATGGGGATTGGAATTGAATTGTTTAAACGAGTATAATTATTCACAGAGTTATTTTGATTTGTAAACAAAACCGACTAAAATTAAAATAGTATATTATATCACGTTGTACGCGATAACGTGATTATGATAAAAACGGAAAGACGGGAAAATGTACGAAATTAACGATTAAGATATTTTCAATTTGGTATTTTTTGACTGTGATTCGAAATATTCGCGGAGACTTGAAATCCGGACAGAAAACTTATATTTATTTTCTCTAGACGTGAAAAAATGTTCAATATATTTGAGCCGCTTTTGAGCTATTTATACACGTTTTTATTTTGCGAGTTGTTTACGTAACTTTTGTTCTGAAGGTGAATTCTTGTGGATACAATAGAAATGCTTGAAAATTTAACAGAAGGTTCATTATGTGTCGTACTTTGTGATAAAAAAGGAAAATTGAGTTTAATATTGATCTAATTTTGCCGTTTTTTTTCTTCTGTTTTTCACATTTGTTGAGTAATTTCCCGGCGAAATCGAAAAATTATCTTCCTAAAGTATCTCCGCGGTCTGATTCCCTTATAGAAATGTTATCACATTTGAAAACCCAGGGCAAGGTTTCTGGTAGAAAAATTGAGCGCAGATAAAAAATAAAAAAATCTTCGTAAAACCGCAATGTCCTTCGCTCCACTCGAAACCCAAAATCAATGTCCGACGTGCCTCGTGGGCTGCAGGAAGATTTTTTTTTTTCCGACACAAAATCGCAAACGATCGAAGCCGAGTCGAACTGCGGAGTGACGAGAGTTGTCCTCGGAAAGCGTTGTTTGAGCAATTATTAAATGTTTTTTTTTTTTTTTGTCTTTTCGCTTTTTCGCGTTCAACGTTACGCTAATGGGTCGCGCGTCACGTGCGGCCCGCGAGTACGCGCGGTTGTCGCGCCCGTAAACCACCATAACAATATTACGAAGGCCGCATTTCCGGCCGGCGTCGTCCGAGTGCGTCCTCGCGACACCTTAGCATTTCGCGCGATTCGTCTGCACGCGATATCGTTCCGTTTTGGACGACGTTGGAGCCGACGTTCGGAGCGCCGTGTACCATCGCCTCGATGCGCGGCGAACGACGCGCATAACGTGCCGGCCGGTATGCAAACGTCGGGGAACGTATGCGCCGAGTCCGGGTGCGCGCGACGACTGTGCCCAACGGCAATTAGCGTACGGGTAGGCGCGATCGTTTTTTTTTTTTTTGTTTTTATACGGGCACGTGTTGTATTACATTTTACACGGGGCGGGGCTTTGCGGTTATCAAGTTTTCGCGCGATCGATCGTTCGCGTCGGACGATGATTACTCGAAACGGTCGGTTTACACCGTCTCAAAACCTATTGGTTAGGGTGCTGGGGAAACGGACTCGCGTTTGCTAAATACTGGACGGGTGCCAAGCCGCATCGTTGCTCATGAACTCTTGGTACCGTTTTTCAGATTTTTAAAATAAATTTGCCAATTTATTTTATAAAACTTGCTCCGATCAATAGCCTTCTGTAGAATTTTCAATCCCCTTCAAATTTTAATGAAGTAATTTTTACAAAATTCCCCGCTATTTTTCTAAATAACGGTTAAAAACGGAAAACAAATCGCTTGTTGAATACCGGACAACTACCGAGCTGCGTATTCACATAGTCCATGGACTCCTGGTATCATTTTTCAGACGTTTAAAACAAATTTGCCGTTTACACCTAAACTTTTTACTTGCTCCATTCGTCGGGAATCAAGAAAGGTAGAAATTCCTTTTTAAAACTCTAAAACGAGCTTAGAGTTATTTTTATTTTAATAAGACGAACGTGAACGTTTAAAAAACTTTGCGACTTTGCAAGCGCTGTAAAATACTAATGTGCACATAATTTTTCCTGTAAATTTGGACAATTTTAGCTGACTCACTCTAGACTGAGATTCAAATTCAAAGAATTAGAGTTGTTGTTTTTTTTTTTTTTTATAGTGATATGTAATTTTGACTAAATTCCAATATGAACTCCACCGTGTTGTTGTAGGAGGAGAGTATTTTGTTCGCATTGTACACCGGTATAGTGTGTATAGAATCGCTGTGTATATTTACGGTGTAAATATCAAGTATGTGCTTTTGGGGGGGGGGGGAGAGAGGTGACTTTATACCCCTGCCACGAATCGCACAAAATGCACAAATTTCACATTTTCACAGGAAATACCGGGTTTCAAAATCGAGAACGCTTCGATACGCTTACAGACTCGTCGAAGTAAATAACGGGGTTAAAATTCGTACACGTACCTATAAACTGTATTGTTGTCAAGGACGTGCCTTCGTTAAATTTCGACCACTGCCCCGCCGTCCGTTTGTGTGTTAGCGAAAATCCCGTGAACTCAGACGCAGACAAGCCGTAACTGTGTGAAACCGGAACAATGTAACAGTTTAACAAACCCAAGATGAAGACGAATCAATTAACGAAACGCCAAGTCTTGTCGTTAAACCGCTACTATCGGTTCGACGTCACACTCTTCAACGAAACGACAGAAAATACATATTACAACTGCGCACCGCCGAAACAATCGAACACTCGATAATCGACGCGCACAGTGTACAGACGGTAATGTGGGCGCGAATTATAAACACAATATTCCCGACTACACGCCACGGTGCACGTATTTCTTCGATTCGTTGTAAATTACGAACTCCCGAAAAACGTAGAATAAAACGTCCAGCGGTGGGCAGTTACGCACATAGGTATAGTTGCCACGTCTAAGGAATTAAAAAGCGATCAGTGATTTCGCGGTTTTCACCGGAATGGTTATAATTTGAATATTATGCCATCGTATATTGATAGACCGGAAACAGAATTTAAGAAGAAAAACAAACGATGGTTTTTTTGTTTACTTAATCTTACTAAAACCAGTCAGATTTGTTTGATTCTTAACTCGCCCGCATTTAACGAGGAGTGACAAGGGCTATCACCCTCCCTGTCGTATATCCGAATTCAACACTGCACGCGAATCGTCTCCCAAATCCTGGCAGTACATCTTATTTTTACTGAAATCGCCTCCGGGTGATTCGGAGGCAATTCGAGTAGCCCTGTAATCTATATGCACATACTGAAATTGCCTCCCATAGCATTACTATCGTCTACTGCGCCGATTCAATCGAACATCGACGCAACAAATCATCGATGTTGAAAATTGCGGTGACTCTATTCGATAATAAAACCATACAAAAGTAGTAATTATTAACTGTTTACATCGATTAATCTGGTCTTGTATCGGAGGCGATTCGAGTAGACTATCCGATGTGGCGGGAAATTCGAGTTAACAGCGATTCGAGTAACCCTTATTTTAGAAAATGTACGGGAGTCAGCTCAAGGGATCGACGGGTGGCGATTCGAGCGTGCCCTTTTGTACGGCGCATTTAAAATCGAATATTCATTATCGGGGATAAAAAATTGTTCGCGTGTACAGCCGCTCTCCGGACGTATATTGGGTTAAAAAAGGCGAAACACGGTGCGCGGGTTAATTGTCAACACCGCGACAACCGTCGTTTGGATTCCGAGACCGAACACGTTAAAATCGTACGGAAAAGTCTGGGGATTTTAACGATTCAAACTCGCGGCGACCATGTATGGGCAAAACGGCATAATTTACGCGGACGACGGCCGAGCGCGCGCGCGTTTTGTTATTTCGGACGAGACGTCGAAACCGTAGTCGGGGAATTTTTTAAAATGTTTTTTTTTTTCTCTAACCGTCCTCGGTCTGTCGGGTTTTTTTTTTTTTTTTTTTTTTCTCGTTCCCGAAAATTCGACAAGTCTCGCGGCGCAGGATCGCCGCCGTCGCTTCTTTTTTTTTTTTTTTTGTTTTTTTTCCCCGCCGGCCGTCGCTCGGGTACCCGCGCGGCCGTAACAACAACAACAACAACAGTCGGTTACGAAACTGGTTTGCCCGGGCGGCGGCGGCGTTCAAGAGCAACGCCGCCGCCGCCGCCGCCGCCGAGCACATCACACGCGTTCGTCGGGCCGCACACGCACACCGACACTCCCGTCCGGCGGCCGTCCGTTCCGACAACGAACGCCTGCAGTATCGCGACCGCGCCGACACAGACGTTCCCGATCCGCCGTCGTATTTTACGCGCGACGATTATTGGCTGCGTGGTCAACATTATCGACTGTCGTTTTTTCGTTTTTCCTTTCGAATTTTCGCGCCGTTTTTCACGTTAAATCCCGCGGTTTTTATCGACAGCGGTCGAGGCGACGCGAAACCACCCCCACCCTCCCCCCCATTACACCCGGCCGCGGGCCGTCGTCCGACGACGCGTGATGTGAATGTCCGTCTTTTGCGTTTCGTTTACGGTACGAGTGCCGCGAACAGTAACCGATAACCGACGACACCAATAGCGCCGTTCGCGCTCAGCCTTTGCAGCCCCGCCGCCGTGTCTCCGACCGACACGTCAATGGCCAGGAAACCCAAAGACGTTGTCGCGACCATGGTAAGTGGACTTTACCGCAGTACTCATACGCCTTGTTCGTAAACGGACAGCAGAATCTCGAAAACCCGCACAGATTGGCCGACGCGCACACGCGAAAACAGTCGTTTTTGAAAAATCGTCTCTTTCGCGGTTAGCGCCTTTTTGGGTCGCGGTAAAACAATAATATTTTACGATTCGATACAATTCGATGTGGGTAAATCGACGAACGGTGTTTTTGGTTAGAAATCTCGCGCACATCAAAACTTTGAGCTTTTCGTAATAGTCAGGGAAAATCAGTACTGTATGATTCATACGACCGACCACGGAAATAAAACGCAACGGCCTTTAATACTTTTTACTTGAGGCGTTGGAACGCGACCATTTTTCATACGTTTCAGACCGATAAGCGACAAGAAATGACACGATTAATTTTTAAAGTGTTTTACGAATTTGTTGACAAATTTTTTGGGTTATTTAGTAAGTTAATTTTCGTAGACGTCCGAAGTAACAGTATTTTTTTTTTTGAAAATTCCGTGAAAAATAACCGCGTTGAATTTGTATAGGTTATGGACACGAAGAATTTAAAATCGAAAGTTTGACTTGATCACTCTACGTAGTTACGTACAATTTTTCAATAAATCCGGTTAATGGGGAAAGTATGTATAATTATCCGCATGTAAACATGGGCGTACTCCCTCCTTTTAAATGTGTATCGGGCAGTTGATTAGTAAATATTCGTTAAGGTCATTGGACAATAATATTCAAACTTTACAAAAATATGAGAAAATGTGGAAAACCGCTTTCAACTCCTTTGAAGCGAATTTAATACTGTGGTTACAGTGGTTATAGTGGTTAATCCGCAGTAAGTATTCAAAAACCGTATTAATTCGAAAAAAATCACTGCGATGTTTTGAACATTTTACCACGTCGTTATTAGTATTATGTGAATGTGTCGCGTTATTTTCTAACGGATTCCAAAAACAAAATCGTAAATAATAAAACCCTTATTAGGTTCATTTTTCTGTATCTCCTACGTTTCGCCCAATTATTAAGAAAACTTTCTTACACGCACACCAACTAGACAACATTAATAATTTTTTTCAGAAAAAATGTTACATTTGAATTTGTGGTTCAAGACACTTCTGGTACAAAACACCGTAAAACCGTAATAATAATGAAATGCCAAATATTTGTTCGTTTTTTCTATACGTTTTCACCCCCGGGTTAGTCCTGTTGTTATGAAAATCGCTTGGAAAATCAAAAAAAGATCTGAAAAACTATATTCGAAATGCAACCGAAAAAGTCTCTTGTGGTTTTTTGGTCGGGACAAGATTTCTGCGGGCTGAAAAGTTATTAACAGACGCGAAGAAAAACACCGATCTTACTTAATAAATAATACGTATAATTAATACGCAAGTACGTGAATACTAAACGTATTACGTTTCGAGTTGCTGCCAGTACTGCGGTATACTACTAAATTACTAAATCGGAGTCGCACGTATAATTTTAATGCGATAATTAAAAAACAATTCTCGGTCTCTCGGATTTGAAATTGTAATGTTTTCTGAATATTATTATATTATGTTGTTGCATTTCTAATAGGTTTTTCAATTTTTTTTTTTCACCATTGTGCGTTTAATTATTAATTATCTATGCGCGTTTGCTGCACATCGTTGTTTTTTTTTCTTTCCGAAACATTAATAATTTAAAAAAAACATCGTTTTAAAACTAATTATTACTACGCTTCGCTTTGCAGAAATGAAAAAAAAAAAATGATGATAATATTATTATTATTATATTGTGTAAAATGTAAAATGTTTACGCGTGCGTATCGAATACGTTCGTTTTCTGTATATTTTAATTATTTCGTCCGCGCCCAATATAGGTACCTACGTTATAATACTTAATAATATTATGTACAAAACTTATGATTGAAAATTAATTTTTTTTTTTTCCCGAAAAGGAATATATTAATAAAAAAACTGAAAAAAAAAAAAAAATGATAATTACTTGTAGGTTTCACGCCTATATAATTATTCCTGTACGATAATCGAAAGTCTTTACTGCGTGTCTCTCGAAAATATGCCCGTTCGCGATAACTCAGAAAGTCGATATTTATTCGGAATTTGTTTTATGAAAATTTGAAAAAAAATCAGCTCTAAAATTTGTACATTACCGTTATTTTTCGTCACCCTTATTTTCCGGGGCGAACCATTTGATTTTCGGTTGTAATCAATTAAGTCGTAAACTTTATTATAAACTCCGCAAATGGACGACGTTTCAGTTTGAACGTGTTTCGGTAACGCAATTTTCGACTTCCATTAACCCGCTGACGAGACATTCCACTTTTAAATTTGCCCAAGGGTGAGTTGTAGTGGACCATCGTTTGTGTGGCGGCGCCTGCGTTCGAATAGTCGTCCACTGTTCTCCCTCCCACAATATAAACACCTAGGTACGATATCGACAAAATATGTTTACTCCGGTTTTGATAATGTCCCGAGAAACGAATGGGAAATTCGAAACGTTTGCAAACACGGCATTTAGAAGTACAAGACATAAATAATCGTTGGACTTTGATATCGCCTTGAAGTAACCGTTAACTGCTAGAAACCAGGTCCGGCCGTCTTAACAAGGGGTCACGTGATCAGTCGCAGACGGCGTGATGTTCGTTTTGGACGTCGCGTTATAGCTGTGAAAGCAGTCGGGGGGGGAAACGGAAAAGCCTAGCGACGACGATGACCCACGAAGGACGTATGAGACTGCGGGAGCACGGGGTTTTGGGAAATCGATAACAACGAATTCCGGCGCGCGGACAAGAAGGCCGTTCTGTCGGTGGCGTACACGCGTTTGAAGCGCGTGACCGTTAAAGTCTCCTACGAAATCCGCGTAAAGCGTATCATTTCCGCGTGTCCGCCGAAAAAACATAACGCGCAGCTTTCAGGCGTTCTGACGAAATTTAACACGATTTTTTTACGACCCACTGCCGAATATTAACGGTCGCGATAATGTATGTCAATTATAACCGTTTTCTAATTTTCGTCAAGACGACTGGCTGTTGAAATTGAGCGTAGCCGAGCGGAAAACTGCAAAAAAAAGGGAGCGCACACCGGCTGATCCACTGCAGAGTCACAACGCCGTTGTAATTTAATATCGACCCGCCGTAACGATCATTCATTTCGATACACGCGACACCGTGCGTTATCCCGACCGCGTGCACAACGATAACACGCGGGATGTCGACGGATCTGTTGCGCGAGGGTGTTTTGCCGTTTGTTAACGTGTACGGCGCGCCGCGGAATCGCTTGTTGATCGCCCTCGCCGCGTACACAATAATAGTTACGAGCGTTGGACTCGGGCCAACGCCGTTAATAATATTCCAAAGCTGCATAACACGCGCGCGTATATATATGCACACGCTTTCTGCGGCTCATTTGTAATAATGTATCGGTTGAAAAATTCCCGCCGGTAATGTGGCACGTACAGATACATACTATTATGTTTACTCTTTCTCGGAACGTAATATTATTCTATATATATATAAAAAAAAAAAAAAAAAAAAAAAAAAACATAAAAAAACAGGGACTTATCGCGTTGTTGCGATTGTCCGCGAAAACCCGACAGTTGTTGAAATGCAGAGTCGATACGCATAAATTCGCGTGCTATAACAGTCTACATGAAATGCGTATTGCAACGCGTCGTACGGACGCATACAGAGCGATCGTTTTGCCCGTGAACCGGCGCGCCGTACCGTTTTCGAGTCACGAGTCGCGGGGATGTTTAAAAAAAAAAAAAACGTCGAACAAAGCTCTTGGAAAAAGCACACGAAAAATATTTCACAAAGCGAAAAACGGTCAACGTCCGATAGAATTTCTTCAGATTCGTTAGGCAGGCGACGTCCTTGCGTCCTTCTACCGTCCGGTCTGATGTTGCGCTCGCCGACGTTTTCGCGCGTTTTAAATGTTATCGGTACCGTACGCGTTGACCGATCGAACGTCGCGCGGCCGGAAAGTTCGAAACACCGTCGTAACGTCGCTTCGGGTGCACGGCGGTAAAACAACGCGAAACAACCGCATCGCGGTTATACAGTTTTCGCGAACAAAAAATGTTTAGCAGTGACGCGAAACGTTCGAATCGTTTAGAAAAAAAAATCGTGCACGAGAAACCCGCGCGGAGCCGTAATATTTGAACATCACGTGTTGGCGTCGTAAGAGCGCGGGGATAATATTTTACGCGGACGGGTTTCGGATAAGTCACAATATTTTTGTAATTTTTTTTTTTGCCGGGCGTCTCTCGTTTTCACCGCGTTATTTACAATAACCGCGGGCCCGTTTGACGCGGCCGTACGCGGATCGTAAAAAAAAAAAAAAAAAAAAAAAAAATCATAAAAAAAAAACGTTTTTTTTTTTTTTTTTAATCGATTAATATTACACATAAATACATGTACAATTTATTGTGTGTCCGTCGTAAATACCCGTATGATATACGTTATTTCGCGAATAATTACACTGCGCGTTACCGGGGCCGCCGCCGCTGACGCGGTGTAACAGCGATAAACACCGGACGTTTAACGTGTACTTGGGGGAAACAACCGCTATTTCGCGCGAAAAAAAAAATAAATGATAATCGCACGTGAGAACGCGCGTTTTAATTGCTTTAGCCCAGATTTTTTTGTTTTTTTTTTTTTTTATTGTCTTTTCGTTCGTTTCGCGTTTTACGGTGTACGTTCGTGTACGCTAATAAACGCGCGCGACGGGACCCGGCGCGCGGAAAATGTGCGCCGGCACCGTTCGCGGTTACACACACGCCGCGCGGCGCACGATATTATAATTTTATCGATCGTTTCACGTGGTTCGTGAAAACGAAACGAGAGAAAAAAAGTACGCCGCCGCCGCGGCACACGATTTATGTAAATGAACGGGGGAGGGAGGGGGGGGGGCCTCGATGATTTATCGCGTTTAATCCTCGTTTAATCGTCCCCGGGACGATTGCACAAAGACCGAATATTACTGTGCGCGTATACGTGTGTATGGTATACGCATCGCGCGTGCTCGTGAAAAACGAAACATAAAAAAAAAAAAACAAAACCGTTCGCCTAATTGATTGTTAAATTATAACATCGGGAGGAGGGGTTCGAGTATGGTATTTCGCGAAAGGCGCAC
Source organism: Cinara cedri (assembly GCA_902439185.1). Lineage (NCBI taxonomy): Eukaryota > Metazoa > Arthropoda > Insecta > Hemiptera > Aphididae > Cinara > Cinara cedri. The sequence continues at coordinate 181,291 of CABPRJ010000955.1, read as the reverse complement.
CGCGCCGCGTGTACGATGTTTGAAAATACGCGCGACGGTGTCCGCCCGCTTCGGCTGCGCCCGCGACGCGCGCCGGCTCGGGCCGTCGGCCGCAGGCGGCGGGCGCGACCGTATCGCGCGGAGGGACTGACGGGGCCGTGGCCCCGCCGAAATCTCCTCCAAACCCCTCGACGTTTCCCGCGGCTTCTCTGAAAACGGGCGCGCAGTAAAATGTTTTCCGGTTTCACTTTTCTTATTTGTGCACGTTTACACGGAGTGTCGCCCTCGGACGCGCCACTCGGACTCCGGGATCGCGTCCCCGGGCAGACGAGTACCGTATCCCTCCGGACCGGAGCGGGAGTCGCGCGTTTCGGCGCGGTCCGGACTCACGGATCAGGGCGTGCAAAACACGCGCCCCGCGCGTACGGGCCGGCATACTCGGACCGTTTATTCTATACCGTCTCGGGGGTGGGGGAGGGGAGGGGACGAGAAAAAAAAAACCATTAGCGATAGTTTTCGTTTTTTTTTTCCCGTTCGGTCCGCGCCGTGCAATTATTTACGTATTATTGTTCGTGCGTAATATCCGCGTGCGAACGAAAATAAAAAAAACCACCATAATGTTATCGAACCCAATATAATAACCGGCAATCTCCGCAATCTGCGGACGCGGCACACGGCGACCGCGGGGATAATGCACTCCGCGAATATCGGGACGCGACATCAATACGCGCGTCGTTTGACGCCCTCTCGTTACGCGCTGTGCGTTGCGTTTCGCACGGCGGGTGGGGGGGGGAAAGGGGCGCCGCGCTCCTCGTATCGCGAACGTTACACTCGAGGACGCGTCGCCGGTGCGCGCTAATGAACGACAAGCGCCCGCCGGTTCTTCCGGGTCGTACGGTTTTTTGGTCCGGGCGGGCGTGTTGCGCGCGGAACGATAACAATAATAATACGCGCGAGCGTGTTGTACGAAATGCGACGAAACAACGCGCGGTTGTATTGCAGAGTCGCGCCGGGTTTTTTTTTTTTTTACGTTTTTTTCAGCCGTCTCGCAGTGGCCGCCGCGGCGGCCCGTCGGCTTTTATAATGCGTTTTGCACACGCGCGATCACGCGTCATTACATACAGGCGTTACCATTGCCATTGTTTACGTCATTTTTTTTTTTTTTTTCTTTTACTATACGATGTCTTCGTCAACATTCTCGGTCAATTCGGGCTGTAATGCGCCGCGGTTGCCGGCGTTTTACCGAACAAAAACGTATACGTGCACACAGCCGCCGTGTTTCGCTCAGACGGGTACGCGAAACACGGACCTATCGATTTGGCCGGCGACCCGGGGTGTGAAAAAATGTAAACTCCGGCCGGACAGCGGACTCACGGGGAATTTGAAATCGGTAAAATTCCGGCCGGTAAATGCGGACATCGCGTTGTGGTTATCGGTTGAAAAAAAAAAAAACGTATTTAGTAGGACGGTACACGTGCGCTTGTTTGTTTCCGTCATTTTCCGCGATTTTTTCGGGCGGCACGGTTTCTGCGGCACACCGACCACGCCGTGTACGCTTTAAACGTTTACTCCCGGGGCGCGGGAGTTTCCCACGTCGTTTCGCCCGACTCGATAATACGCGCGCGTTCGCGTTCGCCCCGGCACGGCACCCCCTACGCCCGACCCGGCCCCGCAGCGCAGTCGCAAACAACACGCATTTCGACTGCGTTCCTCCTCCTCCTCTTCCTCCTCCCCCCCCGCTATCCCGTAAACAAAACCGATTGTTGAACGCGGTTACCGGGTACGCGCGGCGGCGAGCGCAACACCCGCGCGGACAATGGAACACAATACGAAAAGGTCGGGTCAACCGCGGACGCTAGACGGGAAAAAAAAATAACCTACAATAATAACACGCGCGTTGCCGGAAGTCGTTTTTTTGTTTTTAGTTTTCCGTGCGCGTTCGACTCGAACGATTTCCGAACGTTTTTCTTAATAAAACGTACCTATAACCGTTAATTAATATATAGATGCGTGTGCGTGTGTATGTTGTACAGGATATCCGTCGACACTGCGTACCCGCGTGTTATCTCACGTTACGAGCGGTGTGAACCTCACGCCCCTGACGTATCCGTCGAACGGCCGGTGTCCGCGTGTGTTTACATTAATTGTTATTTATTCGAACGGGCGGGCGCCGCGGGACGGAAATAACAATAACGATAATAACGGGAAAGACGGCCGGGGAGACGAATTAAAATTTAAAAAAAAAAAAAAAAACGGCAGGCGGATTCGCGTCTACGCGACATGCGCGTGTATCATAATGGTTCGTTTCGCAAACGCGGCCGCGCGTAGTTTTTATTTTTCTCACCGAGTGCCCGTCATCTTTGCTCGTCCGCACGAACTCGAAAACCTCCGGCGCCGACTTGCGTAACGCGATGCCGGGGCGACGTTGTCTGCCGGCCGAACGGGACGCGGAGCTGGCGAATAAACCGTTAATTTCTGTACTCGCCGGAGAACCCAGACTACTTATAAACAACGCAATTACGTTGTTAACGCGTCTGTTCAATACGCCGACCGCGAGCGATTGCTGTTGGAATCGATTTCGACATTTTCCCGCGGGAGTCAATGTTCTCTCTGGGCTTCGGACGCGTCTGCGGGCCCCCCTCCCCTCCGAATGCAGTCGAACGGAATTGTGTACGCGCATAAAGTGCCGATTGAGATAACAGGATGAGACTTCGGGGGCGAGGCGGGGGGGGGGGTTATAACTTTCCGCCCTCGTCCCTATGCTATTTGTACGGTTCAATCTCAACGTTGCATTTCATATATTGAAACACGACAGTTGGCGGTGAAGTTTAATTTCGCATTAACAGTAATAATATCCGGTTGTTCGTATGGTTTTACAAAGTTTTAGACTCGGTCGTACGCGTTCCGACCGTGTATAACTCGAACCTGAAACCAGGACCCGGCAGAGATTTTCTTTTGAAAACTCACGATCGGCTTATTCTCGTTGTATTATATCGTCTCATTCGAGCCGAATTGTACGATACGCTCGTATTGTATTTCCGTTGTACACTTGCACGATTCGGATCAAAGACGTCTGTACATTTATATTTTATACTCCTCGGCCATTCCGCGTGCGTGTTAACTGCCGTGCTACCTCCTCAATCGTGTGCCCATACGTCAACTACACAAAACACAATCGCGGTTTCGAAACGTGCGGTGTATTCTCGGTCTTCGCTTTTATCTCGCATCCAAACCGGGTCAGCTGTATACTCTCGCCCTCCACATCGCCGCGATTTTCCACCTATACTCCACACCTTATTATATGCGCGCTCGTATCTCCCCTAAACAACCTCTAGGACGTCACTTCCCTGCGGTATTCTAACCGGCCGCACCTTTGGTTATATTACGCGTATCTGCCATCCGCATCTACAACTCCGCCGTAGTGTGCACCCGTACTAAATACACACTCGAACGGTACGACTCGATTTATAATGTTTACTTTCGAGCCTTACACCGCGCGGTGACCTCTATTTATTTATTTTTTCTTCTCGCTGCCAAACCCGAACCATACACTACTTATTATAGTGTGTTAATTCGATAACACCGCCGTATCATTTTATCGAGACGGCGGCGGCGGAGAACCGTGTAAAATTTCGGCGGTCCGGTACGTCACGCGTTCCCGTGGCACACATATAATTTATCGCAGGTATATGCGATACGATAAAATGATATTATAACCTTATTGTTGTTGTGTACGGGCGTTATGAAAAAAAAACAAAGCGAAACAAAACAATACGGTCCAAACACGTCGATAACACGTATAACTCGCGATATATCACACATTATTATTATCATATCGTATAATAACATTATAATGCCCGGCGGTCCAGAACAATGATGGCCGAAACGGGGTCGATCCCGTGTGTAAACACCGTCGTCCGTCCGTCCGCCGAATTATCTCCGGTCGAACTCCCGCGATCTGTTCAACTCCGTACTAAATCGCGCACTTAATATCGTATACTGCGTGCCACTATTACCCCGCCGCGTCTCTCGCGTTTAACGGTATTTTAAATTCCACTATTATAATGTTATGCGCACGTCGTTATATTATTATAACGACGCCGGTCGTCAATACGACACCGCAGCGTACATTTTACGACAGTCTGCAATATGACGGCCGAATCTAAAACGGCCGGATGGAAAAAATTCGATTTCAATTGTGATGTAAAATCGGGTATTGCGGTTTTCGGGCCGAGATTTGCGAGACGCTGTAACGCGATAGACGCGACGCCGTTGAATCGTCTCCGCAGTAATGACAACAGTAAAAACAAATGAAAATGCCCGGCACGATGGGTGAGCCACTGTTTGAGGCGAGCCGTTCGATAAGGAAGAGGGGAAATTTAACGATTTGAAAATAATACATTTTGTACATTTACCTGTTTTCCCTACGTTTTTTTCCGGCTTTTCCCATTTATTATGAAAACTTTGGAGAAAACAAAAAAAAAAAAAACGACCTCCTTAAAGTACCACCCCATACGAATTTTCTTTCAGAAAAAGTGCTACACCTGAAAATCGAAGCAAAATTTCTGGTAGAAAAGTTGTTCACAGAAAAAAAATAAATAAACATTGTAAAACTTATACATTCCTCGCTCTGCTCACGTTCTAAAATTAATATACGACGTGATTTAAATTGTCGAGCGAGATAACAGACATTACAAAATTGTGATATTTTCATAAAAGTATTCAAATTTCTCTTGAAAATTAAAATATCGAAAAAATAGTGCCCCACCGTTGCATTAAAAATAACGTTTTTATCTTTAAAATTGACAACAGATCGGTTCACCGTAATATTAAAATTAACAGCACAATGTTATGTCTCAGCCGAACGCAAATTGTCTGTGTCATAACGCACGCACAAATATCACGCACTCTTACACACAAAACATATCAATTTTTTTTTTTTTTTGCAGTATAGCGGAGAAAATAAATTTCTTTTAAATTTTTTCCATGTCCACTCTTAATCTGGCCATTAATATCCATATAATCAACTATTTATGTATGGCGTCTTAATCGCTTCATACAACAATCGGTCGTTTTTTATGATATTTTCGATCCCCGATCGTTTCTGTACTGACTCATCGCGTTAAACCAACACAATATCACAATGTATTTCGTCGATGTGATTAATCGATCCAATCGGCGCAGTATATAATATATTAGATAATAATATTATATTGGGCGCGTCGTTACGATACTCGCGTGATCAACGGTTTTGAAAAGAAACGAACAGAATAAAAGGCTTTTAAACGGTTTTCGATTAAATCTCCCGCGCGATGACCTTAAACGGTTTGCCCTCTTCTGTTCAAATATTATAGGACACCGCGGGCGATACTGCAGCAGCAGCAGCAGCAGCAGCAGCAGTACGACGTGATCGGTAAATTAAACTGCGGCGTGCATCACTATAGGGAGTCTATCGACTTGTGTGTACGGCCATATAATAGCAATATGTGTGGAAAATGTTACGAAATTGCGCCGAAAAGTACTTGGGCAATAAAAATTACGTATCGAAACCGAGCAGAGTATTGTGCTAGCCGTATTTTCAGCCCGCCGCGGTTTTGCTTTCTTTTGATTACGCGTCTAAAATATCATTATCTTCAAACTTCGTCTACGTCGGCTCTCTCTATTGCGCTCGTGCACGCATCACAGTATAGCAGCGCGGGTCCATGGTGTTACGCACTCGTACGCGAACGTACGCTCTTCTGTCTACCGCCGTAGACAGCTACATGCTTTCCGAGACTTTTTTTTTTTCCTCTTCTGTACTCTCAACGGCGCCTTTTAATCGCGGACGCGCTTCGAAGTATGCCCGTACGTGGTCGGAGTGCAGCGTTCCGGACAATATATGTATACACACACACACACACACACACACACACACACGAATGCGTTATTACGACGTCGCGGCGCGCCGATCGATACGCGCCCTTGCTTGGCGGCGGCGGTCTTGTCCGAATAACCGCATGACGTTTTACGTAAACGGGTCGCACGGAGCGTCCGTTAGTAAAAATAATAACGACGCGATGGCGCGCGCACGGAAAACAATGGCCACTATATTATACAGCGGTGACGCGTAGCAGGCAACCGGGCCGGGTACGCGTTATACACAACAACAACAACAACAATAATAATAATAATAATAATAATAACACGGCGACCGGGACGTGCGTCGTCTTCTTACGCCGGGGCCGCGAGTATCACAGGAATCCGACCGGCCGCGACCTCTCTGGCGGCGGCGGCGGCGGCGGCTCTGTGTGATCAAGGGGTGTCTATAGGGTATTGTTTTTTGACTCGCGAGCCGACAGGATGTTTCAGACCTTGACGTGCGTACGTTCGTTCGTGTAACGTCCGAATAGGTGTAACGTGCCCGCGGTCGTTAATGGCCGTTGTCAGTGCTTATGCGTTTCGTCCGGGCAACGCCGCGCGCGACGTAATGTACACCATGCGATACAATAATGTATAGACGTTTGATTTTGTTTCTTTCGACAAAAAAAAAAAGTATATTATATGTACGGAAAAAAAAAATATATATATATATTTATTCCGTATAGGTCGGTACGTGACAGTAATAATTTATATGGATTTCGGACGATGCGGTCGTATACACTGTGCATTTTCGTCGATTAAAATATGCAGTTTTCAACGCGGTGTTTTACATTCCGTAAGCGTAACACCGAAATAATAATAAACTGCGATATAAGTAGGCACGTAAACATAATACCTGTAGGTACACCAATGACGTAATCGTATTGCTCGCAGTATTTTTTTAAAACGATTCAAAACGAAATGTGCAATCGTTTCCGGTTGTGAATATTGACGATAAAAATACGACGGCAAACATGCATTTATAAACGTTTTTTATTTATTTATTTTTTTTTTTTTTTATTGTAAAAAGCTATTCAATTTTATTCTCTCGTACGTTTATAGTTTTATTGATGTACTTTGTGCCCGAGCGTCGGAGTCTCTTCCGATGAAAATTTTCTTGTTTCTCGTCTTCGTCTTAACGCGGCTCAACGCATTCGGTTACTTTTGGGAAGATTTTCCGGTATCGGGTATGATATCCATAACCAATTTTGTCGTGACCGTGAGACGCAAGCGACTGCCACGCACAGTATTGCTACACTCTCCCAGAAATGCAATACACGCTAATTACGACAAATTTATTAGGTATAGTGGCTGACGTTACGACAGATAACATGTTATTGTTGTTCGGTCGAACAATTAGAAAAAAAAAAACCAACGACGACGACTCCGCGAGTTTTTCGCAGGCCGCACCGCAATAATGCCGATATTGTAATGTCGTTTTGCGCAAACGAGCGTATCGCGGCGAATCTTTCGTTGTTCAGTTCGCGCGAGAACAATGACTTTTGTGCGCGCGGGTACAAACCGCCGCGGAGCGTACGCACGCGCGCCATTAACGATCGCACGAGAACGTAAATCGAGCATCGGCGGCGGACGCGTACCGCGGTATCGCATGCGTATTGTATACGCCGCGTGCCGTGTATGCCTGCGTTTCAAGGGTGCGCGGTCGGAAATTTAAAAGTATAATAATGTACGGGCGTACAAATGTAATATGTAATTTTTGTTTTTTTACGTTTTCGTCGGCTAGCCGCCGCTCTTTTTTTCTTTTTTTTTTTTATACGCGCACACACATTATATATATCATGCGTGCGCGGCGCACACTGCGCGTAATAACATACGGACGGGCGGTCTGCGCATAAAATATACATACGATTAAGTAACGCGGCGACGGCGACGGCGGCGAATCGTTTCGCGGGGAACGGGGTCGGCGGACACTCGCGGCGGCGAAACGAAACAGTCCCGCAGACGCCGACGTCGGCGTTAAAAGAAAAAAAAAAACCCGCGGGTCCGGTCGGCGTCCGGACGGATTCGCCGGACGGACCGGAAACCGTTCGACGGGCGGACGGCGCGCGGCGATTACGCGTTACCGTCGCGCGACGGCGGCCCAACCGTTTCGCGGAGAACGGGTCGGCGGACCGATCCCGCGGGGTGACGATACGGATCTGCGGCGCGTACGGTTTCGCGCGCGTACGGCCGCCACGCCGCCCCTCACCGCGGTGGACGGAGACGGGAAACAATGACGTATTGCGTGCGGGGCGTATTACGAGAATCGGATTATCGCGAACGTGAGATTAAGCGCACGGTGCGCTCGGTACCTAGCCGCGCACTGCCTACACGCGTGCACGCCGCCGCGTCGTGCGTGTAGCGCGCTGGCACAAAAACGTCGTGCGCGGAATTCGATTGTTGGAAACGAATAGCGGTCGTGCGGACGCGAGCGTGCGGCGCGCATAACGGCGACGCGCGCGCGTATCGTAACCGTCGCGGCGATTCCGCGTCCGGCCCGGGCGCGGTCCGCGGGCCCCGGTCTGCCGTCCAGCAACACCGCGGACGTAACGAAACGGCCGCGCGGACCGCCGACCGCGCCGGTTCGGACACCGGCTCCCGCGGGCCGTTCCGACGGGACGGCGTCGGACGAACCGGCCGCGGCGTCTCCCCCCGCGCGCCGAGCGGGCGAACCGTGCCGGTTGACCGGCCGCGGTGTTGTTTTTTTACCGTTCGCGCGCCGCGAGAGTTATACCGTACGCGACGATAACGATTGCCTCGTCCGAGAACCGTCCGGTTCCTCGAGAAAAAAACCACTAATAGACTGTTGAACGGGGGGAAAGAAATCGTCTTTTTTGTTTTCGTTTTTAAGCTTACCTCGGGTGTTTCGGTCTTAATCGGCCACCGGGATACCGGTAGCGCGGCAACGGTTCCGAATAGCGCGGAAACAACCGCACTTTCAATTGTACGGACATTAATAGAACCTTTTCAAAGCGAAGCGAATTCGAGAGAGACGTTAATGAGTGCTAGTGTAATCAATATTTACGTATTCCGAATAAATCGAAAGGTTCCGTCTCGCGGCAGTCATTTCGAAAAGGTCTGTAACAGCAGTGGTCACTCCGACAATTTTATTCGACCTGTCAGTACGAAATTATTGGTTTGATGCATACTCGTGTATGATCATGGGAAACGATTGGAATTGAAGAGCGCGACTATTTCGATCCGCCCTGTTCGACAACGAATCGAACAACATAGCCGGTATTCGGCGTCAAAATATGAATTTTTAATAGTTAAACCGCTTCTCCCGAACAGTTTCAAAACAGTGACCCAGAACCTTTTCGTTTTCGGGTGACGGATCAATGCAATCAAATATTGTTTGTGATTGATTTCAAAAATATTTCACGCGGGTGAACGAATTCGAATTTGCCCGCGTACGATCACTGCCGATTAGCTTTTCGTTTACTCGCGGAGTCGGTTATCTTGAATTATTATCCGCCCGCGAAACTCTATTCGTCGGGCGCACGAATCTTTTATCGCGAACTCAACTCGAACGAAAATCTTCGTGTTTTCATATAGCCGACCCCAGGGCTGAACCGTGGGGAGGTTTGGGGGGGGGGCTGTAGTCCGAGGCCGCAAGTTGAAAGGAGCCGCACAATATGCGTTTTTGTTCACGGCTTTCCTTTTCGCTTCCATACGAATGTTAGCACATCATAAGTGCGAATCAATTGCTCACACTTTTTTTTCTTCTTTTTTCTTTTTGCTTATTGGTCCCCAGGCTCCCGTATTCCGGCCCCGGCTGACCCCAGTCGGCGGTAATACGGCGATCGGCCGTGTAAACGCATGATCTACGCCGTTTAAAAAAAAAACGATCGAACGTACGCTCTCGGGGCACGGCTAATATATTACAATATTAATACCCATAGGCGTAGCGATCGGTTTTCTCGTATATCTCGCAGTACGCGGGCACAATACTGCAGGATCTGGGGCTTGTGAGTGAATCGAAAATAACGTGGCCGCGGGCAAGGACGCATCGCGACGAATCTTTTGTATTAACGTGTGTACGTTTTCATTACGGGCATTGTTGTCTCCGAATTATTATTATTGTAGAGAAAGTACCGTATATTATAATATATTATACGCATTTAACGGAGATAATTATTTATAATACCGCGTGCGACCGAGTATAATATTATATATATATATATAAATTTTTTTGTTAATTCAAGGACGATGCACCGTGTGTGTGTGTGTGTGTGTGTGTGGGGCGAAAAAAGAATATAATATATCGTAAAAAAATACAATGCACATTTCACCGTCGGAACGATATACTGTCTAATAATAATAATATATTCGTATTATAGTTTAAAATGTAAATTAAACGAGACGTTACAATGATTTTTTTTTTTTTATTTTATTATTATTTTTTTTTTATATATATAATACACGGTTTTATTTCGATATATACGCGTAATACGCGTAGAATTCCGTTTAAAATTCTACAGGACGTGTACCGAACCGCAGACGATATAATATTTTGATGTTTATAACCTTCGATTCGACTAACGCGTCCGCGAACCGCGTTTTTACCACGCGATTTTTCATTAAGATGTAATAATATTCTAATAGTTTATGTATATCATAATTTTTTTTTACCATATAAATAATTAATTTTTTCTCTTCAGACTAAAATAAAAAAAAAAAAATAAAAAAATTTACTGCATTCGATTATTTAAATAATAACGAACACAGACGCAATGTCATAATTTTGTATGTAAATTCCATAAATGACGTATATTATTATTATATAGGTAAGGTATACGTACAGTAATATTTACGTTTTGTAATCTGAAATCGCGTCACGGTGATGCAATTATTTAGATCGGATCCGATTGACTAGGCGTGTGTGTGTGTGTGTGTGTGCGCGCGCATAAGTAATCAAAAATTCAAAAAAAAAAATAAAACCCATTCGATAAATACGGCGCGGGGTCGGCCCGGGAGCGTATTAACGTTGACTACTCGTAAACGGGCCGCAGACTCGTATGAAATCCTCCGATTATCCGGACATATGACGTTATTCGTTTTAAGTATAGGTATCCTACACCTCATAGCGTCATACGGCTGAACATCCGTTTCACAATGGATTAACGCAGCGCCCGTGCGATGACCATTGCGTAGTCGGATCCGAATCAGACGAACCACGTTTACGTTTTTCCCATTTTTATAATTAAATCTTTCGTGGTTTTTCATCGAGTTGAGTTTTCGGTTTCACACTGTGCGCGCTACGGCGCTTTCGGAGCAATATCGGCTGTTTGAACGGACAGTGAAAAACACTTACCTGCAGTGTCGCGTTATCCGCGATTAAAACATATACCGAATATATAGCACGTGTACTCCGCCCGTAGTTGTTTAGCATCGGGAGAGGCGCTTGTTTTCAATTTACCCACGCATATTTGAAACCAAGACGAAAAAATAAAACTGGAAATTTGTGAAATCTAAAACGGAAATTAGTTTATACGTGTAGTTGGTATAGTTAAATGAACGTTCGATTTCGCATAGATTAAAATGTAAACAAAAAAATAACTAACGATAACACTTGGCCATAAAGTCATGTGATAAACATAGAGTTGTACCCGTACGCTACCCATTAATTTACTTTTGATTTGATAACACCAAAGCGTATAAATTGGTTTATTTCAATTTCGATATTTTCAATGGTATACATTTGCGATAAGCGATCGAAGAGCTGAGGAGAATTGCGTATCGGTTTCTGCGGCTCGTTTCGAGTAGGGACTGGTAATGCGCGGCCCGGGCAGTATAATGTTTTAAGAACTATATTATTGGTATTATGCGGCGAGCGTTTGTAAATTGTAAATTTACAACTTTTACACGCAGGAGGGCGCAGTTTCCATCAATAAGTATAGGTTTTTTTTTTAATGCTCGGGTAGTGTTGTGTCGGCAAATTACATAAGGTGGCTCGTATAAATATCGTTTAAAGGCTGTCAAGAGGTGTGTGTAGTTTTCGCTGTCGCCCACTTTCACGCGCGGCATGCGATTCCAGCATATTAGGTATCTTGTATACTATAAACTTACTCGCCTAACAACAACAACAACATTAATAAACTACAAGAGATACGAATCCGCCGCCGACGGTTTCGGGATCTTTATGTGTGTTCGCGACACCGCTCTTTCGGTAGTTTATCTAACCGCCGCCTACCACGACTGGACCGGATGTTTTAAACGTCGATTTTTCTACTGTATATATAGCCAAGGAAATCCGACAAAACCAAAACAAACGAAAAAAAAAAAAAAACCAACATTTTAAAAATTAAAACACAAACCATCGCACGTGAAGAAATCCGAATTTAAAATTCCGGCTTCGTGATGTTCAAAATCTCAGAGTTTTCAGATTCCGAGAAAATGATAAATTTTAAAACATTCACTTTTCTTCCATACCATTATTATGAACGTCGTATATCTACTGTGCACATCATTTCCCTGTAGGCGTTAAACATTACATTTCAGAGACGGTGTAAATCGATAAGCATTTGGTGATACCCATACCTTCGCAGTACAAAATAAATTAAAGGTATAAAAGAGCTAAATGAAGTTTATACGTTTATTTTTTCGTTAACAGTTCTACGTGTCGGTGAAAACGCGAAATGTTACCGATTTGCACGCGTTCGAATCGCAATGCACTTTTCTCTCTGTATTATTATCGCAATACCTATATCCGGACCCGATCGCGTATATCGCGTCGTTCGTGTCTGTAAGTGCAAAAGTGGAAAAGAAAAAAAAAAAAAAAACAATGTCCGTTAAAATAATAATCGACCCGCGATACCAGCCGAGCGTCAATAAATTGCCGACATTCCGGCAATCACTGTGGCCGCCGTCGTCGTCGCACACGATACCGACCGCGAGCGGTAACACGCACGCGAGCAATTTTTCTCACCCCGCGAATTATCGCGGCCCGCCTACTCCGCGTACGTCTTGGCGAACGGCCAAATTGCGCGCCGCGGCACCACGGGTACGGCTGTTATCAGGTCCGCACTCGGATTTACCGCCCGCCGGACGCGGGGACGTCGTGCAGGGCGATCGGCGTAACGTAAGACGGCCGTTATCCCGGGGACCGTTACTTTTTGATATGGAAAAACGGTCACATTTTTCGGGCGACGAGACTGCTACAATTACTTTCGATTTTCAAATAGCGGCCCGACGTATTAGAAAATATTCCGGAAAAATAGACGCAGCGAATAAACGTCGGCGTTGAAATCCCGTCGACCCGTCGACGCGTGACGATATTCCGTTTTTGAGTCTGTCGCTTCGCAGGTCGGACGGCAGCAGCCGCGTATAAACGAAACCTCGGTCCGAATCGTTTTCTCGTCAACAACGGTTCATCGTCGCTGTACAGATATAAATTAAATTTTCCTCCGCGTCCCGTGACTTCCCGACTGCTCACCCACATTGCTGTTCATTCGGTTGTACTCGTACGCGGACGAAATCGTTTCGGAACGAACGGAAACGATCGACGGTTTTACGCCGGGTTCCCGTCGCGAGTCGCACCAACGTTGCCGCCTACAACAGCGATCCGCCCCGTCAGCGTGCACCGGCTATTTTTTCGCTACGCGATTTTCGACATTTCCAGACGTTTCGACCTCGGGTTTGGCGAACGCACGGTACGACGATGAAGCGTATAATATGCGGTGACGTTAAAACGCGTACGGTCGTCGCTGTCGAATTATCTATCGGTTGGACCGCGCGTCGTCCGTGCGACGGGGGACCACTACGTCGGCAGGTGATCTTCGCGTCTGCGAGGATGACGCCGACGTTTTCGGCCCGCGTTTCAGCCGGCCGTTTTCGCACATGTTCTTTTCGTTTTCGTCCCGTCGCCGGCTCCGGCGGCGACCGTGTTGCGCGGGCCGCGCCGCAAGTAACATCGTTTTTGTAGACGTCGAAGTCGCGCGGTTTTTTTTTTTTTTTTAAATATTTTCCATACCCGCCGAATCGCAACGTGGTCGCACGTACCTACGCGCATACTTGCCAAATCATACTTTTTAATTCGCGGCAAACGTAATAAACGTACGTACGCACACATTATATTATTCGTTCGCCTTGAAACGAAACGGCCGCCCGGACCGCCGCCGGTTCGTGATCCGCGAAACCGTCTTTGTGTGCACGCGCGGATATCGCCGCGGCGATAGCCCCGTACGCGCGGCGACCGGGAGACGCAATTATTCATGGTTCGGCGCGTCGGCCGGATAAAAATTTAAAAGAAATAATAATAAAAAAATAAAGGAAAAATATTCGTCGACCGGCCGACGGTTTACCGGTCGAAACGCCGCGATCAGGTCGCGGCCCGTGCGGTCTCCCGGCCGGATCCGTCCGCGGGCCGAACCCGGGACCCCGTCTCGCGGATCCGGCGGGACGATTGCGATCAATTGGAGCGGTTCAGAAAGGAAGAAAAAAAAACCGACAAATAAAAAAAAAATACACGTATTATTAATATCGGTACGGCTCTGTGGGGGTACGGTACTCGCGCAGGTCGTCTCGCGGCTTTTTTTTTTTTCGATAATCTCCCCTCCCGCCACACGCGAGTCCGGTCCGCGTTCGTCGCGTTTCACATTTTCGACCATCGATCATCCCGGGGTACGCAACAGTACGTTTACGTGTGCCCGCGGTACGTATACGCGCTATACGTATACATTATTGTGCGTACACACACAGTGTTACGTTTTTCCGATGCGCGGCCGCGTCTGACGGTCGTGCGTTCTCATAAATCACTCGGAAACGTCATAATTTTTTTTTTTTTTTCCTACGAGAGACGCCCCGGTACGTACGTATACCGTATGGGCGCGCGCGCGCTCGTTGTAAGGTATTGTGATGTACGTGATTTTTTTTCTTTTCCTATCACCGGAACCCGGCGACGGCGGCGTAAATCATGTATCGTTTGTTATTGATATGCCCGTAGAACACGGCTGTATCGTTTCCTCGGTGCAGGGAAACGCCGTCCCCGAATAATAATAACAACAACGACAATAATAATAACGACAAACGGTCACCCTCCCTTCATCTCCTCCTCCAACCCCACCCCGTTTCCCTTCCCCCCCTCGGACGGCGACAAGGTCTCGGTTCTCGCGGGCGCTACAAGGTCGAGGAGACGCCGTCGTCGGTGTATTACGTAACGCGGTCGTGTGTACGCTTAAACGAAAGCGCCCGCTCGCGCAACATAAATAATAATATTTTTTATTGTTATTATTATTTTTAATTTTTTTTTTTTTTTTTATTATCATTCGCCGCACAAGTCCCCGAAGAATCGGAAAGGCGCGGAACGTTTCACGACGCCGACGCCGCAGAGTCCGCGGCCACGCTACACAACAATGTAACAACCGAGTGCACCCGGGCACTCGGGGACAGCCCGGGAGGAGACCGCCCGTCGGCCTTTTCGGTTGTTGCCGCGCGGATTTCTTGAGATTTTTTTGTTTTTCGACCTTCCTAGTCGCACTGGCGTGGTGGCGCCGTACGATTCGACGGACCGTCAGTCGGCCTGCAATCCGTACGGGCGAATTACACGTCGGTAGACGAGATTATACTGCACTACAGTCATAGGCGCAACTAGGGCCTTTGGCGTTTACGCAATTGTGCATGTAGTCAACTCTTGCACGAATCGTGTAAAGCGGATTGTGTGGGCGTAGACCCAGTGGGTCTTTGAAAAGTCGGTAGTTTTAGCGGCCCCGGAGTTGGCGGTCCAGTTGCGCCTATGATTACAGACCGCACAGGAGCGGGGAAAAACCGTGCGAGAACGTGGATCGCGGTGGGCGTGTGGCGGGAAGCGCGAGAGGGGAATGAGAGCGGACGTGGGGAGTAGACGGAGAAGAAATACCGGTGGACGCGGGAAGGCGTGGAGGGCGAGAGGTCGCACGGGCCGCACTGTATAGTGACACCGAAACCGCGCGTAAGCAGCGGTGTTTTTTTTTACTTTTTTAAGACTTGCGTCGTTAGATCACCAAAAAGAAAACGGGAAAAAAAAACAATACGCGCCCGGACATCGTCGGCCGCGCACACGGTCGTCAACAGTACGAACCGACGGACGACGGGGTATAGTAACCGGACGCGTTGTTTTCGTCCCCGTCCGTCGCCGTTCATATCCCCGGACGACCCGACGATAACGCGCGGCATCGTACGGCCCGACGGCCCAGGAACCCGGCGCGCGGACGCGGCCCGCGTCGCGACGAAAACAATTAAAAACGCGTTCGTCGCGGGGAGGACGGCCGAAAAACCTCGCGTGTCCCCGCGCGTTTGTTATCGCAGGGCCACTCGCGGCGGCCGATCGGTCCGCGCGGTTCCGCGCCGGTAGTCCCGGTGGCGTGTACGCGGCGCGCGATTGTAACGACAATGGACAATGCGACATTACAATCGTGACGTTTCACGGTGATATTTACCGAGCCCGGTCTAGGGTTTTGTCCAGGGCCCGGGACAAAAAGAAAAAGCCGTCCCGTTTATCATCTATTTGATACGAATATTTCTCGTCGCATACCCGTATATTTCGTACGAAACTGACAAAAATTATTTATGTTTTTACAAGTATTTTTGACTGTGTAAACTCTTTTTGGTATTTTTCGGTTTTGAGGATTAACTAAAACCAAACGAATAATCGAATCCAGTAGGCGAGCCCCTGGATCCGCACGGGCCCCGGACAAACACCCACGACGTCCTTGCGTGAATAGGGCCCCCGGCATAGTAATATACGTATTGTTCGCGGCGGCGGCGATCGATTGTCACCCGGCTTCGGTTGCTGTAAAATCGCGATCGTCGACGGACGGTCTGCTGTTTGAAAAAAAAAAAAATAACGAATATTATGTCCGGTCATATTCGTACGCCGAAGCCGCGCATTCAATTCAAATTATACGGATAATTTTTTTTTCAAATGAGCGCGGGCAAATTCGTGCGATTTTAATCGCGCACGTTCCGATGCCGTACGCTACGCACGCGACGTCGGCGGAAACGTTCTTGGAATACCGTCGAATTGATAATGTGGACTGCACTGCGTACACGCCGAATCATCAATACCAGTTCGCAGTAGAATATTCGCGAAGTGGTTTTTTTTTCTCTCTAATCATTCGACTACGCGAAAAACAACGCGCGTAAAAAACCGGAGAGAAAAAAAAAACCGAACGCGTTCGACGGATTTTCGAAACCCGCCGCTGTCCGCGCCTACCTACGCGGCCGCGTACAAAAATCGCCGTCCTTTTTTCCGACCCGACCGTACGTAGTTCGCCCGCAACCGCGCGTATACGGAGTCGCGGACGTCCGCACGACGCTAATGTATATTGTACATTGACCACGCGGCGAAAGGGAGGGGAGGGGGAGGGAGAAATAAATAAAAAATCATTCAAGGTCGATTTTAGGCGGGCCCGAGACGTATCGTACCGTGCGACGATCACCGGGTACGCAATGTACCACTACCACTGTTTTACAATACGGCACCGTCGTCGTTAATATGATTGCAACGAGATTCCCGGGCGGTGAGACGTCCGACGCGGTCCCGACGTCGGTACACCGGCTGCGTACACGAATATATTGAGAAAAAAAAAAATAAAAATAAAATACTAATAACAACGAAAAAAAATCCGTCCGGTGTTTCAAGATAAAACCGACGACGGTTCGACGTTCGACGATGGTAATTTATTGCGGCTCGTCGGCGAACACGCTGCTATTCTTATGCCATTGTTGCTTTTTAGACATTTGAAAATACGTACGTACCATCCGTACCGACGTCCTATATAAATTATACCGTACTGCGACGTCCGACGGTTGTGTTGCGCGTACTCGACACGCAAATGTATACCGCAATCGCTTTCGATATTCTATTGTATCGAATTTTCTCAATGACGCCCGTTGCGGTTTTCAATTTTTATCGCGTTTCGGTGGTGCTGATGACGAAAAACTATGGACGAACGCGTGCATCATGCAGTCGAACTTGACATCGACAAATCGGGTGTATTGATTATCCCCGAACCAAAAACTCGCCGTCTTCGGCCACCGGAGGAAAAATTGTATTCGGCTAACAGGACGCAGAAAGGCTGCGGAAACTATAGCGAGAAGACTCGAAACCGGCGGTGGACAAAACTGGACGACGCGATCGATCGTGCGAGGCGAACCCTAAGCGGAATGTGTAGCGAAGGGCCTTCAAAACGACAAACGGGTACCGTGTCATTTTCCAAGTCGACGATATCGATATTGCCAACAGCCGGGGCAACGTCACAGCGTGAAAACAATTTCGCGGACGTTCAGGATTTATTGGCGAAATTGCCCGAAGGACGCAGTCTTCGTTGTCGTAGGACGAAAACAGAAAGTGACTAGAAAACGGACCGGCGGGTAACGATTAATATTCGAATCACTATGTAGGAAGGTATCGTCGAATTCTCTCGTACCACCCACCCACGAAATTTGTGCGATTTTCGATAAAATTCTCATATCCGAAAGTCATCTGCCCACTTCGCCGTTGTCCCATCGCGCAATAAGATTCACTATATTTTTATTCCGCATCTCCAAATACCCATCGCCATTTCTTCATCTACTCTACCGTCGTACGTCCGAACAAATCTGCCGTAATAACTCCTATGGCCTTCTATAGTCTTACCGTATCCGCAGCCACAAACGAAACTGGACATTTTCCTTAGGCCGTGCTAAAATATATCAATACCGTCCATCACAGAATAGTGTTCTACTAGTAACGCCGAATTAACGCGCATGTTAAAAATATTATCAGGTTAAGAACTCGTATTTTAACTGTGGGTTATTAAATTTCAAATACAAAATTGTTTACAGACAATTTCACGTTGAAACACTACCGAGCGGTTGAACTCTTCAACGGTACCGCCGAAGTTAACATTATTAATCATATAGTTTCGTTAGCTTCGCCGTAGAAATGGCTGTGGCGACATCGGATAGTAATATCGGTCAGTAACATTGGACAATAACAGGATGCGTTAACCGTATCCCGATCCGTAGTTTCGTTTGCCGCAGTCACCCCCCCCAATAAACCATCTCTCGTTCGGATTCATTTCGGATTTCAAGGGCTTTTCCGACAGGTTATTGTCCGTCGGAAAGACGGGACGTTCAGCAAGCGCGACGGTAACGCGGCCTCTTGAAAAATCGATCACAATGTTATTACGAGTAGATACCGTAGGCGCTAGGCGATCCGTCCGCATGATGAAATATTATAATATCGATCGACCGCGACTTACGCACGACGACTGTCGGCGGGCTCGCGAACCGCGCGAACAAATCGTACCGGGGGGGGGAAATGTTATAACACTTAAAGTGAAAAAAAAAAAAAAACCCGAAGAAACGTTTAACCCGATCGTTGATCCGTATCGCTACTATTTAGGTAGGTATTACCTGTGATAAAACCTGTTTTCGTTTTCGCTTTTGCCGTTTTTCGAACGCCGTGCGAGCTCTGCAGCAACGGCAACGGCAGCGGCTGGCGGTCGGTGTTTTGACAAGTCGGCCGTTTAACACCGCCGCCGCCCGAATAAATCAAACGCCGCGGCCGCTTTTTCGCACGTACGCGTACGCGTATTGAAATGTCCGTCGATCTATAGTGTGTTACGAGAAAAAAAAAATAAAAAAATACAAATACCGTGCGAACGGACAGCCGCGCAGACGTGTCTACGCACGATATTATAATATCCGTACATCGACGGGCGTGTGTCGATAGTAATAATAATAATAATATTGTAATCGGACGAGTTTTGTGCGTCCTACTGACCGGAAACCACATAATAAAAATAATAATATATTATAATTATTATTTCCACTTTGGTAGAAAAAAAAAACGTCAGATCGCTATATTATAATATTCGACGCCGAATAATATTATAACAACACACTGCGCGACCGGGGGTTATGATGTAACAATTACTTTAGTTCGTACCTTTCGAAAAAATGTTAACTGTAAATCTCAATAGGGACGCGTAAGTCGTAATAATAATTATATTGTATTATGTTCCGCGAGTAACTTTTTTTTTTTTTTTTCTCCGGAACACCGTACAGTTAAGTGGATATGTACGATTTTCGGTACCTATACATGTATTATAATAGGTCGCGGACGAATCGACGCGTTAATGCGAATCGAAATCGTTTTCTTTAAACGACTTTAATGCGCTCGATTTCGGTAAAAATACGAAAAATAATAATAAATAAAACGTTATTTTCGAACATCAAACTGTGTCTTTTTGCCGAATTTCCTCCTCCTCCCCCCACCTGTAAAATTAGAAACTGTATGCGTACAATAATATACGTGTATATTTTTTTTTTTCCGTTACTTTTGGACAATTTTTGCGACTCTCTCTGGACCAATCGAGCGAAAATTCGACAGTGAGAGATGTTCAACAGAGAGATTCGGTGGTGTTTTTACGGGGGAGACGGGAGGGGGGCTACTGGACTCAGAGGTACTAGGCTCTCTCAAAACTAAACAAATTTAATTTGAATTAAATCAGACAAATTTACCTGCGCGCAGCATAGTTAAGTAATTAATATTGAAATTATACATTGTAGTCGCCTCGGTGTGCTATTGCAAATGCGAATGACAAATACAAGGCGTCTTTATGACGAGGACTTTATCCATCAGAAATGTTGATTATTGATGAATACTTATAGTTCGGTACAGTCGGGAGATTTACGATTGAAATTTACGTACACATTTAATATTGACCCCCCCCCCACCTGAAAAAAGCCTCATACGTAATTTTATGAACTACGCACCTCTCATTAGAAAAAATTGAAAATACGCTACTAAGCGGATCTGAGTAATAACATTTTGGTTGAATTTCACGATATTATTGCGGGATGGTATTTTTTAATTTTTACGCCTACAGGCCTCAAAGCTTAAACCAGAGTTGTGTGATTTTGCGTGTGCGCGATGTGAGTATCGAAGATGTTCCTTTTAGGGGTTTCAACGTTGAACACCTAACCCTACCGGTTTTATGATGACATTTCCCCATTTGTTTGTAATTAGTATGATAAATTATATCAGTGTTATAATATTATACAATCATATCGGATCGTTACAACGTACGCGGGTTATTTATTGTTTTGCATATTACATTTGTATGATACAAAATATAAACGGGGGAAATTCGGCTCTAGCGACAGGGCTCGGTTGTTCGCGTCGTTTCACTTTTATCACCTGTCGCCAAGAACGAAAAATCGGCACTTGTAGATTAATACTGGAAGACGATGGCGGCCAGGTCATAGACACGGTGCGAGTTAATCGCGTGTATACTTTCGCGTTATTTAAATCGAGACGACGAAGTAATAGTGTTCAACGGTCTTTGGGAAATCGCCGGTCCGTTAGGGAGTTTATTTTCTTGTCGGGCGAGCGCAACCTCGAAGCCGAAAAAAAAACACTGATAACCATTTAACGGAACCATCGAATCGAAATATTATGTTAAATTAACGCCAGCGCGTTTTTACGTTCACCGAAATCATAATAATATAATATTACGTGTACGGTGCTCTCCGCGATAAAATTATGAAATTTTTTTTTTTTTTTACGTATATTATCCACAACGTTCTAGACGAAAAATCGCAATCATTTACGAGCGAGTCCTTGTAGCGCATTTCGAATATTATTTGTTTTGCACGATCGCGAAAACAGCCGTGCGTCAGAAACAAAATGTACGTTCAAAGCCATCTAATTACCTAGGTTTTTTTTTTTTTTTTATGAAAACATTTATAAAAACGTTAAAACTGTTCGCGAGTAGGCCACTTTTGCGGGCGGGTATTCGGGAACTTGCGAAGGCGGGATGTACAGGAGGAGGATTTAATTTACATACTGTGTATACAATGATTAATTTTCGCAAACGAAAAATCCCACTCTGAGCGGACACTAGTATTAGTCGTGTTTTTAAAGCGTGTACCTCTATTACCCGCTGTGCGAAAAAACCTTTTTCCGAGAAAAGAAACGAAAAGTACACGTCTTCGAAAAACGAATAGATTTTACGCGTAACACTCGGAACCTACAAAAATACAACGATTTTATGAAAATGTTCAACGTACCGATCATAATATACTACACCGGTAAAAGTATCCGTACGGACACCCGCGCAAGTTTAAACGTTTAAACAAATATTATCATCTTTTAGAAATCGACCTTTTCAAATCTACACGCCCGAGTATATTTTTTACGCACCGTTGCGTTACGGGTGTACAGTCACGTGAAAATATTACACTTTAATTTCATAATATTATGTTGTAACGTCAAGACGTTCGCTTAACGATCGCTCAAAGTCGAAATTTTCTATTCGACCGTATTTTTTTTTTTTTGTTTTATTTTTTTTACCTTCGACTTAATAACATATTATTATAGTTGTCTCCGCGGTTATAATACATAATATTATTTTGACGACGTCGTCGGTACCTATATTAGTCACGGTGTTTACGATGACGTTGGTTTTTCAAAGAACCGTCTATGAAATATTATACATGTAGGTACACACGCAAGCGTTATGCGCCTCCGCGTTTTTTATGGATTTAGAAACATGTTGTACGTCCGCATAGTCTCGTCTCGTAATATTTTAATATTTACTGTGCGTACATACACGAATATTATACAGAAATTGATACGAAATCCCGTCGTTCGTATAATATCAGTTCAGTAAACACGGTATATTTATATATTATAAGCGGGTAAATTTCATAAAACGCCCAAGTCCACTGACTTCGTGGCATAAAACCGTGATTTTGAATAGTAGTTTGAGGATAAATACGTTTTTGCTTGAGAAAACAAGGTGGGTGGGGGGGAATAAGGAGGATATTATAATACTATCCGTGAATAATCGTCGTATACCAGTATCGCAAAATAATATCGTGAACCCAACTTCTGCGAGCAGTAGTAGCGTAGCCAGCGGTAAGGTCTGGTAGGCCCGGGCCTCCCCGTTTTTCTCCAAAAATTAACACAATTTTAAAATAAAAAAAAAAAAATCTGTATTAGTAATCTTTCCCATTCAAACATTCGTATTGTCTTACGTGGCCTACCTAGAAAACCACGTCTAGCTACGTCTCCGACGAGGAGCGCGGGCGAAAAGTCGAAAACAGTATTGAAATAAAACCGAAATGGCTCCGTAACGATCGTGGAAAACAGAAATCGAATTATTTTCAAGTCCTACGAGAAAATCGCCGGTTGGTTCGCGCGTAAGTGGATCGTTCTGTACAAGCGTCCGAACGCGCTGCGCAGCGTTGTGCCGGGCTTTATGCGCGCAGTGCGTACGTCCGCGGAAATAAATTCCCGGTTTAACGGCAGGCGGAATAATACGCGTTTATCGCGTATTGTAACAATGCGAAACGGGTAATGTTACGTAGAACCGCGCATCTGCGCGTGTGGCGTCGGTACACGGGATTTTATCGCGGCGCATTCTGCAACGCAGAATCCGGTACGCGCACGCGTAACATATAAGACGATAGGACGACAAGGGTTTTCATTGCGGTCTCGCGTTACAGCCGTTTCGCGGCCGTTACAGAGTAATCCGAATACGTCGGCGGGAGTCGCGGTTCATTTCAATATCTTCCGCCGACAGCCGCAGCCGGCCGGCATGCGCGGTTAGGTTTATAATTACTCGCGGACGGAGTGCAATATTATTATATTACGGTCGCTATCGGTATGTGCCGTCTCATCGGAAACTCCGCCGTGTCGTGACGCTCGCCCGGCCGCGGTCGAACGGCGGTAATGGTAATTGTGCGCTCCGAACGGGGGACACGAAAATCTATGCCGGGACGGCCGATCCGTTTATTCCGGCGACGGGACGACAGCGCGCAACGCGTCCGAATCGAAAACCATACGTAGTTTTCTACACGCGGCCGCGCGCTCGCCCGGATGCTCACTCGCTCCGCGGGAGGGTGCTTTTCGACGATATACGACCGAAAGAGTCCGTTGTGTACATATTATTATTATTATTATTATAAAATTACCTGTTTTTCGTATTTTATCACGTCGTCGTCGTCGGCCACACGACCGCCGTAGACGCGAAATAATATTGTTAATTGTATAACGGAACCCTATGAAGAACGTAATAACATTTCCCACTGCTATTCGAAAAACACATTCCGGAACGTATATTATTACGGTCGTATTTGTCGGCCGTGAGAGGACGGTGGGAAGAAGACCAAAAAGTGACGGTTGGATGTTTACAGTTTAAGAATGACACGAGAAGTACCGGAGTGCGTGTTAACGTTCCTTTCTAGAAACGAGCCGCACGGAAGCGAATGAAATCCTCCAGTCGGTTTTTTTGATTGTTTATCGTAAATTCATAACGCAAATAACTTGGTTTTCACCGATAAAATTAATAGAAAAGCTAATTTATCGAATGATTTTCACTGTCAATTTAAACCTATATACTGCTCTAAGAGAGTTGTACCTAGAGAAAATCTAAAATCTGCCATCGCTTAATCAATAAAAAGACCATCACGGGCGTAACTGAAGAAAAATGGGAAAAACTAACATGCCTGGTCCGAACCTATTGTTTTTCCTATAAGGAAGTTAGCGTCTTAAGTTTAAACACAAAGCCCTGCCAGTCAATGCTGTCGGAGCATTCTATGTTTGTCTGTGTCATCGTTTCAAATTGAGACCGTTAATACGCTATCGGGGTGTGGAAATCGACGATTCAGGAGACAATGTACGGTACAGTAACCTTACCTTACCTTACCTTACCCTGATGACAATTCCAATTTGGATTCGACTGGCCAGGTAAGAAAATGAGGTTTTATTGTATATAATTTTTTTTTTTTTTTTTGTTATTTCATTATCACTCAGCCAGTAAATACCCTGTGCGCTCAATTCCTAATCTAATACCGGAGTCACGGTTTTTATCATCCGCAACCCGTTCCATTATATACGGTTTAGTTTATAATTAACGACCGCGGAGTACTAGTCGGTTACACACGAGCGCGAAAACTCATTATCATACCCCCCCCCCTCTCTCCCCGGTAAACGTATTATGTATCTACAGTCTCGGCAATTGAAGTTCAGTAATATTGTTTTACCATTAAAATACATAATAATATTTAATATATAGTTCTGGTATAAATGTAAAAAAAAAAGAACTAGCTAGAAAAGCTCACTCTAAACGAGAACGTGCACATTTTCCGGATTGTTGTACATTTTACAGAATAGGTTTTTTACTGCGTGCATTATTAATTATTATATTATACATAATGTGCAATTTAACGGAAAAGTGGGTTTTAACGAACACATATCCGAAAGATGATGGCATTTTGAAAAATAAGAAAATATGAGACGACGGACAAGATGGCAGGTGAATCGTGTGTACAGAGATGATAGTCAGGTAATTTAAAAACTATGAGAGATATGAGGGAATGTGGAGTAGATGAGAGAATCGTAGTGGACATAAGGAGATATATACGTATGGAGGGCATCAATACGAGTCAGTTGATTCTTTTTGCGCGAGATAAAGACTAAGGGGAAAATGATAATTAAAATTAATTTAAAACGTGTTATTTTGCATTAATTAATGTAAATAATAAGTTACCGTGGCAATAAATTATAACAGGACAACATTACGCACGTAAAAAAACACTGTTGTTATACGGTATTGTTGTACAGTAATATACATTTGTTTGGTTTTCCTACAATCTTACTTGCCAGTAATTTTCATCACAGTATTTACAAAATGAGTAAAATCACAAATAAATTAGCTCATATTAGCTCAATTTGCATTAAAACGGCTAAGCCAAACTTGAAAGTATTTATGAAGTACGCCAAAGTAGAGTTGACTCCACCCGCGCCATGGGAATGGCCCGTGATCAAAAATGAAATTTCGGAAATAATTCAAACCGCCAAATGCGGATACTGGAAGGATATCACCGTTGTGGACGCCACCGTCAGGTCACTGGTCGCCATTGAAGTAGGAACGTGGTTCTTTTTCGGCGAATGTATTGGAAAGAAGCATTTAATTGGTTATAATATCAAATTATAAAATGTGCTTTTATTCTTGACTCGAAATACATTTCGCATACTTCAGATTGTATACAAAATGTTTTGTGAATTTATATTATTATTCTAGCGTACGTACATTTAACGAAATACAACTTCGTCCAAGTACGTATTTTATAGGTTAAACGTACTTTCGAAATTCGGTTTTTGAGCGGTACTGTGACAATATCAATATGATTTCGCCCCGTCCGTACACATAAAAAACGATAATTTCGGTGAAATTAAACGTAAGCACCCACAATTCCGTTTCGAACCGTTCTTCTCGACAACGTCTTTTCGGTTCGTATCGGTACGGTTTCCAGGACGTCGACCCGGGAAATGTGAAA
The DNA here is from genome assembly GCA_902439185.1 of Cinara cedri. Lineage (NCBI taxonomy): Eukaryota > Metazoa > Arthropoda > Insecta > Hemiptera > Aphididae > Cinara > Cinara cedri. The sequence goes on along the minus strand of CABPRJ010000955.1, from coordinate 155,101 downwards.
AATGACCTCTCCATAGCATAGCGTGTCTCGATTATTATATTAATCTGAAATACAGTCGCCGCACGAAATTCACCCTGTACCAAATATCGTTATACGCTCGGCTCGAGTACAGAGATCTGAATATCGGAGTCACGGTTTTTTATCTTATTCCACTACAGTTAGTTTATAATTACCGGCGTATACACTCGTCGGCAGCTACCACCACTGTGTGCACTGCACACGGGCACACGACCGTAGAAACCCGTCGTCGTGACCTCCCGGTGTACTTGCGCAAGCGAATAATAATAATAATAATAATATCTGCACATAACGCACTCTAATATCGCATTATGTTCCGTCGTGTTTGACCGCAACTTACAAAAAAAAATCAAAAACAAGACAATGGCCAGGAAAACGAATCTAAACGCTTATGTAGGTGCATAACATTAACAGTGACGGGTTTGGGGATATTGCGGCGCGCATACGGTTTCTTTGTAAATTGTATTTTATGCGCGTGCCTATTGCCGCGTATGTATCGGACACTTTTATATGTAACGGCCGGTAGTCGTTTCGGATGAAAATCGCGTCGGGACAATGCTATCGGGCGACACAACGATAAAATATTGCGGTGCCCCGCGCTGCGGAAACCAATTACTATTATCATTATTATTATCGCCGTTGTTGTTGTTGTTGGTACCGCGCGTCCGATCACGGAAAACGCTCTGTGTGGGAATTTTAATAATCCCTTTTGCGCTAGAACGAATCACGATTTCATGACCGCTAAAATCGATTTTTTTTTTTTTTTCTTTTCGTTTCATCTCCCCGCGTTGACGAAAACATACCTGCGTACCTGCCGTACATTTATGTATAACAGTAATAACGGAATATCACTCTAGAAATAACGTCCGGCTGTTGATTAATAAAAAATAGCCAATTGAAAAGAAATCAATGATTACCGTCTGTGGAAAAACATGACGGAATATTGTAAAAAAAAAGAAAAAAAAAAAAAAAGAAACCCCGAGTAAATTAGTTAATTATTATAGAAATTTTTAGAAACTCGCAAAAACAAAACCCGTCAAAAATGAACTGCGTGAACGCCGATGTAATTGTTCTGCAATTTGTTCATTTTTGAAATGTTTATATTCGAATGGGAAAAAAATGAATGTTATTTTTTTTATTATTCTTTAGACATACCTATCTCTTAAGAGTTTTTGAAGTCGTAACTACAATTTGCCGTCTGTATTTATTTTGAACTAGCTCCCTCCGATTTTCAAATCCCTATCTTTTTTCAAATATCCTTCTACCACGCCCGATCCATCTTTTTCATCTTGGTCTTCATCGAGGTCTTTTCAAAAAAGGCTCGGGCACTGGGGGTTTCATTCAGTTACTGTCCTAAATATTTCGGTTTTTTCTTTCGTCATTAAATGTGACCTTTAACCGCCGTATCCTTTGTCCCTTAAAAAAGCTCATCTTATGAAGGAAAAAAATTTTGATCAACAGGGATAGTTAGGTTTGGTTATTGGGTCACATAAACCACACTTGTCTTTAGGTTCAATAAGAATCAAAAAAGTTTTTACGAATATTATCTTAGAGCAGGGGGTCGTGAACCCCTAAATGAGGGGTCTCATCGGTCAAAAATAATTAAACGTTGACGTAGAAAACGACCTTTTTAACCTTTTTAATCAGTTTTTTTAATAGGGAGTTGTGAGATGATTGACGTTAATTTTTACCTATTTTAAGGGACGCCACATTAAAAAGGTTGTGAAACACTGACTTTTAAGGTTTTTTCTGGGTTTCTCTGAAACTATGTATGTACATTTAAATAAAAACACGTGTAAAAAAAAAAAAAAAACATAATAATTATAAAATAAATATGTCAAAACGAAATTATAAAAAAAATATTCGGGAACCAGTTTTTACTATTCAAGTAACAATATAAATATGTTTATTATGCTAATAGGACTACAATGCAATACTATTAAAAACAAACAAATAATAAGCGATATTTTTTTTTATTACCCGGTTGTTTTTAAATAGGTAGGCAGATCTAATGCAATTTATTCTGTTAAATTTCACCTGAACGCCGTATTTGGTAACGCGATGGGATATTTATTATCATATCATTATAAGTATACAGTATTATGCTACCGTAAAAAAAAATTTAAAAAAATACGTGACACCGGAGAGAGGAGTAATTTATTGTTAAACGAAAAATAATAATATATAGCTAATGTAAATATTAAGTAATATATAATAGGTATACATCGGTACATAATATGTAATTGGTAACAATTTAATAATTCAATTTGTTATACCACAATGAGAACACTCGTATCGTTTTTTTTTTTTTTTTTTTAGTATAATATCGCTTGTTATAAAATTAAAAAAATAATTTTATTATTGTTATTCGGTCGAAAATATCGTCGATTTAAAATTGAAACAGTACAATAGTCACGCGTTTCACCTACTATTGCATTAACAACGCGCGTATAATAGAGCGTTATTATTATGTACGTTTTTTTTTTTTTCGCTTTCAGAACATTTTTTTTCGGTCAAATACTTCGAGTCACCCGATACGCTTTAGACGTTTTTTTACCCGTAAAGATCGGAGCTCTCTGCGTTCAGTGTGGACGTGTGCACACAGCACCTATATAGGTGCCGTATTCTGGGTTGGTTCTAAACCCTAATTAGGCGAACGCGAATCGGAGTAAACAGTCAAGTTACACAATGAGACGAGACGTTATAGTTAGGTCCGATCATCGTGTTACGTAGTCCAACGAGAGCGTCCGGAGCACGCTGATCTCGTGTACCATTACTTTTTAATCGATGTTTCCAAACCGTATTTCCGCGGCGGTCATTTCGCGGGACGTAGACACAAAACATTCAATGAATTAATAGAAAACTTTTTGAATTATATTTCGAACTGTGTAATTGCCGAACAAGCGGAGCTATAGGTGAAACGTAAGACAGTTACACTATCGTCGTTGGCGCCAGACGAATAGCGAATTGAGAAAAATAACGAGCGCGGAGCGGGTTCCGACGATGCCGTAAAAAGTTCTACGACAAATTAGCTCTGTACGCTTCGCGCTATCTACGGCGAATTTCTTCGTAGTTTGCACCGCTAATGTAGTCTGGTTGGAAAATATACGCAGCGCCTCCAGTCCCAAAGGCCATCGATATCCCGTATCGCTACTCCACATCGCCTCGTCGTCTATTCTTCTCTACTGTTAGTCATTTCACTCGGACTGCCGGTACTCTAACAACAGGTATTCGGAGATCTCGATTTAGTCGTCTATACCTTATGGTTTTCGTTATAGCGCGTCTTTCCCTATTATTTCCCTCGCACGCGCCCTAAGTCCTAAGTTCGTTGTATACGTGTCCGGGGAGCGCGTCCACTTTTTCGAAATGTCCACCATCACGTCGCCTCTATACAGTACATACAATACATTCCACATGAAACATACGTTTCTAACACAACTGCGTATTTTAATGCACCTGTATGTGGTTCGCGTGTACACATTTTAGCAGACAACATTCGTGACGTCGGCTTTTTAAATCGGGTACGACGTTGTTTGTTTCGCACGCGAGAACACAATCGTATTTTATACGAAAGCGAGAAAACACCGCGTTGTACTCGCGCGTTAATTTTATTGTTTGTTATATCTAATATAATATACATTCATGACAATATCTCCCGAGTAGTAAAATATTGAAAAAAAAAAAAAACAATATTAATATATATATATCCGCGAAAGCATAATATTATTGTCACGCGCGTGCGCCACGGACCGTATTGATTTACGGCCGCGCGGCTGTTGATTAATTTCGAAAACGTTTTTTTAACGCACCTTTATACCCGACATCGCGAGCGCAATATTCGTGCGCACATTAGCCGGTTTATAATATAGAGTATTATTATTATTATTATTTTTTTTTTTTTATTATTCATTCCAAAAGTATCGCGCGGTACGAAACATTGTTATTATTATAATTACAAGTCATAATACATAGGTACCGCGCCTCGAAAGATGTAAACACGCGTTGCAGAGGTACACATAAATAATTTATCAACCGATTATTGTTGATTTTACTGTTAGACGAGCGCGTCCCTTGTAAAATACACTTATAGGTTCACGTATTATACGTTACGAACACACAACCTCGGCGATCTAAAACCGTAATTACGCACGTATATACATGTGTGTGCATGTGCATGTGTGTATGTGTGTGTGTGTGTGTGTGTGTGTGTGTGTGTGTGTGTATTATAGTCGAGGAATGTGTAAATCGACGGACTGCGCGAATGACACGTCCATCACGTCGAACGCTAAACCCGACACGACTTAAAACCCGAGCACCGGTAATAACATTACGATCAGCGGTCGACAAAAATTACGACCAAACGCTGTATGTAGGTATTAAATATGGCGTATATCCTCGTGAGCGAATTTTTCCTTTTTTCCTTTTTTTTTTTTTTATAAATTTGGTGTTTTGTGTTGTTCGCGAAATTCGCACAAATTACGACGGCTTCAGATAGATTCTGCTTGCTTATATGTGGATAAAGACTTGTCTGTACTTTCAAATAGATAAAGCGCGCGGTTGGCGTAATCCCGATTCTCCGTACGTATTATCACGAAGACACGCGCAGTTTTTTTTTTCTCTGCAGGCGTATTTGATCGCGTATAATACGTATATATCTGTATAAGTATAGGCGCTATAAGCGTTCGAGCAGCTGTCTTTTTCACGACCATTACGGCGCTATAGATTCTGAACGGAATGACAATGTATTGATAACTATGATGCATTTTTTTTTTTTTTGTTTCTAAAAGACACTTTTTCCATCAGAACTCTCGATTTTCTTAATAAATGGGAAAACTGAGAAATTTTGTTTGTAATTTATGTCAATTGAACCTAGGCAACAAGAAAAAAAAATACAACCAATCTCTGCTCAGAATCGGTTTTCGTTAGCAACAGTTTATAGTCGCGCATAGATTAAAATATAATTATTCTATATCTCTTGTCTCCCAACTTCCAATCTAAAACCGTGGAACACCCATCGACAGTATCAGCCTTTTTATATTGTGGGATCACGAGATTATCTATAATATACAACGTTTACTCATCTAGCTATTTCAAACAAGATAATTTTTTCCCGTGTGTAAATACAATTTTTACCAAAACTTTTGCTCCGATCATCGACTATAGGGTTACTTTCTGGTTACAAACTCAGTTTAGTCGTTGCATTGAGGATATCGTTTTTTTTATTGTCCTTGTAATTTTCTTAATAATGAAGGAAAAGGTCGGAAAAACGGGAATATTTATTCAATAAAAGTTTATGTTATTATCGATTTTGTTTTTTCGTTTGAAATTCTATTCGAAATAATTGTTGAGATCTGATACTTTCTCCGGACACTCATATTTATCACTTTCTAGATCGCTGTGCGATTTTTGTTTTTTTGAGCTATTTATACAGATATTTGGAATTGTTGAGATATTGTTTTTTTCATTATTTATGGGGATACAAATTTTGTTGCAATCCGTTTTAAGTTCAATGTTGACGTTTAAATCATAAAAAGACGAACAATTGTAATATATTATTTGCAGTTGCAAATTGACACTATTTTAAATTGAAATTTATCAATTACACGCGTTCGACCGAATTTCGCTCTGAATCGTTATTCGTTCGTAATGATACATATTTGCGCATATATTATACAAATTAAAATATCCTACCTTCGACCTTCTCGAATTCTCGTTTGTGGCTACTGCGGCCCACCTGTGGTGCGAGTATGTCACTTTTTTTTTTTTTGTTAACCTATTTAATCACAACTCAATATTTGAATTGGTTTTATTATTATTATGTTGCTCAACAATGTTTAAATATTTCGAAGTTCCTATTGCGTAGGAATACCGTGATTTGAGTAGACTTCATTATGTCATCTCCACAATATTTCGTTCTCGTTGCGTATTTTTTTCTTCGATCGCACGGTGTGTACACGGACTGTGTACCTACGAGTACATCGTTTATTCGTTTATGTATACGAATCAATGGACTAGTATAGGATTTTATCCCCAAACCGGTAACATATAATCCATTGAAAACGTTTTGAAGTGAATTGTTGATAGTATTTCTCGCACGTGCGAGTCTCCGACTATCTGTCGCGTCGCTCATGCTTTCCAGATCTATAGACACAACTACCGACGGCATTTCAATTTCCGTACATGTAAGGCTGCTTACACTTTCGGCAATTTCGATTTAGATTTTCGCTTCCATTCGCCCAGGGCCACTGATTGTTACTCGGCCGACGCATCTGCGCTACGTGGCAATAACACGACCGCATAACCGCGTACCCGTGCACACCCAAAACGCCCGTCGTCGCGTATATATGTGTACGTTTTGGAGTTGTGAAAACGTCCAATTGAAACGCGTTAAAAATAGCGCATTCCACAAATATTTACGGTATTGTTATGCTGTATGTTAATGACTCTCGCTCACCCAGACCGTCACGAAGACGTGTTTTCACACCATGATGGTGCGACACACGTTTCGTTTATTGTGGCCGGGACAGTGACGGCGAAGAAAAAAAATAAAAATAAAAATATGTCAGAAATATGGAAAATAACCCGTGAAATCGGATATCCGTCTATGTATATATACACGCGTATAATATAATATGTAGTGCAGTGTTGTACACCGCCGACGCGCCGTCGGACGTGCCATTGAAACGTCTGACAGAAACGACAATAGCATACGCGTAGTACGGAGTCGCGTATCAGTATTGGTGTAAATTAAAAAATCTAGTTCAGACCGACCGTACATGAAAAAAAAAAATAACAACTGATGCCGCTGATGGCTGTGCCGCTGTTTTAGGAGGAAAGTTGAATGGGAGGATATCATATAATATAATATATATTGAATTACTATATTACAGTAGGTCGATTCAAATCTGTACTCAATGATAAACTATTACTAAAATATCGATTATGGACATAGTGTTTTATCAGTCGTATTTTCATTCCTGTTGCCAAGGTAACTCATAAATCGACAAAAACTATAGAAACGATTTCCAATTTTCCCGTTTATTAAGAAATCGCACGGAAAATCAAAAAATTATCTTCTCAACACACCATCAAGATCAAAATTCTTACGAAAACCTTTCTATAAAGTTTTTGATCGGAGCAACATTTTTCGGTATACAAATTACATTTACGGACGCGAACGAAAAACTAAACTAGTTGGAAAGTTGAGACATTAGAATACCTCATTATTTAGGGAAAGTATAGTGTATTTTTTCGAAATTTGTTTTGTAGAACATTTAAGAGACAAACCGTTCTAAAATATTATATTGATTCTATTTTTTTATCACCCTTTTATTTTTTATTTTTTTTAGTGAAATCAACCACTAAAAAAAAACATACTTTTGGGTTTTATATAAGTAACCTATCAAGGTCCGGTATCTACAAATCTACACGAAACCCAATTGAATGACTATAAATAACTTCGTAAACCGCCAGGATGTTTTAAAAATTGTACTGCGCACGCAGAATATACTAATATATTTATATTATTCGGGGATATTCGGGGAAAAGTTCGCTTAGGAAAAGTACGTTTTCGCTTCTGTAACCGGACTGCAACAAAAAAACCCGATTCGGATAAAAACCACAGACCGCTGCGGCGTACAGTTGTTTTCCCGCTTTTCTCGCGCGATTTCTCAACATCGTTAAGAAAACGCTGTGAGGGAAATCAAACGGCGCACAGCCTCCGCGGCGCGCCGACCAGACGGGATTTCGCCGCGAGAGACCACTCCTACACCGCAGCTGACGTTCGGACCAAGACCGCCGGCAGGCGTAAAGCGCGTACCGTGCAATATGGTAAAACCGACACCGCTCCGCCCGGAATCTACGGTAAAAACAATAAAAATATTTAACCGCGCGCAATCTTAAACGCGTTTGTCGAAACGTTGGCCGATTGAAAACGGATATTAATAAACGCGTCGCGGTCGTATTACCGTTGGACACCGACGCCGTTTTATGCGTTGTAATACAGTTTTCGTTGCGCAAGAAGCCCCCGTCTCGGCTGCTCGGCTCTTTCGCTTGCGATACGCGCGCGCTCATTTCGCGTTTGACGTACGCAATTAACTGTCGGCGACAATGTCTCGAACGAGTCCCAATAAGGAACCAACGCGTTAATTTAAGCATTTCAACGCGGCCGCCGCGCTCATTGAAAGTTCGTAATCGTTATTATTATTCGTCAAGGACGTGTTTTTTTTTTTTTTTTATATACACACGAAACGTACCCGTACCTAATAGCGTGGTTATAGACAAAGATATATCGCGTAGATAATGTCTTTAATACAGTGTCGTCGTAGGTAGGTGCGTTTTTAAAACGAGACGGAAAGACCAACAACACCCGACTATTTCGATAAAAATCAACCGAATGTGTGTTTGTTTTTTTTTGTTTACGAACGGTGAAATACACGCGTCGAATACGCAACGTCGTCTCGCCGTCGTCCGTGATGATAATCGGGTTTTTCGTTTTTTATGTATAGACTTTAAACAAACATCCTAATATCGTTACCGTCGCCGCCGATGATCTTTGATTGTCGAGTCGGCGGCACGTCCTTTGGCGACCGTACAGTGTATATATTTTTTTATTTACGCCGGCGATTTTATTCTCACGCGATTGCATCGCACTATTAGGCGCCGCGACGATACGCAATAATGCGCAGCGACTCCGCAAAAGTCGGAAGGGACTACGACAAATCGAGTTGTTGTTGTTGTTTAACAATAACTATTGTGACGCGCGTGGCGTCATTCGTCGAAATCACCAACATCCGATAGGTTCCCACCCACCACCCACAGTATATTGCGCGCCGTAGTATTCATTTTTCCGTCACTCGAATTCCCCGCGTGCAGGGTGTTCAGTCCGACGAACACGTTCGTTAACTCGGAGAGGATTACATTTTACGTGCAGGCGATTCGTGAAACGGTCGACTCTAAAACGTTACATTTCCGTTACATTTTCCCATCGCTCTTATTTACGGGGTCGGAAACGCTACTTACTTTTGGTTTTCGAATAGCGACTTGCATGCCGTACATTGATGGAGTATTGGTTTAAACGCGTTTTCAGGTTGACATTTTCAGTTTCCGTCAACCGTTGACGAGATATTCCGTTTTCAAGTTCGGGCTACGACATTGTATAGGGAAGCATCGGTTACACTATCAAAATGTAATGGTATCTTTTCTCCGTTTTGTCGCATATCCTAATGTCTCCTCGTGTTCTCCGTGTAGTTCGTATCCGATTCGGAGCGTTTCGCTGATACTATAATATTCACCGCACGAGTCAGAAATCCGACTCGAAGGACCCGAGTTCGGGCGTCTGTCGCGGCGTCGGTTTTGATAGCGTTAATCGATTTGCCCGGAAACGGCCGTTTAGCGTGCGGGGTGCTGGCCGAGGCGTGTTTTAGGCAGTCGGCCGTATGTTATCGCAATATAACATGGGCTGTACACCAGCTTTTGACGCGTTCCGCGCTTTCGTGTCCGACCGCAATACGTAATCGCGCGTCCCGCACTCGGAGAATAATATACGCGTCTATCGCGTGCGTAAAATGAGCGGCAAAAACGCGAAAAAAAAAAAAGTAAAAAAAAAAAAAAACTAGTGCTACGGCTCGCGCTCGCGACCGTAAGTACAGCGCGAGAACAGGTCGTTCCCGTTATGTCCTTGTCGGGCGCGCGTTCGCTCGCACGCAGTACATAATATACAGCCCGGTTAATCGGTTTTAATGGCTTAACTGTATACGACTGTAATCTCTCTCTCGGCCGGGATAGATCTTTTCATTGTACAATTATTATTATTATTATTATTATTATTATATATTTTTTTTTTCCATTTGGTTTTTTTACGCCGCATCGGCGGCGGCGATGACGGCGACGATACGGCGAAAACAATAACAAACGGAGTGCGCAAAGTGCGGCACCGACGATCTCGTTCGCGCGCGAATACTTCGCGGATAACATACGTATACGCGCCCGCACTGGTATCGTCTATGACGACGGTGACTCCGGAATAAAACGCGAAAAATCGGCACGGCATCGTGTTTTTCTCGACATATTTTTCGAAATTTTAGATTCCGTGGCGCGCGAGAGACGCATTGGTTTTACTATGATTTTACGCTCCGCAAACGCCTGGTTTCCGAGACCGTTTTTGTTGATTTTCGGACATTTCGAAAGTCGTTCTTTTCGTTTTCCAAGCGGTTTTCGGTTAATAATTGTGAAAAACCCGATCAAATATATTTGGAAAAATCGACATGAGCTTTTGTACCGCGGTCGTGTTCAACGCTCGAACATCAAACGCGAGGTTCGTTATAACAGTTGTGCTTAATAGCCCCCCTCCCTCCCCCGTAAAGCACGAGTCGAGTGTGTAGTTTGTGTATTTTTTTCGTCAAAGATCAAATTTCGACGAACGCCGTACAAATAACGGTATACCGAAACACGTACGACGGAACTTCGCTCAGAATCGTTTTACGCCGCGTATACAAATATAAGAAAAAAAAAAAAAAAACAAACCCCAAACACCGTGGACCCTATATATACCTGGCCAACTCGCCGCAATACGGTGCCCCGCCCGTCCCCGGTCTTGTTTTTTTTTGTTTTTTCCTCTTCCTCTTTTTACTATCGCGACTGTGCAGGCGACAACCGTCACGGCGCTTAATTGGGCGTAACGCGACTGCGGGGCGCCCGTGTTGGCGGTCGACGACGGCGTGAAATCAAAGTCACGGAAACGGTACAGAATGCGTCTCTCGCGTACACAACACGGTTAGCGCGAAATAATAACACGACGACGGCCGCCATTCGATTCGCGAGTCCGATAAAAGCAAATAAATACTACGCGTTCTCCGATTGTCCGCGACCGCGTAATTGTATTATTGTTATCATTATCGTTATCGGTCGGTCCGCGGCCAACGGCCGGTGGACGGTACAGGACGGGCGTGTTTTCTAAGCGTTCGACGACGTCCGTTCGCCAACGGCCGTTAGTCAGCAGTCCGCGCGGGTCGGTTCTCGATCGGATTTCGTTTACACTCGTTATTTTGAAAGCCGTACCGGAAAGAAAAAAAAAAATAAATAACCAATCCGCAGATCGGTTAGGTTATATAAAACGATAATACGATTACGGACAACGGACGTAACCGATCGGGAAAACGCGACACGTCTCGTTGTTCGCGCGTCGAAATCTCTAACGTACGTAAATGTTATGCGACCGCGACGTTCGTTTTCCGCCGCCGCAATAACAATAAAGCTGCCGGCGCCGGTTTCCGTTTTCGTTTTCGTTTTTTTTTTTTTTTCATATCGAGGTGTGTTCGCGACAATAATAGCGGTAGCGCACGGTATTATATTATCCGGGTTAACCCAGAAATCCTCGCGGGTATCCGAGACGTCGCCGTCACCGAATTCACTCTCGCGGTCCAGAGTTGTTTTCCGTCGACGTCTCGTTACGCGGTATCTTAAAAACACGCATTTCGGATACGATTGTCCAGCGTAGTGGGCGATACACGGTTCTGGTAATTACCGCGAGTGCAGTCGCATTGTGTCGCGATACTGAAATCAATGCGTTTACAGTGTATCGATTTTCTAGTCATCACCAAGGGGGAGAGCCGAGTAATTTCCGACGACTTTTAAAAAAAAAAAACACGTAACAAATTGAAAGTACCGAAACGGGCGGAAATTCGAAAAATGTTTCGAATAAATAACCACTTTCACGTTCGTGAAAAATCGAATCGATATTTATTAATTTTTGTACGTCCAGTGTCGAGTATTTAAACACGTACACCATATTGTAAATATCGAGTATATTAATTATTGTGTATTGTATTGAATTGTCCAGAATGTAGATGAGTATTCGCGTTTAGAGGGTATCTCACGTTCTTGTCAATCCCAGAGTCTGTTTCGCGTTTCGTAAAATGGAAAACTGCAAACAAATAAAAAAACGTCGTCGACGAGCTGTCCTATCGTGATACGTTTTTGTAGTTTTTTTTCATCTCGTTCTCATAATATAAATTCCGACACAAACTTAAATATGTAGGAAATTGAATTATTATTTTTATTCAACCGTGTATAGATGATAATATTTATTGCAATTTATTTGATCGACGCGTCGTCAACGGGCGAGAACGACGACCGTTCGTAGATGAGCTGCGGAACGTGACAAAATATTGTTACGATCGAAACGCGTTATTATTAAACGATTATTTAAACTGACGTCGAAATACAATCGGAATGGAGGAAAAATTCGATTCCGTCGACAATGCAACGGATATCGTGTGTTTTCTCAGTTTTTAGATTCCGAGCGAAGCGAGGGGTCTATTCGTTTTACGGTTTTGTTATCGACTCTTCTTTTTTTTATTTATGTATACAATATACAGTTTGGATCATATTTCATTCGTATATCCGAAATGTTATAATTTATTATACTCGCGGTGGCGTTACAAATGCCATTAGTTGAACTGAAAAACAATATGCGGACGATTTTTGTATTGTTATCCTAAAACTGGTACATCAGATTTAATTCGAATACACACAATTCAAGACCGTTGTAATCGAACTCGTTGCGGCGAAATTATCCAAGCGGCAAATTCACGCGGTCGTTAAAATATTACCCAGCGCCGATTATATGATCGTTGCAGAAACAATACGCAAAACTATTCTGAACAGAGTATTATATTAATAGTATTTTTTTCGCTCGTTGTCAAAGTAACCCGGAAATCCATAAAAATTCAACCGAGACTTACCAGGTGTACCCATTTATTAAGAAAACTACGGGGCGAATCGACAATCGACCGTCTCGATGCACCGGCTAGACGAAAAACGCTACAAGAAGGTTCCTGTAAAGTTTCTGATCGGAAACCAGATTTCTGGTAGAAAAGTTGTTTACAGGTGCGCAAAAAAAAAAAATTAAAAACACACCACATAGTAAAACCAATACATTTCTCGCTTCGCTCTGTATCCGATAGATACGTATCGATTTTGGGGATACCGTGTCCGTTCATGGCTTAGCACGTAATATTATTCAATTATGATTATGCGTTCTCTGCTCGCGACCCGGCGTAAACTCGATAAAAAAAAAAAAAAATAAATAAAAAACCGCCATCAACGACGGAAAATCACATTATTTTTGACATTGTTATACTCGTGCGATAAACCGCATACGGTGTTGCGTAAACTGCATTAAACACCCACAGACATTGACCCGATTTTCGTATACACATACGGTTAATATTTTTTCGAGTATGTGTTTCGCAACAATAAAACGTGACTTTAAGCTCGTCTTTAAGACGAGTATGTACGCATCAGTTTTGATTTCAAGAGACCGTCTCCGATAAAACTCAATAAGCTCGTTCGAACGGAATAAAATTAAAAAAAATAAATAATAGCCTGATTTCTGCCAACTTCAAAAGCCAGTTGGTTCACACCCCACTATTTTCAATGTTTCGATTACGACATTTTTTTTTAAGAATATTTTCGTTACACGCTTACGCACCTCGTCGTAGAAGACGGTCGAAAACGGAACGATATTATATATTCTTTTATGCAACGTTATTATATTTTGTTGAACGAGAAAAATTATGAGATGGATTAAAATTTGAATTTTTACAGTTAGTGTACAATGTAAATTATGTTTGTAGACAAATTTAAAATTTAAATTGCCCCCTCCCTTTTTTTACAAAAATGACCTCGGTAGTTGATGTTTCTTCAAAGCTAAAGGATTGTTCGATAAACCGTGGAAAAAAAAAACAATAATATTTTTTTATTATAAAAAAATAATAAACGACAATGTTTTAAAACCACGGTAATCGTAAATATTGAATTTTAATTTGCGATCGTTTTATTGCTTGTCATGTGTATGTTGTCCATAATTCGAATTAAAGACGATTCTACATTACACAATCGAAGCGAACAAATAAAAACGCAAAGATTTAAAAGCGTTTCGTCGTTTTTTTTTTTTTTTTTTATTTAATCTTTATCATTTATGATATTTAACACCCGACAATGGTTAATAATCTATAAAAAAATATTATTATATGATTTTCAAACGTTTTAAATTATGTATTCGATCGTATATTTTAATGCATTATGAATTCGTATAGTGCAGACGTCGTGCTAACGAATGAATCAGTCGTAGACGTGTTTCGAATCGTTTTTAGAATTTAAAATACAATACAATTTTAAACAATCCGGACATACTTATCAACATGGGCAGATCACCGTTGTTGGGTTTCAGTTCGCCGAAGAACGTTATTGGATACAGAGTAATAATTTAATTTATACATTGCAAAAAGCAACGATAAATCATCGCAATCGAAAAACAAACCTAAACGGACCTCGGTCAACTACAATTATGGTTGTATATTTTATCTGTCTGTACCGACTCCCCCCCTCCACCCCCCGATTGTAGCTAAAAGGTAACACAAGAATCGACGAAAATAAAACGGATTTTCCGTCGTTTGTTGTGAGTTTTTTGACATTTTTCCGGAAAAACTGTTGGAAATCTAACGTTGTAAACGGTTCGGATAATTTTTTAGTAACGAAAAAAAACCACGCATCTTAATGAAGCTAATAGATTTCATTGCTACGTCGACAAAAAAAAAAAAAAAAAAAACTCGTCTACTTATTGAATTCCGCGTGTGTTTATCGTACACGACGACCAGATACACTCGAGTGACACGGCGACAATAGTGTACGAATATTGTTATTGTTGTTGTCCGCGATCGGAATGTATACGCAGAAAAAAATAACAATAATAAAAAAACCGAAATGAAAAACGCGGGACGACGAGATAAACGAACAATATTTTCCGCCTCTCTACCGCGCTCTCCCGGAGCTCGCGTGAATACCGTACGGGTCCGCCGCCGCACACGAGGATGCGTCGTCGCCGTTTCGCGCGAAAATACCGCCGCGGCGAGCCGATCGGGTTATTCTCCGTCCGCCGTACTCTGCCGTCCCGCGCGGTTTAATCGCCTCGGACGCGTGCGAAACGAATATTTTTCGTCGCCGTCGTTTGCGCGCGCGCGCGTATAACGAACGTATAGGCGCGCGGGATTTCGCGTTTCGCGTTTTGTATTTATTTATTTATTATTATTTTTTTTTTTTTTTCGTCATTATTATTATCGTTATCGTCGAGTCCGATCGGTCGCGGAGAGAAATCGCCCGCGGCGGCGTCTGCGGCGAGTCGCCGGGAAAACGGCGGAAACAACGGAACGAAAACCGGTGCCCGGCGGCTATTACGTTTGTCGTATACGGCGGGACGGGTTTCGGGAGGCGAAGGAACGACAAGAGTCGCGGACGGGCGGGAGACGGCTGTTACAGGCGTTATTATGTAGCGGTGACGTTCTAAATATAATAATAACAATAACAATAATAACGACGGTAACAACAACGACGGCGGCGGCGGAACAATAACGACGGCGGCGGCGGCGGTCGACGACGATACTGTACAGTGTGCGATCGGGTCGGCGTCGGTGGCGGATGTGCGGCTACGGGAACAGGATTCCGTCACGCGGTGTCGTCGTCATTGTCGTACGGTTTCCGTTTTACCGCGCAGTACCGCCGCCGCCGTGTCGTTCGCGCGACGTTTCCGACGGTTTTCGCGGCGTTCCCTCGAGCACATCGCGATTTCGCGGCTCTCGTACCCCGACGTCGGTCGGACCGGCCGGTTTAACGCCGTGATCGCCGCGGGTCCCAACCGTATTGCTCACCCCCACAACCCCCCCGAGACTTTGTGCGCGAACGTACCGACGGAATCGCAACGATATCACCCGATGGTCCGCACCTCGTTCAGACCGCACGTCATCGTGGTGGCCGGCCGACGACTCCACCAGCACCGCGCGCAGATGACGGCAACGGCCGACGACGCGCCGGACGCCGTCGCGGACGTCGACGTTAACGGAACGGATTGCGATTATTATTTTTACAAACAGGTAACCTATACGACAGTCGTCGAACCGTTCGGAGTGCACGCCATTCAATTGGTCGTCATCCCCGTCGGCCGTCCTCGGTCTTTATAATCCCGCGGAAGTGTCGGCAACGCCGGTCTCTGTCGTCCATCCCTGTCGCTTCGTCCGTGTACTGTCCCCGTATCGCTCTCCTCTTGCGGTAACCCGTGTAAACGGAGACGCGACTGGGCGACACTCGGGGGGGGGGATTCGGCACCGGGTGTGCGAATAAGCTCCCCCCCTCCCCCACCACCCGAACGTTTCAAACAGATATCGTTTTATGACTACTAATGTAATTAGTTTAATACAATACAATATCGGTACAGTTGTGTGCCCGTCATACAGACGGAATTAAATATTATTCGATTATTAAAACGTCGAAACGCGATCATTTATCGCGCGTACGAAAACTGCGCGTTTGCCTTCGACGGACCGAAACGTAAACGATACTAAACGGTCAGAGATCCGCGCCGGCAATGTCCGTCACGCGAATTCAATCCTAACCGCGCCCGCGCGCAAACGCTTTTGCTCGGGCACGAACACCGGCTGTTCCGCGGCCGTTCCGTAAATATTGTCGTTCGTTGAAAAATACGAGACCGAAAACTCGTACGGTCATCGCGGCGGTACTCGGCCGCGATTATTCGTCGGAAATATTATCGTTTTATGTTGTCCGCGGCGAATCGGCTCCGGGGCACCTACTTGCCGGTATGAATGACGCTGCAGGTAGTCGCGCGTATACTTAATGTATACACACACACACACACACATATATAGTATATAGTATAATATTATAGAATCGTAGAATACGTACACGACGTGTGTATTATATATACGAGCGTTTACGACGGTTCGTCCTCATGTTCTCCGAATCGGTTTGCCCTAATAAAGGCGAGAGGCGGGTAATAAAAATTACATAAAAAAAAAACCGCCGTCGCCCGTTTACCTTACTCAAAAACGCCTTAACCGCGACAGTCGACGGCCCGTTGGATAATTTTATCTCACTCGTTTTACCGCTACCTATATATATATATATATCTGATATTTGTACAGGGTGATTCGTTTCTGCCAGCGCCAACTGTCGGGCTATGCAATACTATTACAACCGTTTGATATTTGTTTTTTCTCTCCTGTACACATATATGTACGAGTATGTATATAATTTATAGTTTTCGTACGTTCGACCGATTGTTATTCAGGTCAAACACCGTGTTGGAATCCGTATTTTTAGATTAATACATAATATATGTTATTATTGTTAGTGCCAAAGTAAAAAAAATAAAAAATGTCTTTATAAGTACTTAAACGCTCTCTTTCTCTAACTCTCAAAAAGTTCTTTCGATCAACTCCATGTCGCATGATAATAATGTTACACGGACGCCTCATTAGCCCGGGTAATCGATTTATGCAGTTGCGTCACGAAAATACCTTCGTACCTAACGAAGTTAATTCGCGCGGCACTGGCTTTAATATAAATAGAATTTCTTTTTTTTTTTTTTCTAGAAAACTAGGTTGATATTCGCAATAGTAAATGGCAATAATTTGACTTGTCGTCGTGTTTCGCGCGGAGAATTCACACTTATTATTCACACAATAAAATATATATTTATAGAGAGAGAGAGAGAGAGAGAGAGAGAGAGAGAGAGAGGGAATTTATTCGACTCCGTGCGAACTGCGATGTTATTATTGCACTGCTGCTTCGGCAGTTATTGTGGTATAGGCGTGCAATTATTATACTTAACTCGCTGCGCGCTGCGACTCTCAATAGAAATATAATATAATTTTGATAGTTCGGTAGGAATAATTTCAAAATTGTTTCGCGCACAATTATATTGTCTGAAGCATAATAATTAACTGTCTGTTCACTGTGCCTATATGTGCGTATATAATTAAACCCACAGTGATCGAAAAGTGTAATTTCTCGTTGAATAATTTAAAAAAATAAAAATAGTCTGGAGAAAATCAGATATCCCTTAGTAGGTAATTTAATGTGCATTATTTTCAATTATGTCTATTGTTAGTTTCTATAAAAACCGTACCGTGGGTATTTTGAAATTTGAAAACCGTTCGCCATTAAACATAGAATCGCATAAATCGAATAAAACGTAGATACAACAAACAACGTTGATTTCGTGTCATCAAATGAGTATTTTTACGGGGCATTCGGCGCCTAGCTGGACGATACCGGTAAGAACTGAACAGTACCGCATGCATGTCAATTTATGGCGTGCATCGAAAAATCGTCAGTATTCCGAGTTATCGAAGACGATGGTATTTTTCGTAGACATAATATAATAACAACGATAACGATTAAAACCGGACAACACAGTATACCCAGAACATCTGCTGTTTTCCCGATTGCGTCTCGTTAGTTTTGTTTTTAACGTTTATCCAAAGTTTACGTCTATTGTGACGCGGCCCAACTGTGGCGGCTGCTGTTGCCCGCGTCCATACGTCCAAACGATATAATGTAACATGGCGATGTCGTGTTATTCGACATTTCGACGCGTTCCGTTTCCTTGTCTACCGTGTACTATGATAAAATGACGTCACGACAGGCGACTATGTAACGGGAACAACCGTCTTGTATACAACAGAAATGTATGGATACGGATATAGAAACGCCGTCGTTGAAATTTTCGTCAGCGATAGCAGCACAATAATATATTATGACGCGTGGACACGAGCCACCCATCGTGCCGGTCACAACAGTGAATCGGTTTTTTTTTTCCCGCTCGGTGTCGAAACCCTCACAAACCCCGCGACAATCGATGTTTATTCGCGATCCGATATATTATAATAAAATAAACATAATACTATAATACGGTTCATTATAAAATTATAATTCTACATTGCGTATACAATATTATGATTATGCAAACTGGAGTCGCTATGCGCGCACTGCAAAATGCGAACGATAACAATTACATCTGAATAATATATTATTATCATGTTTATAGAATATCGATTCAATTCATAATAATAGTCTCGTCGAGTTCACGCCCATTCGATTTTTACTTTGGAGACTTTAACGCGCGCGCACCGGTTATTGAATAGGAAATAATAATAATAACAATAATAATAATAATAATATCTCATAACGGAGCAGAGCAAACAAGAAATAGTGTATCATTATAATATTATTATTATTATTCGTCTATCAATAGATACCTACGAGTTGTTGCGCGTTTTCATGTTCGGATCGTCAAAATTCAAAACCGGGAATAAATTATAATGACGTACAGTATAATACTATAATTTATACGTAGTCCGTGTACAGATACCGTAATATTATGCTTCTTTTTCTTCCCCGGTGTTGTAGGCCTCTGACCTCTGTAGACGATGTTTATAGTCCGTAAGAACAATTCCACCGTACTCATAATCCTCTACGCTGGGCCGTAGATATATAGGCGCCAAACGACCGTTGCATAGTTTTCTAGACACAGCGGAAACGATTTTGTTTTAATATTTTTAAAACAGGAAAATGTCATCTTAAACGGTTTTCTTATATATATATATAAAAAAAAAAAGTATTAGCTACATTAAACGAAAAAAAAATACTTTCTTCTCTACCGTATATATTAAATAAAAACTACCTAATAATTATTTGCGCACCGGCAATTTACACCGAAGTAATTTGCTAACCATTGTATTTTATTGTCTCTCGGATTATAAATTCGCAATCAATTATGATAAGAGTTATTATAATAGTTAGGCGTCAACAGTAGAAAAAACGTGATTATTATTTCGGGCACAATATTCTAAAAAAGTGAAACAGCGACCGCGCGCAATTGCAGAACCATCAGGTTTATTATAACCGGCCGGTATGGTTAATGTACACTGTACAGTATTATGTTACGTAAAAAATGGCCGACTCTATGGGTGAACCTGAAGCTCGGCGGCCGTACGGCCGCGAGTGGGTAAATTATATACACACATATATGTATATATCGGATTAACCCGTAAAATATGTCGTTTTCGCCGTGAAATATGTGTTTGTGTACGAAGAAATATTTAAATCGTTTCCGAATAATAATATTTATCCTCTCACATACAAATATTTCGCGGGACGATCGATACAGTTTTCCCTATCGGTGAACGGTTGCGGACTCGTGCGTACACAGAGTCAGTCATTTAGTCAGCCGTCTAGTCGTTTTGTACGTTTATTATCTAGGTACGATTAGGCGGTTATACGAACGAATATTTTGAATAGACAGACCGCGTTGTTTTTGTTTTTTTTTTTTTTTTTTTCCGGTGCGCTCGGCGTAACGCAATGCATCACTTTCGGTTTCGTTTATTTCAACGTGTTACCGTCCGATGGACGGAAAAGAAAATACCTCGGAAACGTATGTATCAATAGACCAATAAGAGGGCCCGTATGTTTTTCATATAGTGTACATTCTTTTCTAAAACATATTTTCAATCCGATAATATTATGTGATGATGTCGACGAAGCGCCACGGAAATGTTATTCGCTTTAGTCTGACGCGAGAGTACGATATATACACTTGTGTAGTACATTTGAAGTGTGTATCACTTAAAACTAACGGAACGACCGAAAAATGCTGAAAAAACGCCGCAAATATGAAAAAACAGCGAAAAATGCAGAGTGAAATTTTCGCTTTCGAAGTACAATATCTGTTACCCGGATCGAACTCGGAATGCATTGTCTCTTATGACCCGCCAGAAGTATGAATTTTCCATTTGATCCGGGCTTTGTATAATTACTCACATATATAGTTACTGTGGTTTATTTTTTAACCGCGTAGCACGTCGTGACGTTGATTGCAATAGTAGTAATAATTTAATCGACAATGTTAATGCGCAGTTAACGGCATAATAAAACAAAATATTATTATTTTTTTTTTTTTACAACATCCTGAATTATTTTTATTTGCAGTTCGTGCGGTTTTGCTGTAGGTTCGCGCGCAGGAATTCGAAATGCGTATCGAAAGAATTTTTTTTTTTAATTTTTCTCGTAACGGTGCAAACTTTTTACGACGCGTCCGCCGCGCCGATACGATATTTTTATAAATTAAAATATCGCGCGTAATACCCTCCTCCGTTTTAACGATGACGACGACGACGCCGAGACGGTTTCTCTGCGGGCGACTCGTCGACCGGAGAGCAAAGGTGAAACTTGACCGACGCGACGTGCTGTGTGTCACAACGAGTTTCCCCGTTATCGTACACACACATATATATATAGGTATATGTTTTCAAGACGCGTTAGGAACGTAATGACGATAATTGCGATTGGAAAAGAAAGAAAGAAAGAAAAGAAAAAACTGAAAAATACCGTATAGAAAGTAATTTGTTGTTGTTATTTTTTCGAGTTATTTCGTATGGACCATAATGGCCGGGCAGGTAGCGTTTCGAATCCGAGATCTAGTTTACTCGCCTCTATAGCCTCCGTTTTCGTCGGTGTCGTGTCGACGGCGCGTAAATGTCTGCCGCGGTGTTTACGGTGTTTACGCTATAGCGTTTCGGACGGGAAAAAACCGTCCGGTACACTCCCCCCCCTCCACCTCCTGTTTTCGTCTGCTGCAGATTATCGTTTTTCTGCGATAGGTTCAGCGGCGGGAAATCCAAGTTCGATAATCCGGATTTTCGAAATCCAAAACGAACAAAAAAAAAAAAAAAATCAAATATGTTATAAATACCGAACAGCATACACGGGATATCGCATACATTTTATAGATTAAAAAATAATAAAAACTCGAATTTCGAAATCCGGATTTATGTGACATCACTGCAGTTACTATTAACTGTATCCAATTTTATACTCGTGGCCGGCCGGCCCGAGGCCCGGAAGTGCGTCGGGCTTTCGTTGCTGTTTCGGTACCGCGAGAAAGCGTTAAAAATACGCAACAATATTGTGTAGTACGATAATTTAAATTAATAATACGCGTACGGTCGTTTAAATACGGTTATCAACCGAAATTAACTCGCGTAGGTGTGTTAGACCTCGAGGTGTTGTATTATTATATTGTTGCTCGTCCGCGGACCGAATCGCAATAATTCCACGAGCTTTTTATACCGACATGTCTGCGAGCGAATACCAGAATCGCATTTATCTCATCTTGTTTAACCCTTTCTAAATTTCTCGGTAACTTTTTAGTTTTTTTCGTTTTTTCTAGCTTTCTCGAGCCCGTTTCAGTACCGTTATTATAGGTAATGTAACTGTAAATAAGTACGCCAATTTGTAAAAGCGCGATATGGTTAACGGTGGTCACAATTCAAAGGAGCTAGAACCCAACGATGTAGTTCTAATATTTTACGGAATACGTGGAAAAATAATTCACTGCAGATAGGTCACTATGATAGTAGGTGGGAAGTTTGAAATGTTTAAGCGTTTACGTACATAAGGTATAGACAACAATTTCGCCTCTGTTATTTAAAAAAAAAAAAAAAAAAACCAGAAAGAGCAATTTGAGCAGTTTTTCGATAAAAATATTATGGAAAACGACCACCGGATACGCGAATCCGTGTATTTCGATGTATTTCGCGAAAAGCTGAGATGGTTTTTTATTAACCGAAAAAGTGTTTTTCGAGAAAAATAATAGATCCTTCACGCAACACGCGGAATTTAAAACACAGATATTATGGACATTGTGGAGATCCCTCAAACGTGGTTTTACCTGACAAATTCGACGAATTATCCATAACGTTTCGCCGCCGGCCCGCGTATCAGGCCTTGACCGTACACGGCCACCGTCGTTCCCGCACACCCGCCGTCTTGTTCCACCACGGGAGAAATACGTTTCGTCCGCGTTCGCCCTTATAACAACAACAGTACGATAGTGTATCGTTAACGGTTGTTGTTTTTTTTTTTTTACCTTCCCGTTCTCTCCGCAAAGGTCATCGAATCGGCCGGTCGCTGCCCTCCCCCGCCGTATTGCGATACGTTTTTTTTTACCGTCCCCCGGGGGACGATAAAACCACGAAAACGCCACCGGCGCGCGCGTTTCAATTGAGTTGCGTCACACGCGATTTAGCGAGTCCGCGTGTGCTGCGCGTGTAAGCGCGCCGGTTAATTAATCGCGGTGGCGGGCGTTTCGAAACGCGCGCCGTTTCGGCGGCGGCGTAATTCAACATCGCGTAATAACCCGGGCGCACACTATAAACGGTCGCGTATTGTGCCCGTTCGGAAACGGCTTTTTCTCTCTCTCTCTCTCTCTCCGGTTCTCTACGCGCGCACACACCTATTACGATCGCCGTGCATGACACGAGCGCAATTATCGTTTGCCCGCCGCGCGGTTCACGTAACCGCCGCGGCCCGAAAACGGAAACGGTAACGGTCGCCGTCCGATCCGAACCCGCTCGCGCGCTGCGCCGCGTCGCGCCACCCGCACGGCGCGCGCGCGTATCCGTGAGCCGTCGACCCGCGCGACCGTTCGACCATTGGCGGCGCCGCCGAATCCGTCGTGCGCGCGCGCGTTCGAACCGCCCGCGTACGAGTAACGAGTACGACGCAACGACGCGCGTATTGCGCCGAGAAAAAAAAAAAGATAAATGAATAAAAAAACAAAAACAAAAACAAACCGCACTGTTGTGTGGGCCGACGAAGCGAACGAGTTGAGGCACCGCAGTGACGGGTCAAATGCGGGTATTCGATCGAGGCGCGTACGTGTGTATCGTTTCCGGGGGATTCCGTATTCCGCTACGTTTCGTATTTGATTCTGATAAAGAAGTATTGTTTGCTACTGCGAAACATCGTTTATTTTCAGTGGCCACAATGCGTAGCCTTATCCCGAGTCTGGTATGTAACCGATTCGTTTATGGCCGTTGTAGACGACACGGTCCAAAAGAGTGAAGTAGACCCACGCACGTTTCGAGGACGGATTCCGTAACCGGTTAATTTACGGTCGTTTGAGTTCTCAAAATCTGCTAGAGGCGTGCAATCGAAAGGTAGTGACCGCGGCGCCCGACGTGGGGCTCGAACCACACATACATTTTACAGGAACTTTCTGGTAGCGTTTTCGATCCAGTCAGCGGATTTTTGATTTTCGTAATATAATGGAAAAAAGTAAAAATTGTTTGCATCATTTTTGTCGATTTCCACGTTATCTTGCACGCGACAAGAGGCGAAATACGACTAATAACATACTGCTCAAAATCGATTTTCGTTAACGACGGTTTATCGTTTCGTACAGATATAACTTAAATTACTCTTTGTACATACTCGCCTTTTTTCGAATTTTCCTTCCAAAACGTCGCCACGTCCATTAGAGGTATCAGATTTTTTTTTTTTTTTGATTATGGCGTATTCGTATTTAAAACCGTTCAGCTCGTTAAAAAACTTCGGAAAGTTAAAAATGCGTGAGTAAAATCGATTGCTGTATCGAAAAAGTAACATTTTTTTCGGAAACGGTCTCAAATAAATGATGATAATATCGTTCCGAGCAGGTAAGAAATTACTTTAAAACGGTGAATTTTCAAGTGTGCCGAGTGTTTTTTTCGTCACTCCCGTAAAAACGTGTAAAATCGGCTCGGCGGAGGGTTCGCCACGTGGCCACGACGTTGATGTGTACACATAAATCGCACGGTCTTCGGTTCGGGCAGACGTTCGGACGATGCATTGCGCTCCCCGCGAAATATTATTGAGTACCCGTGTAATAATATCGTTACGTCAATGATTACGGGTCTGATGCTCGTGGGTGCGGAGAGCCGTTAATGTTTTTTACCATGATTTTTGGAAAGCGCCTCGGTCCTAGGGAAAACGATGCTGTGTCGGGAAAATAGCCGATACGGGTTTTCATTAGTTTCGCGAAAATGTACGCCGGCAATTATGACGGTTATTTTGACGCCGTTCTCGATATTGAAAAATGGAAATTTCCCGCGCAAACGGTCACGACGTATTAGGTGTTATTATTAATACGGAATTCGCATTACGTTACGGACGACCGAATAATAATGTATCATAATTTACGTATTTATTATTATTTTTT
The DNA here is from genome assembly GCA_902439185.1 of Cinara cedri. Lineage (NCBI taxonomy): Eukaryota > Metazoa > Arthropoda > Insecta > Hemiptera > Aphididae > Cinara > Cinara cedri. Next base: position 130,191 of record CABPRJ010000955.1, on the reverse strand, counting down.
TTACGCTCTATATTCCGCGTTGTTATCGGATTATCGGTATAGGCACGTTTTTTACGCGTCTCAACAAATTGTCCGAATCGCGTTACCTACACGCATAACCGTCGTAAAACGTATACAGACGCGTAGGAATACCTATTATAATATTCCTGTACGTTTTCGTTCAGAACCGGCATTTACAATAGTCCCGTGTGAATTCGACTCGCTTTTAGCATTTTTGTTCTGCATGATATACGCATTAAGCGCGCCTATTGGATTTTAAGATTGTGATCGAAGCGAGGAATGTATTGGTTTCGCTAAGGTGTGTTTGTAAACTCTTATAAACATCTATTTCTATTGGCAATCTCATTTCAATCAAAAACTCTATTGGAATTACTTTCTTGTAGAATTTTCCATCTAATTGATGCAATGGGGGCGTAGATTTTCGGTTTTCCTTGTAGTTTTTCTTAATGAACGGAAAATACCGACAATTTCCGTTGATTTTCGTGTTACCTTGGCAACAAGAGGAAAACTTTTACCAATAATACTCTTCTCGTTTTTAGTTTACAACGGTTTGTCGTTTCGTACATATATAAATTTAACTAACGTATAAATCCTGCTTTCAAACTTCCCTTTAAAAACAGCGGCACATTCATCAGTACAGGCTTTTTTTTTTTTTTTGTATAATTCCATAGTATTATACAGGTATTAAGGTCTTTTGTCCGACGATAAAACGTCATTATCGCGTACGAAAAGCGAACAAAAAAAAAAAAAAAATTATTTCAAATAAAAAAAATACATATATATATAAAACCCACGAATTCTGTTTATTATTCTGAAAGTAAATTGAGCGTTACCTCGTTAATAAAACGTGCATGCGGTTTTCGGAGCACGTTGTATAACGACGATGAGGGACGTAAACATAACGACGGATCGATTATAATATACTCGAGTATTATAAAAAAAAAAAAAAAAATATAATATTATTATGTATGTATCTACTCGCTAGTATATTTCGTGCGTGTCTCTCGCATATCGTATTAAAATAACGTACTCACACGCACGCAAACACTCAGCTGGTACCCGAGATTTTTTTTTCACTTTCGTTCGATACCGACGACGCTTTTAACAATAACACATTTACTAACTATTATGACGTGCCTATCTGCTTCGTTCTAACGGCCGAGTGCAGTGGTAAGTGGCAATCATATAATACACACGTGTATACAAACGCCCAACTGCATTGTGGTTTTGCTACACTCGGCCGCCTCCGTGAGCAACGGTGCAGCACGAAAATATTGACGATTTCGTGCAATGTTTACTAGGACGTTTTGATTTTTAACTTTTTTAATTTTTATTCGAATTAAGACTGGAAATTGCTTTCTTGCGGTCTCAAATGTACCCAAAACAATTTGAGCCCAAACAAAAAATGTTTAGAACTTGCTCATCACATATTTAGTTTTTCCATTTAAATAACATAGGGAAGTAATAGCGATACTTTCAACTAAATCACATTTACTCATAAGTTCAAAAGTTATAAGATTGAGCGTGTATACTGTGTATACTCCATATTCGGACTTATCGTTGAATAATAATAATAATGTCGTATCGAACACGAGTTGTGGCTGAATTCCCGAGGTTACTGTAGTTTGTAATTTATTCGTTTTATACGGTGCAAGAAAGTTGTAGAATTTCAGAGGATCCGGAATTAGGTGTGACGACGTGGACGAAAACCCAAGGAGTATAAGAGCGTGGCCGTCACGAAGAAGTATCTACGTGTACTTTTGTTATCCCATAAATCGGTTTGCGGTGCCTAATGTATCATTTTCATAGCACCCGAAAAAATATTTAAATTTTTGAAATATATTAAATTATATTCGATTTATCTTTTCATTCAAGTCTTGATGAAAATGATTCATCTTCATAGTTGTAAGTTGTGACTTGCAATATGAAGTCAAATATCACGAAACTTTTGATTATTGATGTATGCCATACAATATACCTAACCTGACCAAACCTCACCTAATCTAACCTATACTGTGTTTAAAGTGCTATTGACCCGAAAAATTTTAATAATAAATAATAAATATACTCTGTAACAGTGCGATAACATTATACGATATTATATCGATACAAGGTGTACAGGTTTTTTTTTCTAGAAAAACAACTTCTTTGATAGTTTGTTATTATAATTCAAAATACGAAAATCTAATTAAATAGAATTGAAAAAATTGGGCAAGTTACAAACAATAAAATCGGTATTTAGTTACTATAGTAAAAGTTTGCATTAATTTTTTTTTTATTATTATGAATGCAACAAGCCAATAAGTATAAAAGAATACTTTAAACCAGTAATTTCCCTTACGCGTAGTTCTACACAAAATGTCGAGATTTTATTTAAATTTAAATATTGACAATAATTTTTGCATTGGCATAAAATTATCTGTAGTTTTAAATAAACATTTTTAAGTATAAAATTTTGGATGTTCACGAGCGATGCGATCGACAATGATTTCTTTCACTTTCGAAAAATTAACAGAACGAAAATTCCTTGAATGTAATTTTTTTTTGCAACCTCAGAATTTTGACTGTAGTGACGCCCATGTGTAAGACGATATAAAAATAATATTTGAGAAAACTGTTGTGGGATCTGCAGCGATAATGACGTGTTTTGCAAAATGTTTAACATTGAATAAAAAATATAAAATTAAAATTAAAATATAGCGAAAATGAGAATACTTAAGCTGGGTAGGTATGTATTCGTCATCATACAAAATCGTATGATATAGGAGTAAGCAGGAAAAATAAGAGGTAGAATATATTTAAGATCCGAGTAATTGTTATGTGAATTAAGTTCGCACTGTAGATGGAAACCATGTAATAGATAGGCCTAGAGAAGTGTCTAGGGATTATTGTAATGGTTAAGATTCGAGGACGTGGTATCGTAGGAGTAGATGAAGAATAATGGTGGCGGATGTATTAGAGAGATGTGAAAATACGTGGACAAGATGGCGTAGAGCAAGGAAGTGGGGGAAAATTTAGTTTAAAATTGACTTTGGTATTCTTATTGTATCAAAACTGTTATTGTTGTAGTGACAATCGCATTAACGAATCGGTATATAGGACGGACACAATGAGTACGACAACATGCCCAGGTACAGCAAAAAAAAAATTAAAAAAAAAAATCGAATAACTTTTCTAGGGACGTCGAATAAATTCTGGAAACTATACCGAAGAACTAACGTGACAGAATATACTTACGCGCTCCGTAACACCGAACGCGGAAACGGCAGCCGGCGGAACACACGTGATAGAAGAGAATTTAAATGTAATATATTATAATCATAATATACACGTACGCAAAACGGAAACACTATAGGCGAAAAATAAAAATAAAAAATCACCGTCGATGGCGAAATGCATGTGCGAAATACGGTGTCGTCGCCGGGTATCCCACGGTCGGGTTTAAGCGCTAAAACCAGTCGGGGTTCCATACAGACGTCTATTTAGGTTAATCAATATTATTATGATTATTTCGCGGTCAAACGGGTAAAGAAAAAAAAAAAAAAGCATAATAATTTTAAACGGTACCCGCGCGTGTATCGGTACGCGTAAAATATTACGCCGAGTACCGTTCTCCGGAGATTATTAATATTGCCACGACGAGGAGTCTGTAACGTTGTTACATAAATTGCCCGAGGCCCGTGCGTAATAACAAACGGAAATTGTGCCAAATCGCGAATATTTTATTCGCCGCCCCGACGCGGATTGCACGCAATTAAAACGGATTCTCCGCGCCGAGACCGGGTCGCGGATAATCGTAAAACTATAACGCGACGGCCGAACACTGGTCGAAAACCAAAAAAAAAGGCGGCTAAAAATATATAATTGAAACAATGATACTTATAAATATACAATTATCGTCGAAAAACATTTTTTATTGATATTGAACACATTACAATGGTTTTTTTTATTATTAATTATTACTCATTCTGATTCTTCATCACTGCAATAATTAGTGTCCAGCGACAAATCTTCGTCTTCTGGAAGCAGCTTATTTAGATATTTATCGACTTTTCTGAGACCGCTTACAAGAGGATCCGAAGATAATAATAGTCTTTGAAAAATATCAGTACTAATATTAATTCTTGAAGACTTTCGGCTGTAAAACTCTCTGTGCCTCTTAGTATCTTTATTCTTGAGCTTCCTCACTTAAAATTCCAATCGGCAAACTAAACGATTTCACTATTGATGAGCTGTGTATTAAAATCTTATGAACACTTGGTGGCGTGTAATACCAACTGTATAAATTTGTATTATATTGGAATTTTGACAACGAACATGAAATAATTAAAGACAGAGCGACTTCTGGACTCATCACAGACGGCTTTAATTTATTTTTATTTTTAATCCAAACACCACGAATTTTGCTTCCTCTTGTCGGAGTAATGTTTGTTGCTTCTTTTACTGATTTCGCTGTATCTTTATTTCCTTTTTTTCCTTAACGCATATGCAGTTGTCTCAGTAAGTTCATTTAAACTTGATTTATTATATACGAGACGTTCACGTTTTCGTCGTTTTGAACGCTCACTACTTCCGCCAAACGTTATAGTCGGACGACCGCGACCACGACCTCGAGGTTCAGAACTATCTGTATCTCTTATATTAGTATATCTGTATACAGACATCGGGGAATTTACAGTAGAACACAGCCACTCCTCGTTTTCTTTACAATATCTTTCGTTTTTTCTGTTACTTCTATTCCATTTTATAATGTATCTGTAATTTTATTACAAGTTCAAACCAAATGTACGGTCCACACTGCACACATACCTTTATCTTTATGTATTATGTAAGTATCGACGACAATGACTCAATTCAATACCATATCTATCAGTGAATATTATGACTATTCCGAATGAACCGGAGTTTTATCCCCATTAGAGTTATGCTGTAAACGGCATTTGGCGTACTTAAAATCGGCGTTTTGTCAAACGAAAAAAAACATTTTTAAATACCGTAGGATGTGCGCGAATGAAAATTAAATCTTTTAAATATTTAAATTACCGATTTTTCGGCCGCCTTTCTTTCGTTTCTCGACCAGCGTGCGGCGGCGGCGGCGGCGGCAACAGAACCCGAGCGTTCGTCGCGGCGGCACAGCGTCGTGTAACATTATAGGCGCGTGAACCGATATCGCAAAAGCGATGCGCGATAGGGACCGCCCGAACGTGCCGCGTCACACGTACGGGGATGTCTCCACCGCCAGACGTCTCCAGTTTCCGACGGGATTCCGCGAGCACTGAAATAAAAAATGTTATCCGCGAAACACGTTGCGTGGTTTCCGGGGCGGCGGTTTCGTGCGTTGCGGTTTTTCGCCCGACGCGAAACGCCACGACGGTGTTTATAACGACGTCGCGTAGTGCCGACGAAATCGATATCGAAACCGATCGGTTTTTTCTCGCCGCCGTGTTCCGTCGGATGCGCGCTCTCCGGTACGACTCGCGTTCACATACGCGCGATGAAAAACGAAACCGAATTTTCCGTCGAAAAAAATATTATTTCGTCTCACTGAAAGTCGTCTAGGTACCCGGACAACCGCAACCGTCACCGTACTGTAAGTTAATTGGATGGTTAGTCTATAGCTCTGGTTCGAAATACAATGCGGATGAATTGCAGTTTAGTTTTGTTTTCGTTGTATATAATTTAATACACGGCTAATAGCTAAAACTATTACTAAATTCGAAAATACCTATTTTCTAGTTATTTATTTACAGTACGAAGAAAAAAACAATTTCGATAGCAGGCGAATTCACGTAAGAATTTATACAGCGGTTCTTGATTTTTTTTTTTTTATTTTAGACCATTATAAAAGGGAGGCTATTATAGTCATGTATTACATTAAAAAAAAAAAAACTATACTACAATATCCACGTTGTATTTCGAATTACAGCTACTGACTTTCCAATTAATTTACAAACTGTATAATAAGGAGGCGTGCAGATGAATATAATTGTTTAAATACAATTCGTAAATTGAATACGAGCGCTTGTTAACATAAAACAATTGTAACAAATCTCGACGAGTAGCAATTGAAAAACATAACGTGAAATCTAAAACTCAAGTTTGAGCTCGCATAAACTTAATAGAAATTTAACGTAAAAAATCCTTCTTTTTGCTGTCGGGCAATACGTCTATTTACTGTGCGCAGTTGTATAGCTGGTCCGAAACCGACGAGCCTCTATATATAATATTCTCGTAATATTATCAAAAAAAAAAAGTACCGGGAATTTCGAGAAAAAATGCACCGTAAAGTTTAAAAAAAAAAATTCTTTCAGAATTCTTCCTCGTGATGCTTTTCGATAAATTCTTGTCGAAATCTTTCATTACAAAAAAAAAAAAAAAAAACACACATCATAGTAAAACTATATTCTATATACATTTCTCGTTCCGAATCTAAAACTATTCGTCGACATATCATAAAATGATATAAATAAAAAAAAAAAAAAAAATTACTGGATGCCATTTCGTGCGTTTAGTATATTATACCGTCTCCTCGTGTATTAGATTCCGAACGATGCGAGGAATGTATTGATTCTTCTATGATGTGTGTGCACTATTTGTGCTTGTAAAAAAGATTTGCAAGACATATACCAGAAGTCTCGACCCCCTGTCCAAAACTTTATAGAAACATTCTTATAGAATTTAGATCTAGTTGGTGAATTGAGAAGGTTATTTTTTTATTTTCCTTGTGGTTTTCTTAATAAATTGGAAAAACTTGACATTTGTTGCGTGGTTTTTATCAATTTTTAACGTAAACCCTTGGCGTCAAAAGATCATAGGATTCTGATCTGAATCGTTTTTTGCTATCGACAGTTAGTAATCGCGTACAGATATAAATCGAAGTACTCTATCCTCCCTTCTGACTTGCTTCCTTCCAAAAACACCCAGCAGACCCATCGGCAGTATAAATCTTTTTTTCTTAATTTTTCTCCGGCGGAACGCGTACCGTAATATTATTACACTTGGTGCGTAGGTATTTTTTTCGGCGCAAATTGTGTAACGACGATGCTTTTCGAGATTGGGGTTTATTACCATGTTGTACCGCTATAATATAATAGTACTATAATAAACTGCAGCAGAGCAGTGTTTGTCGAATAACGGGTTTACGAAAACGCGCAAAAGTCACCGATGTTATTTACGCGAAAGAAAAAATCGAACCGTTCCCGAACGGGAGGAAAGGAATAAAAAAAATAAATATTTGGTGATAAACTGCAGCGGCCGACGACTAAACGCTCGCGAAGAAAGTGTAAAAAAAAAAGTGTATTATAAGTGTAGTAATTAGATACGTGTCGAATGGTTTATTTGTTTTATGTTTTGGTCCACCGCACCGGGACGGTGTTTGCGTGAAAAAAAAAAACAATAATACCTATTATACATGTATGTACAGTTCGGCGGTGTAATAATATCCGGAACGCGTTATCACGTCGTCGTCGTCGTCGTCGTCATCGTCGGAATACCTACTTTTTTTTTTTTTTCCTATCGCCGTCCAAAACTGGTTTTCGGTTTAGGTACCTATATGCGGAGAGACTAATCCAAATTTTTTTTTTTTTTACTGCTCACCTCATTATTTCGTTCATTTTTTTTTTTTTATTCGGTAGGATGTTGACCCTCATAATATTATTACTACTAATAAATTTACATATACACACACACACACACTCACACACACGCGCGCGCGCGCGGTTTAATGGAACGCAATGTATATAATAGTAATAAGAATATTATACGCGCTCATTCGGGCGTACGACTACGGTCGTGTTTATGTACACACGTAAATTATAGTTTCGCGGGGATTTTTTTTTTGTTTTTTTTGTTCCATAGGTAATATTATTATGTGCAGCAAATCGAAATGATAATGACATTTACGCGCGTAGTCGTAAATAAATTGCAATAATTTTGAGATCGCTCGATTTGAGCGGTGTACCTAACCTGTAGTTGCAATTTCTTAATCAATTGTATTGTTACATTATTATACATGCATACATTGACTAACCGCCTATGTGAGTATTATGAACGTGAGGTGTGACTGACCACCAAAGAAAAAAAAAAAAAATTGAAAGAACAAGATTATTAATCATTGTCTGTGAACAAAATTGGTATAACGCGATCAATATGCGCTACGGTCATTTATGTTGATAAGTGACTATGGCGTGGGCGGTAGACACTATAAGGAGTCGTGTGACGAAATTGTCTAACATAAAGAATTTTATCAAAGAACAGTGGTTCGGACACGCGATAGATAGACGAAATCGGAGCATTACATTTATAACGGAGACCAACGGATAAAAGGCCAAGCATGAGACCGGGATAGCGTTGGTTGGTCGGAATTAAAGAACGCGCGTAGAAAATGGGAAATATTGAATGGCAAAAATGTACCGTAATAATGGTAACGACAGACGGAATGGAGGTGTGTTGACCGCTAAGGCTGTTGAAGAGATGTTAAATTTGAGAAGGAAGAGGAATCGTATAGATTAACTAAAATATTTCGTTTTTATTGTGTTGGACGGTATTTATGGTGTGTTTCTTCTCTCTACATTACGTCGCGGTATTATTGTCTTGTAGTATATTTGAGTTTAAATTCTATTTCATTCTCTTGCGATCTAAATCATATAATATGCTGCCTGTTACTACGAACTCGCTCTAATCCCAGCCACAGGATCCGCTCCTCGGAATACCGTCGTCGTCGGTTTCAATTTGGATATTATTTTTTATACCGATCGGCGATTAATGTTGGTCATTGAATTTTATTCGATAAAAGAAATACAGTCGCTTTTATTTTTTAACGTCAAAGTTTATTAGCCGCGTGCGTATTATTGATGATTGTTTTTCTTTTCGCAGATATCGACCAAATCCGGCAACAAGACCAATAACGATCACGTGGCCCGGTTGCGGGTGGTACAAGAGGTGTCGTCCCGGAACAGTTCGGCCAGTTGGAACAGTTCCTGCACGTTTTCCACGGAACAGAGTCTACAGGTAAGCGAATACACCTGTATAGAAACCTCGGGGGTCATTGTCAATAAGAAACGTTTGACTTTTGCATTCCATTTGCAGTTTTGAAAACGTTTACTATAGAAATTCGTCCCGCGGTGCATCGTTAACGCGGTAGATTGGGCCCGACAGATTTCTTAAATGTACGAAACCACGAAAAACGACAGTGCAATTGTAATCGCATATTATAACGTCCCGGTAGTAGGCCTGCACATCAGGAGGCCGTTTCCCGGACGTCGTAAAGTCTTCCCCCCCCACACACACACACATTGTGCGGGCGAATTATCGATCCTTCAGTCATGACAGTGATAACCGCATAGGTCCACGCGAACACCCGGACTGAACCGAATGCCCACACAATGTCCGGTCTGCAAATAACCATCACCGGGGCGGCACGGTGTATGCGGGAACGCGTGTGGCCGGCTCTAGCGAAAATCGTTTTGACCGTCGCGGTGAAAACATTACACTCGCGGGTGTATGCAAAACGACACACGTTTTATATTTTTTTTGTTTGTTGTTTATTTTCGTTCGGGGGAGATGGCGACGTGATGATTATTCGTGCAGTTATTCGGTGTTCCTCGAGTCCGTCCGTTTTATCGGTTCGCTGCTGTTTTACAGGTTATCAACGTCGGAAATTCGATTTCACAGTTTTATCGCACTAGGGGATTTAGCGTACGCGCGCGCTGTGGGATTTCTTCACTTGTTTTGTTTTATGTTTTTTTGCCGCGCGATTGCAATGTAACAATACGACGCAATGCGAATAATTATCGTCGGAGACCACGTCACAGTCCGCGGGACTTTTGCAACGCGCGAACAATGGTTAAAAAAAAAATAAAATAAATAGTAATAATATCAGCTCGTTTGATAGGAATCGGCGCGTGGGCGGCACACTCGAATAGACTCGCACGCGTTAACCCGTTCGGGGGCCTCGTGATTTTTTTTTTTTTTTTTGTCGACATTGAAATTGGACAATGTAATTTAGGAAATACGAAACGAGCGCGGCTACTCTTTTGGTCTATAATCGCCGGCCGCGTAATATTTTACGTACCTATATTATATGTTAGGTACCTACGACCGCCCACAGGGATCCTGTGGGTGTTTTCGGTTTTTTTTAAATATTTTTTATTAATAGGTTTCTTTTCCTACCTCGTGCAGATGTCGAGGTAAACCGCCGCCCGTAGTTAAAAACCGCCAATAAAACATAACGTAAACGGGCGAAAATGTGCGGATCGCTCGCGGATACATCCGATATCATATCATTATTTTAAGTAAGGTATATAGTATATTATAGTTTTCTGCGTATCGAAAAATGTCTAGAAAAAATAATCTCTTTTCGAAACGGAGTTTAAAAGTATGCGGTTTAAAACCCGATTGCTATTGCTAAAAAATCACAAGTCGATATACATTCACGTTTGCGGTACACGGCTTTTATAAAGGTAACATTTTAAAAATCAAATTTACTCAAAGTCTAACAGGAAAATCCATTGAACGTTGGTTGGACAGAATTAAACAAGACCCATAGAAAATTGAAAACGTTGACTGGCGAAAATGCGTATCAGTGATTGAGGCGACAGCTGCGTGTTCTCGGAGAGCGGTTACCATAGAAGTGTATTTGGAGGGGAGGTGCTGTAAAGAGTATTTAACGGAAGGGCATTTTTTAACATATTTCTGTACTCAATGCTAACACTATTCAAATACGTGCACTCGTCTCTCAATATTCCGATCGATGATAATATTTGAATTATCACTTATATTTGTTTGTTATCTCATTATTATACTAGAACTATAGTCGAAATAATGAACTGTGAAAAAGGAAAAATGTTCGATTTTGAAATTATATCACGGCCTTAGATAGATAATATGAATTATAAATGAAGTCAATTAAAGGTGATTCAGTCATTTTCGTATAAATAAAACATTTATATAATACACAGTTCAATAAATTACTTAAATAAAAATAAAAAAAAAACTAAAAGCGTATTGATATTTACTCCGCCAACGGTTGAATATGTGTAACGTAATATTATGCATAAAATAAAATACAAAAAAAAAAGATTTTCCGTCAAAAGTCGATATTTATTGTGTGTGTGTGTGTGTGTGTGTGTGTGGGTGGGTGTAGGGTGGGGGCAAAGACTCGAATACGACTCCGGTTGTTAAACTATAGAAGACGAACGGATATCAAAAGTCAAAATAATAATTTATGGAAAAACAATTAAGAGTACGGTTTTTTTTCCTATAACCCGCGAGTACTTGCATGCATACTCGTTTTACGAAAAAACAGCGCTCGGTGTATAGCACAGATTTACAGCCGACGAGTATATAATATACAAAAGCGCTTGTGTAATACGCTTTTGGCGTTTCGTCAACGGGTATTTTTATTGTTTTTTGGTCTGGTTTCCCCTCCCCCTCCCCCCGTTGTATCTCCCGTTTACACGCGCGGTCTCCGTCCGCAGAGACAATAATAATTAATTTAATATCGTTCCAAAGTGAAAATAAATGTATTCCGGACGATACGACGACTACGGCGGCGGCGGCGGACGTCTATAAAACATCGGACGATAATATTACATATGCACGTAGGCGTATATATACATATATTCCGAGTCGATGTTTCGTTTTGCCGACCGTCGTCGTCGACGTCGTAATAATATATAAGAAAGAATGAAAAAAAAAAAAAAAAACACCCTGCTTTTTACGTCCGACCGTGTTTTACACGGTCCTCCCGGACGGCTCGCGCGGATATACGTGTATTGTATTTTACGGAAATATTATGATACACGAACGACACGGTATATTATGTGCAAGGATAAAACGTGCTTGCGGAAAAATAAAAAAAAAACAAAACAAAACAAAAGGTTCGATGTTATATTTTATAGGGTAATTTAGTTTATTTGTATTTTTCATTTTGTTGTGAACACGGACGGAAACCCTTCAAAAACGAATTTATACGAATTGTCTGCATTTAAATCTATAACATGGACCGATACTGTTGGCGGGCGTACCGCTGTTTTAGGATAGGAGAATAGGATAGAAGGACGAACGTGTCAGGTTAGGTTCTGGTGGAAAAGCTGTTCGTGGAAAAAAAACACAAAACACTATTGCAATACTGCAATGAATTCCTCGCTCCGATCAGAATCTAAAATTTCTGAAAAACTTCTAAAACGGATACAGCTAATATATAGGCGAATGCCGTCGAAAGAGGCGAAATATATTTCGGGTATAATAATGTCCAGAAAATTCAACAATACTTCCGTTTTTCCGGTTTCCTCTTCCCCCTCCGTTTTGCGCCGTTATTGAGACGGCAAAGGAAAATCCTCCCAAAACACCGATCTAACAGATCCAGAATAGTATTTACCGCGAGATTATTCTCGCGATACATTACTATGAAGATGGCGTCTTTGTTATGATATTATTTATTACGTCTTCTAGTCGAAACCGGGTTCACGAAGTCAGGGAGGAAAAATAAATGCCGAAAACGAACACGCATCACGAATATAATGGAAACCAATTCCTCATCGTTGCGCTCAGAATCTAAAACCAACGGTTAGACCGTGCGCCGCGCCGCGCGATGTTGTTTAATAATATAGTATTATATTTTATTTTTATAACAATATAACGGAGAAAAAAAAAAAAAAACTAAAAAATTATACATGCCCTCGAAGGTGTGCTCGCGGTGCACAAGCGGCGCACTTAACGAAGATTGATGGCCCTTAATAGGGTATTGTGTTCCGATCCCTCTCTTTTAGGCACAGGTACACAGGTAGGCAAACGCATCGCCCGAAACTCGGCACGTATATTTTCGATACAGGGTGTGTCACGTTTCTGTTGCGTTTATTTTATAACCGCGGGGCGCACGTATTCGACCGCGCGCGACCGTCGAAACATGCGCGATCATAATGTTGCCGGCACATTTTCAACGGCCGTTTTTCAATAATTTCGCCAAATCTAATCCGACGGCGGTATTCAATACATTTAACATTTTTTTTTCTCCGAAAGCGCGAGGTGTTTGGACGCGATCACATTTGTATCCTCTCCGCCATTAGGATATAGGTACCTATACAATAATGTATATTTTTTTATTTTTTTTGAAGAGGGGAAAATAAAAACAACTTCCTACGTACCAGTTAATAAACGAATACGTTTGTTAATGATAATTCACGGTTTTAGCGTAGGTATTATACTTCGATAAATTGTAAAAAATAAATACATTTTACACCACAGAGTGTTTAAAAAAAGAACTATTCGCACTGCGATCGCGGAAAATTGTCTACAATGAGCGGTATCTCGTGCGTTATCTGGATACGAATATTTGTCTTTTTATCTTATCTATGTGTCTAACTAATTTGATTTTTTGTTTATGTACACGCATCATTTGTTATAGTTACGAAAAACAAAATCGATTCGTAATGCGCAGTGCATTTTATGCGCGTATCGTCTGGGGAACCGATATCATCGCGCGTAAACAATTGTAATTATTAACGAAGCGGATGTTTTTCGACGCGAACATCTTGCACATTCCACTTTTCACGAAAATAACTGTTTTGCTGTAAACGGATAATGTGCCATGTGTATGCGATATGTATTCAATACTGCCAGCATATTATGACTTGTTTTCGATTTTAAAACTTTGAAAAAAAAAAAAAAAACCTCCGCATGAAAACGCAATAATTCGCTATGATTCACTGTGTTGTAGTGCGTTTAATTTAAAACCTGTATATATAAGTGCACGATATTAGTACTTGTACAGAGTGATTCTTTTATCACGAACTAGCAATTTTCTGGGAGGATTTTAAGTGGATTTAATTTCTGTTTCTTTTTTTTTTTCTAATCGTTACGGAATCGCTTTGTTTTAACGCTATTTTCGATTTATCGTTTAAAAATAGATACGCAGTTCATTATACCCTTCTCTAATCTTCCGTTAAAACGTTAAACTTGTCTAACTCATAAACGGTAAATCCGTTATTGGTGTTATGCATTGGTGTCATGGTGTGTGCGAATTTCCAGAAAAATATCCTCTATTTATTTGAATCTGCGATTGAAAGGAGGGGGCGTGGTTGTTCTGATCTAAAAATCCAAAGTGGATACTCATTTCGGGTGTAAACAATTGTAAATTGTGTTGAAATAAGGCTTAAATGATTTCATAAAAGTCAAAAAAAAAAATCACAAAACACAAACACAAAAAAATCAAATTCGCATAAAATCCTCCGAGAAAATATTGCTAGGTTCGTGGTCAAAGAATCACCATGTATATACTCACAATTGTTTTCGACACAGGTGTATAATATTGTATAAATACGTGCAAAGACCCGGCGGAGGGTTGAGATTGTAATATCGTCGTATACGTTGTACGTGTGTCGTTCATTATCAAGTGCATCACGTATTTACCGACACCATTGTCTGACAAGACGAAAACAGAGTAACCGACCGTGTGTGTATGTGTGTGTGTGTGTGTGTGTGTGCGCGCGGGAAAAATACGTCTATAAAATGTCGTCGAGTTTTTATCGCTTGTACCAAAGTGGCATTTGTTTTACAATGGCATTGTACTCGATTGACACGTCGTACACGTACTTTTACTGTCGAGGGAATAAAACCGATAGCGGCCTGGCGACGTGTTGCGCACGACGCGCGCGATACGACTGTGGACTTTCAAACCCGAAATCGAGTAGTTTGTTATTATTATCGTGTTTTTTTTTTTTTTCCATATCCCACAAAAACATTATAATAAACATCGTCTTACGCTGCTTACGTGTTTCGCGTCCTTACACACCAATGCCGTCGCCGACCACAGGACGGCCGTACCGAAAATTATTATCGTATTCGACGACCCGGCATTATACAAAAGGTATTTATCGGGGCACCCACCTAACGTTTATCCGTTCTCGAAAAATAAGGCGCGTAAATCAACGAAATATTTTTTTTCCCGCCGAAGGTTTTACTATCGCGTTTACAAGCGTAAGTGGCCGTAATTTATATAAACGAAAAAAAAAAATAAAAAGACAAGCGGAATCGGGGCTTTATATTACGTGTAAAAGTACGACGCGCGTGTAATATAATAATATATAGCGTCCGAGATAATAATCGTTAATACGGATCACGACTGGAGCGGATTATTTTTATTTTTTCCATACACTTCTTCTTCTTCATTCTCCTTTTTATCCCGAACCGAGTGATTGATGATAATTTTATGATAAGATATTTCAACCATATACGCGGTTCGTGAGCTCTTTATTTACATTGTGTGTAAGAAATGCGTCCCGCAGGTACGACGACGACGTAATCGTCGCGCGCACACTCGTAATATTATAAATATATAAATATAGGCCCACAATCGTCTACGGCTATTTCTCCGCCGCTCTTTCTTCGTTTGCCTTAATTCCAAGCAACAAGTGACCCTGTATACTCATTACTGTCTCTATATATTTACACTATTATTCTCGCCCTTCATTTCACCCTGTAGCCATCACCTCATTACTTCATCTATTCAATATAACCTCCAGTCACTTTTTCTCTGGCCGTCTACTCCCCCGGCTGCCATATGCCCCGGTCAGGTCGTTTCTCGTTCTCTCAACGTATGCCTCATTTAAACGTCTCAATCAATTTTCTCTCGTCAGTTTTCCGACTATATCATCTTTTGCATTTATACACTTTCCAATTTTCCGTACTTCTTTATTTGCTGTCGGTCTTCCTCGTCGTTTCTTGATACGAGTTCTATTCGCGGCCTTCATCTAAAATGTTTCTCCCCTCATATAAGTAACTACTAATTATCTAACTTATTCAAAATCTCGTTGTCCTACATCCCGAGTATTTATCCCCGTTACTCTTAATCTCGCATTCCACAATTCCATATATCACCCCTTATACGAACGTGTAACCTCTAATTCACAGTGTGTGCTCTTTTTAAGGCATGACACTATGCCTCCCAATAATCGCAATCGATTAACACGCATTTACAGTTTTCCTGCTATACAGACGTATTATTTTACAGGTTTCGCTCTGCCGTCCGCAGTAACGCCGCATTTCGAACGCCAATCCGACCCGGTCACGTAATCTCATTTTGTCACTTGCATTTTATTTATTTATTTATTGATTATTATTCAATACCCGACACCGTGGACCGCACGAATAATACCAACGATAATACGGCGTGTACCTCGGTCGTCGGTGGGAAGCGGTGGCCGAGAGTCGTCGCCGTAATAATATTATTGCGGCGTTCACACGCGCGTATAATGTTATAATGTATGCGTATAACGTTGTGCTGTTGTGATATGTAAAACCGATACTTTCGATGTTATCTCGTTCGACCGATCGCACGGCCGACGACGGCGGAAAAACGAAGGAGGGGGGGTGGTGGGGAAAAAAAACCGACCGCCGTTTAATTAGTGTCGGTTCGCGCGTATATACGCGAGGTGGTCCAGACACAATGAGCCGGAAATCTCCGGAGACGCGCCGCGAGTACGCAGCCGCGCCGCCGGACCGCTGCAGATAAATGGCTCCGGGAAAAATAATAAATATTATCGCGCGACATTTTTTTTTTTTTTTTTTTTTACATCGCGTTTATCCCGCCGACTCGACCGCACTGTATAACAATAATATCGCGTGTAATATACATTTTAATTATTTACCGGCCGTGGAGTGTTCTCTTTTTTTTTTTTCAATTTTTTTCTACAGTCCGAGTACGCGTTTTCGCGCCTCCTATAAATAACGTAACGAGAGAAAAGACGCAATTATAATAATGCGTTTTTATTCTTCTGAAAACTCGTATAAAAAAGTAAAAAAAACACACACACACACATACCTACATATCGGATGAGATTATCAATCCGTCGCGTATACGTTTTATGTGTCCGTACATGTTCTTTAATATTCACCTGCGACGGCATCGGCGGTGGGCGTCACTGATAACAAGCACATCTGGTCCGTCACGTTTCGTCGACCGGCTTTGTGCACAAGGTGAGCGACAAAACCGTTTTAGACGATCGCGGATGAATTAAGGAACATACTTAGGGCATACGGTTCTCGCATTTGTACTCCGTAACTAACGCGTCGATTCGGACATTTTTTTTCTGTTCATTTTAAAATGTACCGCATGTATTATTATTCGCTTCCGAGATACGTTCGTTTATATATTCGTATAAATTCGATCGTAAATCCCGAATATAGACTTATATTAATGCAATATCATCATAAACTGTGCGAAATCGAATGGACGAAATGGGATAACCGGGAGTGTTGTCGGCGTATTGCGGACAGTGCCGTGCCTGACGAGATCGGCACCTGGTATCAGAAAAATTAAAAAAAAAAAATAAAACCTGTCTGTCGGGCGTTACTACTCGTACGTTTGTTGAAAAAATATTCAATTACAGAACTGTAAAAAAAAATATAATGTCGCTGCTGCAGTAATCATAGCGCCCGGTGCGTGGGCACCTCTCACAGCCCCCTAGGCACGGTCCCGATTGCGGGTAGCCCGAGATCGTAAAATGGTTTTAAATGTCAACACTGGGTAACGCCGAAACGTGTGTTGCGGATTGGCTAAGGAGAATAATACTTACTATGTACGATATGTTATTGCAGAAATAACGATTTTAATTTACGTGTTGTTTTTCGTGTTTAACTAATTGTATAATTCAACGATTCAATTAAAAACCGTTTTAAACAGAAACCGTGACCTTGCCTTCCGAAATTAAAATTCATCTGAACGGCCGAATGGTTGAGAAACGTTGGTGGATGCTAAAAACATTTAGATTGCCTTGGATAATTGAACATGACCATAGAGTTGCAACATTATTCTCGTGTTATCAAATATATACGATGCGAGACGCACCTTATCCCTGGCGCGTATTAAAATCACGGCCGAAAAACTGTTAAGAACAAACACAATAACTGATTAAAAATGTCAATCGGACAAATCGGTAAAATAAACGTTAGATCCGATGAAAATGTATTCGATAACGTTGAATTCGGGAACGAGACTCAGCGAACAAAACGTTTTAAAACCGTTGAGTTTTGAAATGTATATTATCATTTTGATAAAACATCGCTGAATTTCGGAAGTCAGCTGTTACGGCACGTGTAATCAGTGACGCCGAAGTTAGTGAAATAGAAAAAAATAAAATAAAATTAGCCTTGTAAAAATAGTCCGACTTTTAAAGACGCGGGTTTTATGATTGCTGGTACTTTTTTTGAAAAATTGTTCTAATACTTTGTCTATAATTTTTGCTTCTTATGTTTTTTTTTAAATTTTAAATACTTTTTCGGTTACGGAAATGCTCCAATCTTTTCACAGAGTACCCCAAAAGACGCGGAAATTCTTCCCGGTGGTACTTTATTCGAAACGTTTATCGACATTTTTCATAGTTCATACCACAGGCGTTTTTTGTTTCTGTCGATTTTCGGATTTCCTCGGCAACATAATAGGAAATCGAACGAAATGTTATTACTAAGCTGAAAATCGTTTTTCGTTAACAAATGATTTATCGTCGCGTATAGATATAAATTAAATTAATTTATATCTTGATTTCCGACTTTTTTTTGTTAAACATTTTTTTTTTTTTTTTTTTAAAAATTTTTTTTTTTTTTTTTTTTTTAATAAGCGATAGGTATTATTTCATCGGCCGTAGGCGCATCAAGTGTTTTTTTTCTTCTCTTCACGTCTCTCGTGAATTCAATTAAACGCACATTACGCATTTTATCATTTTACCTAATCATATTTCCGTCGTGTCCGATTATGTACTCTAATATTATGCCGAGTAATTATTAATATACGTATATATATTTTCGGCCTTCGGGTGATGTGTTTTTTTTTTATTTTTTTTTCACCGAACCCTACCAAACGTTCGGTTACGTCCAGATACCTGTACATACCTGATATTAATATTATTATAATAATCTCTAAACGTGATATTATTATCGGCCGTTCCGAGGGCGTATTTTGTTTTAATTTACGCTCTTGTCGTACCTAATGACGATAATGATAATAATATTTTAATAACGTGTTACGCGGCTAGTTGTACGTACCCGCGGAAGAAAAAAACAAAAAAAAAAAATTAAAATTATCGGTAGGTTGGAACAATCGATTAAATTTAACCGCGCGCGATGATATCGATTACGTGCAAACATTAACGCGTGCAGGTTCGGTAACGTACCGGCGCGAGCGCGCGCGTTACTTTCTCCGCGGCTAAAATACATAAATTACGTGTTAGGAGGCACCCATATTGTCCGCGGAGTGCCGCCACAGGATTTTCCTCCGGTCCCCAGTCGATTATCGCGATATTTTATACGTTACAGTTTTTTTCGGTTTGTTTGTGGGCGTTAAAACAACAGGATTTCACACGGGAGTGGATTGAAAAATAACGATACACTATCGTATACCCGGTTGTATTTATTTTTTTTGTTTTTTATTAAACGGCGGGGCAAACTCTCAGGTCTCGAAAAATAATAAGACACGGAAATTCCAGACAAAAAAAAAAAGAAAAAACGATCGTATTGTTATTACGGTGGTCCGCGGTCTTTGCGGACACTATACGAACGTTTACGTAATTCCGGGGGGGGGAAGGGGTAAATGATCGTTTTGAACCGTATGATATTGTGGGTACGACGCGTACAGGCACCCGGTCGTCGGAAAAAAAACGATAACGGAATAGTGCGCGTAGCCGAGACGGCGCGCGCGGCTGTCCGCAACGACGCCGTCGCCGGGAAACAAAGCCAGCCACGTCCGAACACGACGCCGCTCCGGTGAAATCGGTGTGTTCCGAGCGAGAAGACCCGTAAAACCTTCGTGGAAAAACCGCCACGCGTACAGAAATAAAGGGGGCGAGAAACGGGGAATGGCGCGTCCGAAGGTTAGGTCGCTGTTCGAAGTGGAATAGTCGCGTCGGGCCGGCGTCCCGACAATGGTCAAGCGCGGCAATAGAACATCGAAGTGTTACAATGTTTTTAAGCGGAAGCGGGTGACAACGGTGAAACGTCGTGTCCGGTCCTCGGTCAGCGTTCCGAGCACGCGTAACGTTATGAAATTCCGTCCGTCCGTTTCTCGCGGAGTTACGACAAACGCGCCTGACGTTTTTGTTACGGTCAGTATTTTAAAACGAATTTTTTTTTTTTCGCGTTAATTCCTCTATTTTGTATTTTTGTATTTTTTATTTTAACGAACAATTTTCAATTCTCGAAAATATAATTTTCACCGACTTCGAGACATCAAAATCGCGTGCACTTTTATACACGTATTTTGCAATAAAACGTCGGCGTCGCGAATCTATTGAGCTGTTGGCGATGTTGTTTTTTTAGTTTACGGAAATCATTGTCTTTCGCGGATGAATCGGGAAAACCGACTGACGTCATTTGGAGCATTTAGGCGGCGAACGAAATTTGAACACGCTACCGCAAACATCAAAAAGAAAAGAAAAAGAAAATTCGCTACCGATCGGGTACGCCAAATTCGACCGCGAAAATTATCGTACTCCGTGCCGATGTTCGTAACAGCACACGGTCGTTATTGCGCCGGACAATTGACCGCGGAATAAAAATTTCGGAAACGGGAGAGCGTGGCCGCGGCGGTATTTGCACGATGTCGTCGGATATCTAAAGGTGTTATACAGTATCGTCGTCGTGTTCATTATTCCGTCAACGAAACTCTCCGACAACCGCGGTTTCTATGCGTTTCCCCTTATAGTGTAATAATTTTAGACGGTTCGTCTCGGCTGCGGCGAAAGCGAACGAAAACGCGCGGTCCTGTGAGATTTTCGCCGGGAAATCGAACGAAACTACGCGTCTCGTACAGCGCGTTTATTATTAATTAACGAGGCGAGTTTTTCTGCGACGCCAAAACGAGTTGTTTTTTTTTTTTTTTTGTTTTTTCCCGTAATAATATGCAGATTCGGGCCGACCGTTTTATTTTGATATCGTTTTGCATGCACGCGAACTGCAATAACACGACGGCGATGATCGATAATTCGAATTTTGATCGATTGGTATTTTATTCAAACAGCCAACGACCGCGATAAGTCATATTGGGTATTCAATGTTTATACATTATATATAGTAACGACAACTCAATGAATCACCGGCTTTTCGGACCGTTCGCCTGCAGTCTGTACGGCTTCTGATCTTCCCACATTATCTTTTTACCGACGTGATTTTATTTCCTGATCACATTCGTCTCGCTAACCGAATCAATTATATAAAAACCGGGTACGGTTCGTGTGTACATTGGTACCTACATATATATATATGACTACAGTGTCCGTCGATAATTTATGTAGCTTTGCAAAATATAATATGTATAAAAAAAATTCTCCGCAAATTAATTTCGAAAAATAGAGCGACACTATTGTCGCTTTTACGACTTTTCAAAAGATCCCTGTTTCGATTTCCGTTCAAATTTTAAATTCGGAGCGTAACGAGAAATGTTTTGGTTTTACAATGAAGTTTATTATTATTATGATTTTCTTCGTCTGTGAACAACATGTGTACCAGATATCTTGCTCCGATTTTCAAGTATAGTACCATTTCCGAAAGGAAATTTTATCCGGGTGGTACTCTTCCAGGTCATTTTCCAAGCGGGAAAAACGGGACGATTTACATACGCGTATACAAGAAACTTCGTTCCGAATCGTTTTTCATTACTACAACGGTTTATCATCGCGCACAGGTATAAATTTTATTCCCATCCATATCCTACCTTATGTATGTGCGTCTTTTTATTTCTCTCGTTTAAATGTCGTTCAATAACTGATATTTACTGATTTCACGTCCATTTTGGTTCGTTTCGCCTTTTAAAGTTCCATTAATAGATATCGAAAATAATATTATGTAAAACGCGTTGGGGGGTGGCTAAAGGCCCTTCCCTTGGATCAGCGCCCGACGATAACGGGAAACTCTATAATAATTATGTTGTCAACGACGTGAAATCCATCCATTTAATAAAAAAAACTAAAACAAATTAAAAACCATTTTGTTTTCATTTAAGTGTATACTTGTACGATTGAAATGTAATATTATGCATAGACGGTATTATACGGCATATATAAAAAAAATAGCGCGTTGGCGATTGATTTTTTTTTTTTTTTTCAAATGAATAAATTAGGTAATCGTGAAATCAAATCGCGGTGAAAACTACTTGCCGAGATATTTATATTCAATTATGTATATAAATTATTCAACTTAACCGATTTAATTTAGTGTGTAACAAGGCTGTGTTTTAGCGGTGGAGAGGAGTGATGAATGGGTTCTAGGGGTCTCGATATTTTTGCTTAACGTTTTGGAGGACAGATGCTTTAGGTATCTTGCCTAAAACCTTCCCCGTCCTACGGTGGCACGTATGTATTCGTTACGTCTTATCGGGTGTCCGAATAGTTTTGTTGTCCTCAAATTTACGGTTTATACGATTTCCCCATTTTTTTTTTTTTTTTATTTACTTCAACTCCCGCACTCCGTAAAACGTATTTCGCGAGAATATTTAAAAAGACGTGTCGACACGCGTTCAGACCCCGATTTTCTGCGAAACGTCAAAGACGCTCCCAATGAAGCCCGTCTCTAATTATCGTAACCTTTATCTGTATAACGGTGTTGTAAATGCCGTCGTTCGTGGCGCGCGCAGAAGAATCACCATTGAACCATTCGTTAAATTAAAAACGTAAAAAAAACAAAACACATATATATATATATATTCCGACAACCGAATACACCTAAGTTCCGACAGAAAATATCTGTCAACGAAATCATATCCAATCATACGGTAGTCGTTCGGTGGCCGAATAACATCGAGAGAGAGAGAAAAAAAAAAAAAAACAAAAAAACCCCCCTCGTAAAAACGTGATCACGATTGTATATTATTATTTCGAAAGCGTTGACGTTCCAAGATCGCCGTACGCGATATTTTCGGACGCGGCGTACGTTCGGAAATGTATTTTACGTTATTGCATTATCCACCGTTCGAGTCTTCTTTAATAACATCGTTGTTATAATAATTCCGTCGCGGTCGAAAATCCGTAAACACGAAACGACTGCGGATGCACTACGGTAACGGCAACACGATAATACGGGTTTATAAACGCCGCGGTAAAAAATATGTGCCGTAGGTGTCGAATTTAGAGAGAGCGAGAGAGAGAGAGGGAGGGGGGAATTATAAGAAGAAGAAGCGGAACGAGAAGAAATACTTTTGGAGATTATTACCGTTTTCACGGCCGAGCGTAATGGTACGACGGCCCGGACGTACCTGACGGTCTGCCGTCGCCGCGTCGCCTCGCTCGGAACGTTATTACGGCCCGAGACGGGTCCGGGGAGTTTTGAAAAATTCACTACAGGCGTACGGGTAGTACTCGCTGTGTAGGAATACTTGGGCGTACCGGCGCCCGGCTCTCGTGTGCCCGGTACACCGTGCGGGTGCCCGACCGACGCTCGTCCCGCTTGTCGCCGCCGTATTTATTTATTGGCGCGCGCGGTCGGACCGCGCGCACGCAGCGTTTCGGACGGCGTTTAAACCGTTGCGAGCGGACGCGCGACGACGCAACAATTGAATTCGCTTCGAATCGTCGCTGCGCTGCACTGACTTTCCATTTAAAAATCAACGTGCACCGAGCGTACGAATGCCCGTCGTCCGTTGACGGCGTGATAGTATCGCACGGAACGACGTCCCGTAGTCCGTACGACGATATTACCGTTGTCTGCGTTACGAGCGCGTTTTTTGTTTTTTTTTTTTTTCCGTCTAAACACACCGAGAACAATAAATATAAGCGCACAATGTCGTCGTGTACACGCTGTACGGCCGGTAACCGGGAAATCGTTCGTTAGTGGTCGAACCGTACGTGGTTGGTTCCACAGCATTCATCCACGGTCCCTCAGCGCCCTCCACTGCCACTGACCGGCCTCTTCACAGCCCGGCATCTTTAACATGACTTTATTGATTATTGTTGATCTTGAACGTATTTCGCCTCTTTCGGCTTCAATTCGTCCTTCTCAGATCACGCGGCGCACTTCCTCGCGTCTTAAAGCGCGTCCGATTAGTCTCCGTTTTCTTTCTTCAGTCGACCTTAATAATCCTCCGGGTCCATCAATTTTATCGAGTACATTGTCATTAGTACGGGACTCCGTCCGGCACACTCTTAGTAGCCTCCGTCAGCATCAAGCATTTTGAAATTTTCGAAATACCTCTTTTCTGCTTGGTTTATCACCCCCAATTTCTGAAACCGTATAAAGCCACGCTCCATACAAGAACGTTAACAAATCGTTCCCTCATATTCATACTTATCAGACTCATTTTCTTAGAGCAAAGCCGTTTCATATGGATCATAAATGCGGTTTTCGCCTGCGCTTAATTTCCTTAGTACTCTGGCCATCATCGGTAATTAGACTGTCCAGATATTTATAGCTGTTAGCTTTCTCTGTATGGTTGTTTTCCACTTGAATTGTGTTTGTCGGCATAACATATTTTAGAGCTAACTAGGAAAAATTAAAAAAAAAAAAAAAATTAAAATCGAGCACTAGAGTCAAATATTCTCCCGGCTGTCTTGTTGCCAATAGAATATTTCATGGTGTTTTTTTTTATCGTATTTTGATCATATCGGATTTCGAAATACGTAATGTAGTTCTCGAGATTTTCGGCAACTCACAAACAGACGGTAAGCTCTGGGGTTAAATGTTGAAACCTTCTGAAGGCACGTTCACGGTACGTACGCTATGCATACACAAAATATTATCCCCCCCTGGCTTCATTTTGGGAGGGGTCTTAAAGAATGTACAAAGCTAAAAAAAAAAACACCATCAGTCTTCTCTCAATAAAATGGTAATAATAAAATTCAATCAAAATTGGTTATCGAAAGAATATTGAAATGTTGACAGATGTGTTATATTTGCCTTTTCTAGACGTAGTCGAATTTCTAAAATAATATGTGATTTTCCGAGCTATTTTTAGTCATTTAACATTTTCGAGTTTTTTTTTCAAAGTATTCATTTGGTAGAGTACGCACGCAATTATTTTACCAAACATGCTTGACAATTGCTCGACAAACATGCTTAACTTGGTTAGTGAAAAATTAATGTATTAAAGTACTATTAACGTAGCAGAGATGAGAGTGCTGAAATGGATAAGTGTAGGTAGTCACTAAAGAGGATTTATGAGAAATAGTATTTTATTGACGTTGTTTTGATAGGCCGCTAAGACAATAGAGAATAGATTTATATGGTTCGGGTGTGTAATAAATAGAGACGAGTCGGAAGCTGTAATATCAGCTATGTGAATAAATGAGTGTGGGAAAGGGGGAAAACATAACCGTTACACCTTTTATATTATATTTATGACAAAATAATGGATAATACACTTTGAAATAGTTTTAATTTTTTACAGTAGTTAGGTATGTGCAATCGTACATTATTCATATGGATTTCATAGAAGGGACAGAAGTGCACAGTTATTATCAACTAATTGCATAAAACAACTTTAGATGTCCACAAGTTTTCTTCATATATTTCGTTAGACAACCGTTTTACCTGTAATCGTGATGGTAAGATACGGTTGAGGGCGCTGAGAGGACTGTTAGCCGGAGCGCATGCAGATGACGTGGAAGACCGAGTCAAGGGGAATGTTACCGACGCCCGAATATATTTGAGGAGTAGTTAGGGGAGAAGAACAACAACACTGTCCATGCGGTAGCCGACAATTTACAATGACTACGGTTTGATTTTATCCGGCGAGCGTCTTTGCCATCCGGATAGGATAAAGCTAACAAAATACGGCCGCAGAGATTATGAGCAGAGACGTGTCCGGGTATGCGGAGTAACGGGGAACAGGGGTGTTGGGCTATAACGCGGAGATGCGGATGGCGAGAACGTAAGCATATTACCGACTTCATTTGCCTGCGACAAAAACGAAGAGGAAGCAGCAAACGTTTATCGCCGAGTCACTGGTAATTCGATTTTAGTTTGGTTCAGCCGAGCTCTCGTAACAGATTATTACGAACTAAAATTATGCGATCGAAACACGGCTGTCCTTGAGTTGAATAATATTCAGCATATTATATATCGATCATTAACAATAATAATATTATACACCGATTAAAACGAAACCGGACGCGAAACTACTTTCGCGTAGTTGTTCCTTTTCACTCGGCGCGCGCAGTGTGTATACTCGTATTTTATTAAAACGCTATTTAAGTGAACCCGTTTCAGTCGCGGACGGTCGGTACGGGTATGGGTAAAGGTCATACTCGTACACTTTGTCAATGAGTCCGTACATTTTTAATCGTTAAATTATAATCCGAGTGGCTATACCGGTACGGACATGGTATTTTAGGTATTCTAACGGCGTCAATGTGGACGATACTACGTTACTAATTCGTAATAAAGTTGAAAACCTCGGATTATTTTACGAAAATCGCACGCTGTTATATCACTGTTTCAGTGACGGGACGATGGAGGGGCAGGCGTGGTGTGTTGTACGTTTGGCGAAATCCTCCCTTGACCACACGGTATATCTATTGCAGTTATACGGAAAGGAGAACTGTTTTACAGTACGGCCATATACGTAATTAAATGGACATTTCATAACAATGTTCGTAATATATAAAAATAAAAAAATTGTACGTCCGAGATCGGTTATCGGTATCGTACGATAGTTATTTACAGTTGTTCGTTAATCGCGGTTATTGAGATAATTGATTACAACGGCTATCATTTTCCCGTCGAGATAGATACGAATATTGCCATCCTATTCGGTGCGTTTTTTTTAAGTTTTAACGTACCGTGATAGTGGAAAAAATAATTGTGCATTTTTATCAAAGCTTACCTTTAGGAAACTCCCGGCTACACGCACCCGCGTGACGCAGGTAAATTATCGGGAATTGATCACAGCCGAAAGTTCGCAGAGTCCGTTAACTCGTCGCTCAGAATATGATTCTATTGACTCGCGAATCGCACGGTATTATTGTATTAACGCGGGGTTTTCAACGAGTCATATGCTACGACACGCGTGTGCATTTTACCCGGATAATAATAATAACATAATAATCCCGTCATTTAATTTAACCGCGGATAATAACTCGGCGGTAAGTACAGTTATAATAAAAATGCATATCCCGTTAAGGCAAAACACAATATCAGGATTTTTACCGGGGACGGGCAACAACCGCGCGAGATCTGGCGGTGGGCAGGCCGACGATGTTCTGCCGATTCGCCGTTGTTGTCGTTGAGTAACGCGAACGAGAAGAAAATCGGCCGCGTGTGGGAAGTTCCCATAACGTGTACAGGAGTTTATTTTTATTTTATTTTTTTTTTTTTTTTATATTTTTCTGCTCATCGCGTTTTTCGTGTTATATTTCGTCGTAGTTTTATTATTGTGTTGCACGTCTAAAATAATTATAAAAAAAAAAAAAAAAACCGAAGTTTTCAGTTACATTTACAACGTAATACACTCGTGCACGGCGGCGACGACCGTAATAATATACACAGCGAAATCCTTTTAACGTCCGTTCGTATACATATATTATAACCGTGGGATCCCATTAATGCGCTATAATCACGTAATAACATATAATAATAATTACAATGTCGTATTAACATAACATTAAAAAAAAACCAATTTTTTTGTTTTGTTTCTCTTCATTATCTCTCGGCACCGGAAAAGTGAAATTATTATTATTATTATTATTATTTTCGTTTATGCCGTTCGCGCGGACAGAGCAATTATATTACACAAAACGAAAACCGTTTCATATTATATGAGAATTTAACTGAAACCGGGCTCGAATGTTACGCCCGTTTAGTCTCCTCGTGCCTCGCGCGCCGGAATCATGAGGTCGTCGTGTCGTCTCTGTTACCGCGAAAAAACGTCATTGTCCCGTATATCTCATGCTTGGGTGTTGCGGTTTTTAAAAGTGAGGTTTTACGTAGCGTTCGTTCGGAAAAGCAAAAAAAAAAAAAAAAAAGAACCCGTCACGATATATGTTATGCTCGATTCGACCGAAAACATTTTTTATTATTTTTCCTTTTTGTTATTTTTTTTTTTGCTATCGCAACATCCGCGTGCGATTCTGTGTGCTAATGTTATTACTATTGTCTCCAGGATCAGCCCAGACCGCCGGTGTACAATGTCGAAGACTACGCCGGATCACTGCGCAAATTCGGGAAACGCGGACCGCAACTGCAGACCAACGCCGACGGCCAAAACGACGATCCGCATCATCCGAAACAGACCGAAATGACGCTAAAAGAATTCACGTCGGCAACCGAACTGCTGGACAAACTCAAAGCCGATTTAAAACTCGCGTATTTCAGGTAAATAACGCATTGCACTACTCGATTGTTATTCCGTGTAAATGTGTACATACATTTTAAAAATCAGTACGATTTCGTACCGTGTGCAGGCCACAACCGTTTCGACGTAGGACGTAGGCGAGTGGTTGAAAAGATATAAAAGATAGGGTAGTTCAGTTTATACGCCGAATGCCGCGATCAATAATTTCAATGAGAAAACCATTCTGAGTGGAGCGTAGTATAGTAATCGTATTCCCCGAGATAATCCAGAAATCGACATTAATAAAACCGATGTATCGATATTAATTTGTAGTCAGTTTTTTTTTTTTTTTTTAATTTTACAGAAATACGAGCACGGTTTTACTAAAGAAATAATATTAATTTTTCGTTTAGTTTGGTTTGATTTTTTTTTTTTTCATCCTTATTACCAAGGTTGTCCTTAAGCAACAAAAATACAAACAACACTGTTTCAGCTCATCTTTAGAGGTTTCATTCGGTGGAGGAGAAAACAACCTATATGTCATTCCTGTGTCTTGGTCTAGAACTGCGTATATGCAATTTTTTCACTCAATCCTTTCAGTTGTTTTGACATAAAGAGATACCAAACATCTAACCATCAACAGACTTTCGCATTTATAATAGATATTAGTAGGATTGTTGAGAATCTAGAAATCTGGCGAAAATTCCACATTATAGTAAAACTAATAGGTATTGATTATTTGCTACACTCGGAATATAAAATATGTGTTTATATCTTTTATGTATAATACTTTTAAATACTTTTAGATTCTGAGTGGAGCGAAGAATGTATTGGTATAACAATAATGTTTATTTTTATTTTTTTACCCATGAACAACTTTTCTACGAGCGATTTTACTCCGATTTATAATGATAGCACTTTTTCTGAAAGGGAATCTTGCTGGGGTGGTACTTTAAGAAGACAATTTTCTAATTTTCCCAGGAGTTTGCCGAATAAATTAGAAAACTGAAAAAAAAAACGGAAGAAAAAAGGGAAAAAACGTAAAAAGGAAAAACAGAAAAATAGGTGCAATATTTAACACACATTATAAAAGAAAATTTTTAATGCATATGTAACTATTTTACCTTAACATATTATATATTATTGACGATGCAACACTATCAACCGAACTCCGCTCAGAATCGGTTTTTCGTTAGCAATGGTTAATCGTTACTTACTGACGTACATTAAATTACATATAACCGTAGCTGCACCCGTCCCCAATATCTTGGACAGCTTTTATTTATTTAATATTCCTAAATTATATTGTACGTCGTTGTAATTGACGTTACTTGACATCATGTCACTTAATTTGTCTATATACACATTTTGGAGCTTGAAATTAAAAAATTATTTTTCTTAGATTTCGCTCATCTCCCCGTCCCGGCACGCGAAAACTTTTTTACGTGAAAAAAGACACGAATAACGAATACGAGACGAGATTTGGTTCGCCGTCTCGGCGAATTATACGATCTCGACGTCGTAGATGTTTTTGAACCGAAATTTAAACGTGGCTACGATACAATACGGTATACGTCTTAAACCACAAAAAAAATAATAATAATAATAATAATAATAAAAAAAAAAAATAAGACTAGTCGGAAAAATCCGGACGAAAACCGCGGCCAATATCGGTACCGTACCGTGCGACGGACTCGACAGACCACTGCGAACAAGCGTACAGTTCTGTCTCGGCGACGTTCGGTGCGTTGAATAACGCGAAATAAATTTGAAAAAAAAAAAAAAAAAATAATAATAATAATACACGAATAACGTATAGATACGTCTGCGCGAGAGCGAAAATACGAAAATATCTCGGCGGGGTTTACGACGGACGAACGGTGGTCCGGACGCGGCGACGTCGCGTCGTACGGGCCGGACACTCTGACGGGTCGGCGTGGACGAACGATAACGACGAATAAATATTATCGCATACGGCCGCGAGTTCGCCCGCGCGTGTTGTTATTGGCCGTTGACACGTCGTATCGTTTCGGCGCGCGCACGTTTGCAATTGCGTCCCCCGTGACGGCGACAATATTCGAAAACTCGCGAATTCCGATTGGCCGTCCGTTTAGGTCACGATAAGAATCGACCGCACGCCCGGGCAATAAAAATTGCACACGCCGAAGAGAAAAATTGTCCGAAAAAGGATCGATAATATCAAATACGCCGTCGTTATAAACGCGTGTTCCCGTCAGTTGCGGCACACCTCGCGCGTGTAAAAAAAAAAAAAAAAAAACCACAGAATGGCTGCTAATACTACGACTGGCGACGATTCGATGCCTCGTAAATCCCTAAAAATTCCCGTCACAAAAAAAAACCGCATTTCCAAAATGCGAAACGCATTAAAAAATCGTTTGAAAACCAAACAATTGGACAGTACAATTTCTTATTCTAATTGAAAACTACACGAAACGAGCATCGCGCCGGAAGCTTTGAAAAATAACGCAAAGCGCATTGAACTCCCGGGCCTAGATATCATCCAAAAACGGAAACGGCATTTCCGACGTAAATAAAACCGCGATAATTAGGAAGATGACCATCACAGATAACATTTTCTGTGTTATTGTCAGTTCTTGATCGTTATCATTATAATACTATAGCATTTCCGTGTTTAGTACTGGTTTTTTTTTTTTTTTTTGAGAGGGGGTTGCATTATCTTAATTTAGACGAAATATAAATTATACCAAACCCGCAATTATCAAAAAAAAAAATGTGTATACGAATATAGGTATAATATGGTTATGCGACTGTAGAAAGTACCGCGAATATATAACGCGTTATCTTTCTAAAGGAAAAACTCAAATTGCGAGTTCAGAATATAAAAAGAGGTATGATAATGTGGACGGGCACAGCCACTGGTGTAGGTGGGAAGTAGGGAAAGTATGATATAGACGGGAATTTAATGTATATCTGTGAGCAACAATAAACTATTGCTTACGAAAAAACGGTCCTGAGCGGAATTCAGTTGACAGTGATTTTTTTGTCAACAATATATATATATATGTCATTTCATAGTAAAATAATAAAATAAGCTTTATATATTTTCTTTAATAAAATGTGTTTAATGTTGTATCGGTTTTCCCAGTTTTCCTAAGATTCCCTCGGTTTTCCCGTGTTTTATACCGGTTTTTCACGTTTGCTGGGAAATACTTTTGGAAAAAATCAAAGAAATGACCTTCTCAAAGTATCTCCCCGCATCGATTTCCTTTTCGAAAAGTGCTTAAAAATTTAAAGAAGTCTTCTGGTAGAAAAGTTGCGGACAGATAAAAAAAAAAAACCAACAAATAATCAACATCTTTGTAAAACTATGAGCTACTTCGCTCGCTCCACTCAGAATCTAATACTATAATGGAAATCGCGGTTGAAAAAAGCATATTATCAATAATTATGAAACGGCAAAGAAAACCATTCAGAGACCCATGTATGCCTGAAATAATATATTATCTGTCAACAGTATAAAGGTTAAATTATCATAAAGAATAAAAAAAAAAAAAGAAAAAAAAGTCTTTGTTGGAGTGTGAAGAACTTATACAGTACCCCACTCCTGTAAATACGTACACCACTGTACCCAGTCGATAGAGGGTTGCGATTAACTATTTACCGACTCTGGTAAAATGTTTTCGCCCATTACGTTGTCCTTCGACGCGCAATATATTTAACGTTAAATCCAAAAAAAAAAAAACAAAACAAAAAGTAGTCGTGAGTGTTTCCACATTTAAAACTATAAATTGTCTTCGAATCGCCGACTAAGTAATCTTGTGAATGTCGAAGAGAAGTTACTCCACCCCCGCCCACGTACACTCCCTACCGCCGACCCCGAGTAAACCGCAGAGTATTATGGTCGGTAACGTTCGGAAGACGGAGACAACGGGATTTTTTCGACGCCGGCCATTCGGGTACGCGCCTTTTAATGACACGGTCGGTTCTCGTATCGGGGTCCGGGTCCAGACGATAATAAACCGCTCGCGGTGCACACATAATATTATCAGTTCGAAACCCCGAAAGACTACGCGCGCGTAGTGACCAAGGGACGAGTACACTGGTGGCAGCGATAGGGGCGGGGCTTCGACTGCGGGACGAAATCGGAGAAAATAGACCGCGACGGTTTTCGGGCGCGTCGCGCGGAGACAACGGAAGCAACGGGAATGGCGTCCGAAGCAACACTGGTCGCGGCCGGTAAAGACGGCGCGAGGGATCGGGCCGAGCGGGAGTTCAAGACGAACGGAGCTCACGTCGGACAGCCGGGAACGCGCCGGAGAAGAGCATGACGAACGCGATGCGGACAACGGAGATCCGCAGGAATGTCGGTCCCGATTGCCGTTCAATCGAAACGGTTACGGAACGAACGGGTCTCTAAAGACGCCGTAGCCCCTTTCCCCTTCCCCCCCCCCCTCAGCGTATTACCCAACAAAACAGGCCCCGGGACACGAGTTCGGTATTATCACTGTCGCGCAATACGTTATTCAACACAACAATAACAGTATACCTAATGGTGTTCCGGATTTAATGACTCAATCGTAAACGTTTTTTTTTTTTTTTTTTTCGCCTCTTAAATCCACCCGAATCAAAACGCGCTTATAATGGCCGTCGATCTGGTCGATAATCGGTGTAAACACGAGCGAATTATATCGTTACTGTTATTCGCCGCCGGTCGCCGCTGCACAGTAGGTCATTAGAATAAAAAGATGTTATCGCGTCGATCGTTTTCATAGATCGGATACGTTTTTAAACGTTTAATTATACGGCGCGCGTTTCGCCGTAACCGTTGGCGGACACTGGCGGGGGAAAACGATAGGGGCAAAAAAAAAGAAAAAAACGTACGCGTAACAGCGCGAGCGAGTCCCAATGCCCTAGTGTGTGGTGCGAGTGGCGGCTGCGCGCGTTAAACGAAAAAAAAAAAACAAACCGACCAACCAACCGACCGGCTGATCGAGTGTTATATCTACAGGGCGGTCTCCATTTATATCCGTTGCCGAGCTGTTTCGAGCGAATACGATTTTCGTTTATTATTATTTCTATTTCGCAACAATTATTGAATGTTCTAAACTGTTTCAACACTGTTGTTGTCAATGTTTTTCCCCTACACCGTGTACGCGAAATGATTGTACATTTTGAATTTTCGTACGGCGACCCTCATTTTAAACGCCGGTTCAAATAGAGAATGTTTTTTTTATGGAAGATACGCCGATATCGGATTTATCGTGTACGGGAACATTGCAACAGTCCAGGGCTTAGACCGGAGAAAACGTTATCGATCCATCAAAACGTATACGAAATTTATCACACCTCCCTACTCATCCGGCCAAAATGGCATACTGTTACAACTACTCAAAAACGGTAACACCGATAATACATATTATTGTCAATGTCAGTGTTAGGAAAAAATATATTCTGTATTCGAATATGTATACAAAAATTATAGTGGTAGGGGGAGTTTCTATTTTAAAATCAAAAATTTATACTAACTTAAAGAATACGAGGAGTGACGCTAACAGTTTTAAAAAGAAGCTCGAACGATTTTGTATAAAGATTTTCTTGTTTTTAAAAGAAATCAGACTCCCCCGAGAAAATTGCTGGTCTATATTAAGTGGATCGCCCTGTATCCCATAGAAATAACGGTTTTAATACAAACGCGCGCGCGCGCACACACACACACACACACACACAGACGTACACATAGAAACACACCAACTGCCCGGTATTTAATTAATCACTAAAAACCGGTAACACGGTCACTTATTTTGACCGAGATAAAAAAATATGTATAATATCTAGATACCCAACGTAAAAGGCAATAACAATAATGCATTTTTTTTTTTTTTTTTTTTATCGTCGTAATAACAATAATAATAATAATAATAATAATAATAATATCGTTAAACGTGTTTAAATCTGCAGCAATACAAGTAAGTGTACGCGTTCTCATAGTACCAGTAGGTACGCGAGATTTCGGAATACCGAGTAACATATCGAATGCCGATACTTATAATATATACGGATGATTGCATCTAAAAATACTTCTACGTGACCTTGGTCGACTGTAATAGTGTCCCGTGCCCTCGACGAACGCATATTACTGGGTCAACTGGCGGTTTAAAACGGTTAGAAAAAAATAAACCGAGAAAAAATCAATTAGAAAAACGAGTAAAACTATGTGCGTCCCTAATCAATCGTTATCGAACGGTACAAAAAAAATGCGAATAATTTAAAATCTAGTGTGAGAACCCGTATTATAATTAGACACGGACGTTTTAAAATCGTCGGTTTTAATCGAATTATGTTAATTGAAAATCCAAACGAGAAAACAAACACCCGGGAGTTTCTGCGTGGGTATGGCCTGAGAATCGCAGGCGATAACTGCAACGGCGGATAAACCTTAAGGTGTAACAGATGCACTAAAACAATTACTAAAAAATACGATGAAAATCATTTCGAAAATGTCTTAAAATAAATGTACGAAAATTCTAGAAATACGCTTTAAAAATCCCGAAAAGGCCATAATACGCGGAATACGATTTTTTTTTTTATTGATTTTTTTTTTTTTTTTACACGAAATCGTCAGGTCGTAAAACGCATTTCGTTACGAGCTATTGTTCGGCCGACCAACAAAGAGCACTCGCACTGTCTGTCCTGACGATAACGCCGATTTTACAGAAAACCCGATAGCCCCTCGGAATGTCACGTCCGACAGCAAAAACGAGCTTTGACGTTTTGTTATTCTTTCAGCTTCGTACAGGAGTTCGTCGGCGACCCCATAGACGGAGTGACGTTGTTGTTGGAGCTGCTGAAGACGATCCAGCAGACCGGCACGCAGACCAAGTGCACGCCGGCCAACCAACGCCGCGTCACATTGGACGAGAATTCCTGTCTGCAGTGTCTGAAGTATTGCCTACGCTGTCAGGACGCGGCCAGAAAATTGGCCATATCGCCGGCCGGACTCTACACGCTGGCCGCGTGCATTATGAGCACCGTCAACCAGTCCCGTCTACTCACCCTGGAGGTCAGTACGCGTTTATTCCGAACGTCCGAAAACACGAAACAATAATAATGTAATTTCTCCCGCGTCGACGATCGTCCGAGACGGTCGGTTTACGTGACTGCCCGGTTTTTGTAGACGAGTATCGTTTTTTTTTTTTTTTTTTCATTAACCAATGCATTTCAAACGTGTTCGATTTGTTTGTAGCGAATCGCACAGTGATTGGCCGAGTGCAGTAATCGTTTGTACGGGTTTTCGGTCAAAACGAATTTTTACGTAAAAACCTTCGCACAGCTCGCATTTATTTTGCATTCAGATTATATTTAATATGTGTGTGCATAACTAGTCGTCCCGTCCGTCTTTGCCCGTGCAAATAAATACTTTGTGTTAGGTCACGTTACTGTAGGCAAATAATAGCAAATCATAATCGTCGTTTTCCTTCCAATTTGAACCCAAGCTTAGGAATCGCAGCAAGTTTTAGCTTTTTAATTAGCTGTACAGCGGTGGTCTAATCGTCGTTGTGACTTAACCTGTTAATTCTTCACGTTTTTGTTAATTTCCCGTCGATATTACTGGAGTTAACTGTCATGGCCTTTAAGGCCTCAAATGTTTAAAAATACCTTTTCTTTAATTTCCATTCCAAACTTGTATGAATTAGTTATATGGTCGCTTATAAACAATAAAAAATACACTTATAAATTATCATTTTTCATCTGGCCCGACCTACTGCGGTTTAAATTTACCACTTCTATTGGTCATTTCGAGAATTCCAATAGTTTAAAACCTTCTCCGGACAATACGGATCATTTGGCGAAAAACCGCGTAAAAACCGGTGTAGTGGTTTCGGAAAACACGCGTAACAATAATTTCCATTTCACATTCATATATACATATATATATAGATTAAATTTGATTTTTTAGACTTTGTACTAACTCGTTATACGTCACGTTTAATTTGCATTTTTTTAATATCCTATTTTTATTTTACTTTTACGGTCACCCTTAATGCCTTAATACAATTTGTAAATAAGATCCTATTTGCGAGTAAACTTTATTACTCGAGTTTTCGTCTCGTCAACGCGGTGTTATTTGTAACGTTTCTGATGTCATATACAGCTGTTGACCAAAGCGTGCTGTGAATCGGGCACGGCTGACGGACACAATACGGTCTCGGACGCGATGAGCACAATGCGACTCCGGTTCGCCGAGCCCGTCAGGTTCAGATTTCTGGTTGGCATGATGTCGGGCAGTGGCAGTTCGGGCATGGAACTGCTGTTGGCCGGTCTGAAGTTCATCAACGCGTTCACGGAAACGTGCCCGGATCTTCAGACAAAGTTTTACGTGCAAGCCGAACTCAAACAGGCCGGTTTCAAGCCCGCGGCCATATTGAAGGTGCGTTTGACGTCCGCAAAAAACGAATAACGTTGTTATAGTTTGTAGTGTTTTCTTATTAACCGTTACACGGTTTCTTCTTCCAGAATATTTCAAACAAGTCGCCACTGTTGAGCTCTGTTTCGGACGAGATTTACAGGTGGCAGAAGAATTTCATCAATGTGGAATCGCTGAAAAGACAACATGACGAGGTCATCAGGGAGGCGAAGACTCTCAGGGAGAAAGTCAGCATGCTGGAAAAGAAAATTCACGTGAGCATAAAAATAAAAATAATAATAATAATAATATTT
The DNA here is from genome assembly GCA_902439185.1 of Cinara cedri. Taxonomy (NCBI): domain Eukaryota; kingdom Metazoa; phylum Arthropoda; class Insecta; order Hemiptera; family Aphididae; genus Cinara; species Cinara cedri. Next base: position 93,245 of record CABPRJ010000955.1, on the reverse strand, counting down.
GGCGTGTAGAACGATGAAGGTAATTGATTTGGGGTATTTTTTTTTTTTCGTCCGCCAATAGTTTCTACAAGAAGAGAAACGTGTGATTTCTTCGATAAAGGACCATCATCTCGTGGACAGCGCACAGCTGAAAAACAAAAACGAAGGCGGCGGTAATTCGGCCGAAGACGAGGGCATTAGTTCGTCCGAACAAGACGACTGCGAAGAAGACTCGACGTCTAAAAAGGTGAAAACGCCGTATAAGATGTACAACAACAGCCTGTCGCAAGGTGACACGGCCGTCGAGGAAGTTCTCGAGGACTTTGACAAGGTGTTGAACGACGCTTCCACCACGGGGTCCGGTGGCGGCGGCGGCGGGAGCGGAAGCCGTCACGTGTCTTCGGTGAGCAGCGGCGGCGGAGGCTGTAGCGATAACAGCAGCGCCAAGAGGTATTACGGGTACGCGGACGACGTGGCCATCGTGCCCACCAGGATCGTCCCGGAACCGCCCAGAAGATCGAGGAGCCTGTTCGTCAACAAGAATTTCGAAGTAAATCCGTTTTTCGAAGAGGAAGACGAAGACGAAGACGACGAGGAGAGCGCGGACTCGGAGTGCGCGTACGAAGAGGACGGCGAAGAGGACGAGGACGAGGACCGCAGCAAGACGAACAACAAGAACAAACGGACGGGCGAAACGTTCCGGTCGGTTCAGAAACAGATCAAGAGGTTCTCGGCGCTCGCGGTACAGCGGGTCGGCGGCGACGGACGGCCCGAGGATGCCGGCGCCGGGAAACCGCGGAAAGACGACGGCAGAAGAAAGTCGATATACGACGTGTTCGGGAACGGCGCCGAGAGGCCGGTGACGGTGACGGCGTCGCAAGTGACCAGGTCGGCGAGCACCAGGAACGTGGCCGACATGAACGATTCCCGGATACCGGCGATGAGGTTCGAACACTGCAAGTCCGAGCGGTCCGTGTACCTGCCCACGGGATACGGCGGGTACGGCAGGGACGCCGACAGGGAACCGGCCAAGGTGTTCGTGACCCGGGGCCACAACAACGCGGGGCTGTATTCTGGTTTCGCGGCGGGGTCCGGTAACCCGCAGCAACAGGCCCCGGTCAAATGCAAGCCGATCGCGACCAATCCCAATAGCGGCCTGAAAGCGTTACAGCACGTGAACGTCATGTCCGTGCCGACGGGCAAGCTCACCGATTTCCCGTCGGGACTCTATTAGACTGAACTGATATGATAATATTATTATTATTATTATTATTTTATAGCGTATTTTACGTCTTAGGTACATTGTAATATTATTAGTTTTAGTTTTATTTGTACGGACATGATATTATTATTATTATTATTATTATTATTATTATAGCGCCGAGTCGTTCGGACGCGCGCGCGCGCGTTAGCGTTCCACCGAGTTCGCCGTTCGGGAACCGATCGGCTCTGTTATCGTGGTACAGTTTCAGCAGCCCGTGTTTGGCGGCGAAATTTGACAATTTTAAACGGCGAATAAAAACCGCAACGGCCGAATATCGTGTCGACGGTCGCCGGGAAGAAGGCACGGGTCTCGTTTTCGCGCAGTTTCCGGCAGGGGCGAATTTGATTTCGAATGCCTCGGAACGGCGACGCGGTGAACCGTTCGAGTCGATCGGGTCAATTATCGTGTCTGTACCTGTCGGTACCCGCCGCCCTTATTTCGCCACCGACCGAGGAGAAATTCCCATACGCGTAACGGCCGGAACTAGACGGGTACCTATAAAATATAAGTAACCGTTATCCGATAAACGTTAGACTTCATTTCCGTTCAAAACTCAAACGGTTCGTTATAGGATTCGCAAAAACAGTATTTTTTTTTTTTTTTTTTTAAATAAATCGCCGAGTTCGCGTAATTAAATAGGTCGCCGAATCCGGAGAGCACTGTTTCCAACACTTATAATAGGTGTACAATATGTTTATAATCGGAATATTTATTCGTTGTACGTTCTAGTAGTAATAAACTAACATTATCACGTCGAAACGTATAATTAAATACCACGGTTATCTTTTTCATTCGGCTGGAAGTCAGGACCTATTCAACCACCGACCGACAACGCCACCATCAACGAATACCGTGGGCCGCGGCCTCTAAAAAAAACACAATCGCCACGCTACTGTCTCGGAACAACAATTACAGTATCTCAAATGTACACTACGCATTGCTCGGGAAGAACAACAAATATTTAAAAAAAAGTTTATTGTTCTAAACATTTACAAAATATATTTTCTTACAGAATATGGAAATCGGGTTAAAAAAAAATTGTTGAACTCGCAAAGTCGAACAATTTATTTAAGTTATCTTGTTGTTACACAGTAAATAATAATACACACACACACATATATATATATATATATATGTACTTGATATCAAAAAAGTTTAACTTAAAAATAATAATTTAAAAACTTTCTTTTTAAATTCTATCTATTCTACCGTCATTCGGCGCAACAATCAAACATCTGCCTTGTTGTTGCACCGAAAACCAGACATACTATACGTTTTTGTGTCATACCATTGATTTCAATGCACCGATTTGTTTGACTGTTGTATCAATCGACAATCGCAATATTCTTCCGGATACATTTGAAAAATGGATTTCGATCAAATTTGGAGATATCCGGTTGTTGTTCCGAGGTATTCAATAACTAAATGACATAAATAGTATGATTTATGATCTCTAAACGGCTAAATAACTTAATGGCCTAAACTAAATGCATGCGTATGTCGTGTAATGCTTTTTTGTCAATCAAAAAGTACATCACAGCGACTTAAGATATTTTAGTTTTTAATACGACACGTGTGGCGCACATACACACACGCTACCAAACGATCAGAAAGAAGGGGCGTATAATTACATTATCAAAACACAATAAAAAAAAAAAAATATGCCAAAAATCGACTTTAGCTCTTGTTCCCCGGAACCAAAGATAATACAATAATAGTATAGAAAAAATATTAACGTACATTAACCTTGTTTTCTCTCGAAAAGTCGATGCGTAATCTGCAGTGATAGAAAACACAAATATTAAACAGATCGTATTATACTTTCGATCGTTTTAATTTTTAATTAAATATATTCCTAAATTATCCCTAATACTTTACGCTTAATATTCGGAGTATTTAAAAAAAATACTATTGTTGTATTCGAATATTAAAGGTTTATCGAAATCTGTAAAATACTTACTTATTTTTGTTCCTGTCGCATTTTACTCGCCGTCGACTTTAAAAAAAAAAAAAAAAAAAGGTCGAATTATAACGTCTCCCCCGAGGATACCACTGTATTAATCTACAAGAACGGAACGCTAGGAACGATGATCTTTTTAATAAATATGTATATTCTTTTTTTTTTTTTTCCCCGGTAATATATTTAAAGCGTTTTCCACCGCAGAACGGCGTTCAATTAAATTCGTTTTAATAATGCGCCTCCAGTAATCGAACCGGATGGACGGTGTCGTTCTACAATATTAATAATTATATTAGAATTTTTATTAGTTAATAATAGGCTTGTTTTGGCAAGATTGTGCAACTGTTTGAAACATAATGCAATCCAAAATATATGGCGCTCCGGGATATTACTTTTTTAACCGTTTTTAAGTCCGTACCCGGTAATGATTCGGAGAGTTAATCCCCCGCGTGAATTTATTTTTATTTCGCACAATTTTACATATATATATATATATATATATATATAAAAGTCGTATTAAAATTCCAACATATTTCACCCCAACCAAATGAGATTTTTCCTTATTTTGAAATTTGTTTCCGGGTACACGCCACATTACTGAGCTGTACTTACGCACATCTAATATTATCATAATAACATTCACTATTGCCCTAAGCAAAACGTTTCAAAATGTCAAGTGTCGATTTCATGTAGACCCGGGCGCCCCATAGTTTTCAAAAGCTTTGGTTCCCCGGAATAATTGCCGCCGTTTTCCTCGTCCATTAACACGTCTCCGGTTATCATCGCAGTAAAAGTTTTCTATGAAAAATATTGTTCATTCGTCGTTTTGGCGAATGTCCAAGTATATGAGTAGGTACTTGGTAAACGACAGCGAAATAATGCGGAAAACGCGGCAAACTGTTTTACCGGAAATCAACACGCCAAAACACGCCTAATAGTTATAAAGTTGAATTCGTACGCAAAACCATGTAATAATTAATGATAATTATGTTACACCTACCTACCTACCTACCTATTGAGTGCAATATTTTTCGTATTAAAACGGTACGGTTCGTGTATAAATATATTGTATGCATAATAACTATAATATTATAAAATATCGACGATTGTAATGATTAATTGATGGCATTGTCTATTCGTTTTATTTTTATTATTATTATTATTATTTTTTATATATATATATATTGCTCAATCGTCATTTTTTTTTCTAAAATAAAAAAATAAAAAAAAAAAACCTAATTTTATTTATTATTTTATATTATATTGTATACGAAACAAATGATCTGTGTAATTTATAATCCAAATAATATGTATTAAAAAAAAAACAAATCTTAAAGTTTGTGAGTTTTTTACTTTTATCCTTTTAACTGGTATCGTTATTTATTTTTAAGTAACTGGTATCGTAGAAATAAGTCACCCTTATGTGAATAACCGACACCTTAATATACGAGGTAATCTCGTTTCTATATGGAAACCGACGATGAACCGTTGCAATAAAAAAAATCGATTCTGAAGGCAGCCCGGTAAACCGGTGAGGTTGTGTAGCGTAAGTCGTGTTTTTCTTCCTTGGACACACAATGATTGTGCACAGAAATCAACAACCACTATCGATACCGTTTAACGATGAATAATATGGTATTAAGAAAACTTACTGTATACGGATATGGCTTTATCCACGCCAACTATTAATTTTATTATACGAACATTTTTTATCGATTGTTAAAAAAAAACGTGTCAACGTAAAATAAATAGGCCGGTTTCTACACACATTAGGAATAATACAAACACGGGCTGTTAATACTGATGGGTGTGCCACTATTTTAGTTGGGAAGTTGGGAAAGAAGGATACATATGAGAGTTATTTAATTTATAACTGCGCGCAGCGATATTTATCGCATACTGAAGAAGTATGATTCCGAGCGAAATTTGATGAACCATCTATTCAAATGCCGTGATATTAACTCAATGGTATAAATTCGTGGAACTTGAAATATAATATGCTATTATGTGTTGTTAAATATCAAACGCAAGTAAATATAATTCTGTTTTAATCGTTTTAATCACTGAAACAATTTCAGGGACATGTAATTTGAAAAAATCAAAGTACTTTGAAATGTAATTTGTTTCATTTGTCTCATTTATAACAGTGGCCCGCCTATTGTGCGAAGTAAGTCCGTCTTTTCTTTAACAATCATTAATATTAAATTTAGCTATTTCGCTCCCCCCCCTCATAATCAAGGTCTGGAGACGCTCCTGTGTTGAAGACGGTTTAGTATACTTGGATTGAAAATTATATTAATTTATTAACACAAAATAAATTACAATTGCCAGGAAAACAAAAATGACTCTACTACAATTATAGTACAAAACTTATAATGCATCTTGTGATAAATTTTCAAAAATTTCTCTTAAGTTATATAATTTTAATAACAGATACCTACCAAATAAAAATACTTATAAAAGCACGAACGATTTATACCATGGCGTTTTTTTTTATAAATTTGCAGTTTTATCAATAATTTTCCGTAGTGTTTTTCTCAATTATTTTGGAAATCCCTTAGGAAATCAAAAAATAACTCTCTCAATGCACCACCTAGAGAAAATTTCTTGTCAACACTTAATACTTTGGAGCGAAATTTCTTGTAGAAAAGTCAATCACAGATAAAAAAAATATACAAATAAAAACACATCATAGTTAAACCGATGCATATATTATATCTATGTACACGCTTATTCAATAATATTATATTTAATTCGCAACTTATTATGTCTTTATAGAGGGCAGGACTGCAGTATGAGTACAACAACGTTCTCACTTTTAAACTTGAAATACAAATTTGATTCATACCTGCCTGGATCATTGTCAAGCCTATCAGCCCTGGCAGACGTCTACACCCTTCTACCTGGGCCAGACCTCCCCTGTCTAAAATAATCAAAATTTATGCTATGCGAAGGTTTAAAATATTAAAAGGTATTATTTCTTCAGGAAGTGGAGTAAAAGGGAATTGGTAAAAAATCTCTACCATGTATCTCCCTAAAAGTTGTAGGTCGGACCAAAATCCCTGTTAAATAGTATTATTATTCAGGCAGAAAAAAAAGAACAAATATTTGACACGATCGTATTCGTTCGAAAAATAGTCCTGAAAATTAGGCGGTCGGACCGAGAATCGAACCATAGGCTCTCGATTAGTGGGCGATTATTCTATCACTGAGCTACCCGGTACTTAACTTCTAACACTATTTCCGCTGTACCAGAACGGTCTAACGTGCCAGGTTCGTTCCAACTTAATAAATATTATGAATACGATTTTTTTATTTTTTTCGCGTCCGATTGTACTAATTTACATTTGTCATAGATCGCATGTGAATATTTGATCATATATATTGGTTCAAATAGTTTGAATGCGCAACGTTTACTGTTTGTCAAACGGCGAATAATTATTTTCGCGTATACCAGCAAATATGAATGTCCGCTAATATAATTTATAGCGAATTATAATAATTTATGTTCTAAAATGGGATAAAAGTCGAAATTTGTGGCAAAAAATATCATTATACTTAATCAGTATTACAGAGTGGAAGGTGTCTTCATGTCAAACTATTTATTTCACATAGTCCTGACTGTGTATAGAATATGGGATCACGCGAGTGCGGCCCTAGTAACTATTAATAATAATTATTTTCTAACCATGTTGTCGTATTTGGCAACGGCATTTGTTGAGCAATTTGAATATAACATCACTTCTTCGATATAAAAAGTATATAATGTAATGTTAAATGGTACCCGTTCGGGTTGTCCCCGTGATTGAGCCCCAAAAATTTTACATTTATAACAGATAGACCCGGTGATTAGGGTCACTATTTTAAACGATTTTTTTATTATTGAATCCGGCCATTGGGCCATTATGTTTCAATACATTTTAGATTTTAATTAAATAGCATACGAGTATAATATTTATAATACTTTACTAGAAGTGAACTTGCGCCTTATCAAAAGGTAATAAATTCTCCGATATTAACTAATATAGAACCACCAGGGTATTCGACATTTCAACCAGTTTAATTAAAATTCTAGAGGTGTAAGCACAGTCAAAGCGAGACAAATTTAATTCGAAGGAATTTTATTCGTAATGAAATTAAAATGTACGAGGAAGAGGAAAACACCAGATTTTAATTTGTGAAATATGCGTATTATATCGTTTTAAATATTTGAGATAAAAACGATTTATGTATTGTCTATGACTTATTTTACATAATTATCATCGTGTGTGAGAAACAAAATTAATGTCTAATTAACTAATTTCACATTTATATTTGTATATAAAAAAAAGATAAAATATATTTAGAATTAGATATTTTCGTGCCATATGTGTATGACTTAACTACCTACTGGGGTAATGAAATATTAATCAATATTGTTTAAGAAGCGAGTAAATAAAATGTGGCCCGATTCTCGACCGCCGAAATACATTGCGTATAGTATTTATGTATAATTGACTATGACAAATCATTTTTTAAACAAACAAGAAATCCACGTGACACCGTAATGTTTTTAGTGGGCATTTATACTACTGAAAACTGCGAAGAAAATTATTATTAATCTCTATAAATCGTATCGTTCGATGACAGCAAACAAATATAATAGATAAGTTAATATTTTTAAGAAATCAACGTCCGAAATTTAAACAAACCTAACATTCGTGCAAAACATTGACAACCGATTTGGATATTTCATGACATAATTTTTCGAGTAGCGAGTTTTTATTTCCCGTGTTCCCAAATACTTTGTTATTATTGTGCAATCTGTAAGTGAACAAAAACCAAAAATCGTTTTAAAAATTGAAACAAAAAAAAAAAAAAAAAAAACGCTATTAACAATAATAAAATTAACTGGCAAATAGACTGGCAAACATCACATCATAAATGCACTACTGGTGTAGGTCGGAGACTTAAAAGGCGTAGAATATAGTAATTTAATTTATAACTGTGCGCAGCAATAAATTGTTAATGAAAAAAGAACCAGAAATTGTAAACACAAAATAATTTACAATGGCTCGAAAGAAAAAATGACCATACTAAGCTCAATTTATTTTTCACACTAAATATAGATTATAGGAACTTGTGAAACTTGTATCAAATTAGAGTTCGTTAATTTTTGGGGGTACATATTATATCATTGATTCCAGAAAATAAATGTTGAAGTTAATTTAATAGAAAAATTTGAAAAAAAAAAAATTTTGAGAAAATAATGAAAATAATTGAAAAATTACGCGGAATTACAAGACAAATATGAAAAAAAAAAAAAAATTTACCCGAGATCCGAAGTAATATTAGTGCGATAAAATATTATGATTGGAAAACACGTTGCGCAGGTGTTTGGTTGAGCGTTTAAATCTGAAAATCCCCCCTCCCCAGTGGCACGGTAAAATCCGTATCGAAATTAAACATTCGGCCCAAAAGTAAACTCCGATTCCCGAGCTTCGGGCTCATTCGGTCCAGTGAACCGTTAAAATCGTCCGAACGTACCGCGGGAATATACACAACACACACACGTGTAACACGACGGACACGATAATGTTCGCGATTTTCCGGCGTAATTGAAAAAAATAAAAAAAAATCAATCTTCTCGGAAAAAATAAAAAAAAAAGGTTTAATAACAACTACAATAACTATAATAACTATGATAATTATAATATAACGTGAATTATTTACACCGGTTAAGCATAACGCCGTTGATCGTACTACATTAGAAACAAATAATTTAATATAAACATTGTGTGTCGGAAGATCGACGCGTTGTCGATAACGGCGCGTCGTCGTTGTGCCGCGACGACGACGGCCGCCCCGCCCGCCCGTCGCGATAGGCGCGCGTCGCTCTCGGCACGGCGATGACGTCTCGGTCGGCCGGGCTACGAGTCTTGCGGCCCGGGACGGGATTTGTCCGTCGACGATTTCGCTCGGTCTGCCGGCGGCGTCAACGCGATTTTGAGCAGGTTCACGACGGGCGCCTCGAACGTCAGCGAAATGAAAAACGACAGTATGAACGAAGCGACGGCGTTACCGAAGTACAGGATCATCTGGAAAACACGGACGACGAGCGTATGTTATTGTTGTTGTTGGCGGTCGCCGGGCCGTCGGGCGGGGGAGAAAAGGCCGCTGAGACCGCCAACGCGCGTATTATTGTACGGTTGTTTACCGGTGGTCCGCCGTTCGGACGGAACGTTTGCGTTTCCCGAACGATTCTGTTTTTTTTTTTTTTTTTTATTTTTTTTTTTTTAAAGCGGAATTTTCGAATACGAAAATCCGCGGGACACCGCGCACAATAATATTATTACAGAATGACAACTACACGACGAAACGTATTTTTTACCGTGATCAGGTTGTGCAGGTGCAGCGGACCGTCCATCTGGAAGTTGGTCATGGCCATGATGAGCGGGTGGACCAAGTAGGCGCAGTACGTGAGCCGGCTGAGTGGCTGCAAGAGTCGACACGACAGGGCCGAGTTGACGCAACCGCCGTAACCGGTGCAACAGGCGATGACGATCCAGGCTAGTGCGGCGCCCCAGGCCGTGTGACCCACGGACGCGTACAGGGCCGAACCGGCCACGTCCAAGTGGACCACGTGCAGGCCGTACACCAGGTACACCAGACTGGACAGCGACAGGAACCATCCCAGAACGACGGTCAGCTGCGGGAGAATACGTGGGCATTTAGCGACGGGAATCAGCGAAAATGGATTAAGGCGGTACGGCACCCGTGTATACAGAGAGCAGTCGGGGTTAAAAATGTTTAATATTTTACTTGCCCCCTCACCCCCGGTATGGTTTCTTTATAGGTGCCTGTGGTGTGATCGTGTTTTGGGGAGAACGAAGGACGGTTAAAAGGCTAAGCGATGGGTTGTACGGTGTGAAATAAGCCTAAACACTATTGAAAATGCGACCGAATGGCGTTGGTTTATGTGAAGGTTGAGAATAAGATAATTCATTTTTTTTTTTCATTATTTCCCAAATCGCGTGATTTTAAATATTTTTTTTTTTTGTTTCAAATCATATAGTGTCTGACGGGCAATCGAAAAACTCGGGTATTGGCCTCGCCTGATTAAAATTATTTTGAATCCGCACGTTAATCAATCATAATTAAAACTTTAAAATTTAAAACTTAAACTTTTCATAATTTGTAACCCACCGAGAGCGAACTGCACACGTCATTACGTCGTCGTCGGCGTGCACTCACTTTCGTTCCTTTATTTTTAATAATATTGCGACTGCCGATTACAACGGAATTGGTTAGAATTACGCCTTCGGTCGTTTTTTGTCACAATTATAAAACGCGGGCTACTTATATTGAACACAACAATAATAACCAACCAAACGTTATATACTGTCGGATTGTGTATTATGACGTTGTACAAACGACGAGAAACTACCCGCCCCGCCGTCGTCGACGGCCCACTTTCCTTCTTCGTTTTTTTTATATCGTCGATATATTTTTTTAATAATTAAAAAAAAAAAATAATAATAATAATAATAATAATAATAAAATCTGCGCGCGCGACGAATCAGTCTTTTGTCTATACAATCTCGTATTGTTATCCGTGTCGGTTGCGCGCCGCTCGGGTTTTTCGGAAATGCGGACTGGAGGGGAAGTCTGCGTTTCGTATTCGTCATATTAAGTACGCGTATATAGCATAATATTGCCGTTCGTGTGCGTACTATAGTCGTTTGGATGCCATCTGAAACGAATTTTAATGTTACCCGGGTGCACTCCCGTAAAATCGCATTGCAGACAATAAGTGACAATAAGCGCCTGTGTATATAATAGTCCAATCACAATTGAAGTAATATAAGTAATGAAATAAGTATCAAGAAAAGTATTTTAAAGAATAAAATCTTAACGAATGAAATACCGTTTGAAACTATTCGGAATACAGTTTCGAATACTCCCGAAAAAAATATTTTCAAAATTTTCAGAAGTATTCAGAATATTTTTTGTTCGGCGTATTACCCACGGCCGACCGTAATTACGTACGACGGCGGATACCTATTAATATTATCGAGTATGATTTTCATTGTACTCACGAAGGACATTTTTATTTTGCATTTAGTGACGAACAAAAACCATCCGGCGAACATCCCGACTAAATACGGCCCGAGTCTCGACCACGGTTTGTCGTACAGCTGGTCGAACAATCCGAACGGTTCCTCTATCCTGTAAAACAATAAGCGACCGGTTAAATATCGTTACGGGATTTCAAAACACGGTAACCATCTCGGTTCGGCGGCGTTTTTACCTGGCCTTAAAGTTGTAGTGCACCGCGACGGATATCGTGACGGCCCACGACCCGACCAAGAACGCTAACAACGCGATCACGGATCCTTTGAAATGTCTAAAATTGGGAAAGTGAAAAAATCGGTCATAAGCGTACGAGAAACTAAAATCGTATCGCTTCTTTTCAGGCGTTTTTTTTTTTTTTTTTTTTTTT